>CM022762.1:10363173-10725757 GCA_012411365.1 Ameiurus melas
TTGCAAGACTTTAATGTCACCATCGCTACACTTCCGACAACTCTTTCACTCTTTATTTAAAAAAACAACAACAATACAATTGGAAAACACTATAAATTGATCAATCTTTGAGTTGGAATAGTTTGCAAGAGCGTGAGTATAAACAACGAGGCTGTAGAAGATGAGCTTTCCTGTTCCGCGTGATGACCTTTAACATCCCTGGCAACCTCTGTAGTCCCATTTAGCCACTTGTTAGCAACCGTCTTTTTCAAAACACATAAAAGCTTTTTGAAAATCCTGAGTGAGGTATTACTGATGTATTTTATGTTGTAGTATAAAATGTGAACATTTCCTTCAATGGATGTCAAGTACACAGAAAAATTCAGTCGAGGCAACATGAAAGAAAAAAATTAATAATGCATGGCAGCTTAGGGCTTCTGTAGTTTCCAGTGGTGAAAGTGTTTGCTCTTTCCCGTGTAGCTTTAATTCCCAGACCATGCTGAACATGGTAAGCAGCCTGCCAGATTATCTCTATTACAAAATGCAGTGTTTCATCATCAACAAAAGGCTATAGGTTCTGCCTTGTGTTAATGATTTTGCCCTGATATAGCCTTTGGACCCTAATTTATCTCAAAGGACCATGCATATATATGCTACAGCAGATGATGACACAGGGAAGGCTTTCCTTTCATTCATTAATTTTCGATTCAGTCCATTTTGACATGTTTGAGAAGAATGTTGTGGAAAATCCTGACTGTATTTAGAATCACTAGAACAATATTGTTCATTATTAATATACATGTCACTATCTCACTATCATGATGGTGAAATTTTGGCTGATGATTTAATTGTCTTACACATAATTGCGATTTATAAATGCTGAACGTAAACGCAAACTACTTTTTCTGTATTATAAAGTTATAATTATAGCAAATTAATACATTTAAATGACTCAAATACACAATCTAGGTTGTGCTATTCTGTACTAGTCTATCTATCTATAAGAGATCTGGGTGATGTGACCAAAAATGTTATCAGAGTAAATTATTTGCATTGATCAATCTTGTTATTTATCCAGCCGACATTTTGGCAGTGAGCAGTGATGTTCTAACATTTCATGGAAAAAATATTATTTGCGTCTGTCTAGCACATTTGTTTTCTCTCGTTATGTTTGATTATGGCAGTAATCTCAGCTCAAGGGTCCCTGAGCTCCTTTAATCCTGAGGTCAGGTTGTCGTCTGGATCGAGTTTTTGTGCACATTCTCTGTTATAGCCCATGCATGGTGTGTAACTTCTTTGCACCTAGTGATTCTGGGGTAGGTTCTGGATCCAACACCGTGTGGAGTGACAAAAAAGCCATGAGTAATGCTTATCATGATTCTACCACCACCATGCTTCACTGGTGTAATGCTGTTGAGCACTGTTGGGTTTCTGTGAAATATTGAGCTTTGTATCAATTTCAGATGGTTTACCATTTAAACAGTATCACTCGAGCAAGAGTGTTCTTGTACCTAATCAAAGCCTGCAGCCTTGTACCTATGGCCAAATCACAGCTGGAGCGAATTGTATAATCTTTCATAAAGCCCGGGTCTGTGGAATGTTGGGCTTTGGTTGTACTGTGAACAGCCCCTCCTGTGGATCTCTCCAGCTCCTTTAGAGGCACCTTTGGCCATTTGGTAAACAAGCTCGAGGGTTGCTTTAATATATATGCTTTTCTCTGGAAAGGACTAACATGCAGTAAAGTGCATTTTGACAGAGTGTGGGAAGCCTCGCCTCGCCCTCCATTACAAGTCATGCTTAGATTCGTCACTTGCGGTTAAGGCCAAGTTCCTTTTTTTTTTTTTACACGCTAGTAATGCAAGATTAATTTTGTTTGCATTCTAAAACGATCAAGTAAAAGAAAATTCTGTTTAATGTCTTGTTTTTCATTAAATGTGCCACAATTGTTTTTGAATACTTTTCTCCTTATCCGTAGCTTTTTATCATTCTTGTCTTGACTGATCTTTTCAGACACATAGTGGGTGGGTATGTTTTTGACAACTCTTTTATTTTTATTATTTTTTATTTTTTTATGATACTTGGCCAATATTAAATTCAGTGCTAGAGAAAAACTCTGGACTGTTGGGATCTACTTTAGGTTACTTAAAGAGAGATCAATCAATAGTAATATAACCTTATCAATAAATTATAGTACAACTTAAGCTCCAGCATCTGCTTTATTATTATTATTATTATTAAAAAGAAAGAATAATAGTATCTGATGTAACACACTTTTAGTTGTCATTTGATTTCCACATCTGGTAAATAGAAGAGTCTATATTGTTATTAATTTATCATTTATTACATTTTAGTTTGTGGAATTCTATTGCTTACCTTACAACAACTTTGAGACCAACTAGACTAATGTTCTGTCTATTTTTGGTCCTTCAGGAGAGACAATGGCTCAGGAGACAAATCAGACCCAGGTGCCCCTGCTGTGCTCCACTGGCTGTGGTTTCTATGGAAACCCACGCACCAATGGCATGTGCTCCATCTGCTACAAAGACTTCCTGCAGAGGCAAAACACCAACGGCAGGGTCACTGAGACAGGTGAAACCTGTGTTGTGCTGCCACACCACATAGAACACAACATGCCTTCAGTATGCTACAGCATGATTTCAGTATTTAGGCTATTTTTTTTTAATCCAAAAAGTAAACCAATGTTCATAAACTATGTGGGGGGGAAAGTAAGTATATCCTACAATTCAGTAATATATAAAATCTTCTTTAGCGACAATACATTTTTCTGTAGGAGTTTATCCGTCTCTTCCATAGTTTTGGAGAAATTTTGTCCCACTCTTTACATCATTGCTTCAGTTCATGGATCCTTGAGGGCAGTCGTTTATGCACCGCTCACCTATGATGGACAGATGGTCTCACATTTGTGTTAAGTATATTCTGGTATAAAATGGAGTTCATTTTTGGGTCAATTACTGCAGGTTTCCCAGTCCCTGTGGCTGCAAACAACCCCACATCATCATCATCCTTTCAACAACATACTTGTCAGTTGGTATGAGGCATTTTTGGTGATATGCTGTGTTTGGTTTTGCGAAACATGACACGATGCATGATGAACAAACATCTCCTTCCACTGGTCTTATCTGTCCAAAGGATACTGTTCCAGAACTTTTGTGGTTTGTTCAGATTCAGTTTTGCAAAACTTGGTAATGCTGCCATATTCTTTTGGGAGAGACAGGGCTTTTTCTTTGACAGTCTTCCTTAAAAGCCATATTTATTCCGTTTTTTTTTTTTTTTTTTATTGTGCCGTCATGAACATTTAAAGCTGCAGTATTGAACGTTTGCCTCTCTATCGCCATCTCTGTTTGAAACATAAAAGTACATGTTACTTGGATAATTATTGTTTTATTTATTTATTTATTTTTAATGTGGGTTTTGCTTTGGCAGTGCTCCAGTGGTTTGAGATAATATTATATATTTTTGCTGTTTTGGGGGGGAGGTGGTTTTTGGTTTTTTTTTAGAAAAAATTGGTATTGGTTTTTTTTTTGCCTTTTTTATGGTTACTTGTTGACATATATATTTGCTATTTTCCCCAATGCATTGACACAGTCTTCTCACAACCTCACAGTAATATCAGTGCTGTAGTATTATATTTTTGTTAATTTTTATAACCAATAACCAAAAAAAGTTCTGTACTGCAGTTTTAGTGTGCTTATAGAAGCCTATCAGTCACATGATATATCTCTTGGGTTTTTCTTTATATCTCTATGCATTAAACGGTCTGACCTTGGACTGAATTTGCTGGGACATCCATTCCTGGGAAGATTGGCAACCGTCTTGAAGATTCTCCATTTGTGAACAATCCTTCTCACTGTAGAATGGTGAATTTCAACTTTTTTGGAAATGGCCTTATAACCCTTCCCAGATTGATGAGCAGCAGCAGTTACTTCTCTGGGGTTGTGGCTGATGTTTTTTCTTCTTTCCATGATATAGACAAACACCTGAGTGCTCCAGAACACCAAACTGCCTTTATATAGGTAGACCCACTTCCTGATAATTAACTAATCGTGTGCATTTCATTAGTAACAACTCAACTAGCTGCTAATTACTCTCTTATTGATGGCAGTAGAAAGGGTGTACTTATCTTTTTCCCCACTTGTTTTCTGTATATTGGTTTACTTTTTTGGGTAAATGACTCCATGGTTGAAAAACTCCAGGATCCAAAGAAAATACTCTTAAAAGTTTTAAATCTAGAAATGACCAAATAGTGTTTACCAGATGCCGACTGGGCCATTCAAGACTGACATTGATCCTCCCATATGTATACCTTGCCAAACCCCTATGACCATCAAGTCACATTTTACTGAGCTGTAAATATTTTGACCTGTTTAATAGATTTTTTTTAAGTACCATCTGAACAGGTTTGGCAGTTTTTTATCTTTTTCATCTTATCTAAATTCTAAGTGTCTTATTTAATAATGTAAATATATTTTGATGTATCTTTTGTTTGCCATGTGAATAGTCTGGTTGCTGAAATGGCGTTAAAACGAAATAAAAAAATAGACATGATGAAATCTGCTGTGTTTTTTGTTTGTCACCTGATATTATTTGTTTGTTTATAGAAGTTGATGAGGTCCACACAATTTTTAACCCTGATGAATAAAAACCTAGATTTGAAGCAGGGTGTACTTTCATTTTCCCATGAGTATATCTTTTCACTTTCAATGGTTGGTGGTGCTATTCTTGGTTCTTAAAAAAATAAGAACAACAACCCAATTTAAGCCATTTCCTAACAGCATGTAACGTGAAGTGGGTGCCACACAATGAACCTTTTTTCTGTAGTTGTTTCCTTAAAGGAGAGGTGATGCTTAGCCCGTCTATGCCCCCCCCCCCTTTTACCGGCCATACTTGGTCAGTAGATTTTAATTAGTGCCACACCAAAACATATCATGTTCCAGCTTTAGGTTCCAGAGATGTAAGATGAACAGATCATCTAACTAGCTAACTCCAAATGTGTCAACACTGCATGTCATCTGATATATATAATATAAAAAATTAATTTTGTTTTGTTTTTCTGTAGTGTCAGTGCCCGCTGCGTCATCCAGCCTGAGCAGTTTAGACGAATCTCTGTCTGCGTCATCCTCCACAGTTACTCCCGCAGGAGTCCCACTCGAGGATGAAGTTTCGGGAGCTTCAGACCAAGCAGAGCCGAAAACACAAGACGTAACCGGTATACCTCCCTTTCTCTCTTCATTTACTCTGTACTGACATAACTCGTTCCAAGAATGGAACAGTGTTTACTGCAGTTCAGCACACACTCTCAATCATACAGGTTGTTGTGACACACACACACAGAAAGAAAGAAAGAAAGAAAGAAAGAAAGAAAGAAAGAAAATGATTCCACCAATAGCCATAAAATGCCTCAGTGTGTTTCCTGCAATCTCTCTCACTAACAATCTTCTCTTCTGTTTGTTTGCCTTTGTTTGTGTTGAGGTCGGAACAACACATGCACAAAGTCCACAGGCAAGCCTCGGAATCCCCATTTTACCTTTCTGATAAAGTTTCCTAGAATTATTGGACCTATTCACAGTAGGCCTGCACCAATTCCAATCAGTATATATCAGCCAAAAGTTAGCAGGTGATTGTGACTGAATAGATTCTGCCATCGCTGTATTGCTGAAATCCAGTGTCACACACTCTGATTATACTATTTCTGTCAATCCCAGTATAAGAGGGGTCACTACGAATTTTTAAGGTGCATGTATAAAGGTTTTTTCAGATATTACCTTTCATGTGGTGTGTTATCGAGCTGTTTGTGAATGTAAAAACGTCTGCAAAGTTTTAAAAATCGAAGCGCATGACAAAAGGAGTTATTCACTCCCAAAAGAAGGAACAGATGCTGAAACGAGTCAGTAGGTAATGCCTAACGACTAGGGGAGGTAATGCTGCAATTTAAATTATGAGCACATTAAAGTGTTTTTTTTTTTTTATCTTGAATGCATGAAAATCTATTGAATGAGACCTTCAAAACAAAATTAAGCAGTTTTCAAAACCATAATAGGTGCGTTTTAAATAAGTTTCTTACCATTATCTGGAGCTCTGTGGTCAATTCAGTATCAATTGAACATTAGGACTTCACAATCAAAATTGGAAGCTTATTTATATCAACTCTACATTTAACTTTGGCATGACTCCCCCTCCCTGAAATATGACCACAGTTTTGAAGAGTTAATGTTAATACTGAATGGGTTTAGCCTCATTGAAGATATTCAGTTTCTCAGAGTCTCATGTAGAGGGTCAGCTTTCTGTCTCTTATTAACATTAGTTATGGTGATATTCCAGGGCTGCACAGTAATGGATTAAAAATCCGAACTGTTTTGCTCAATATTAAAGTCCTTGTCATTTATCACTTAATCAGATTGTGAAGAAAATTGCTTTTTATCACTAACAATTGACGTGCTAAATTTAATTTTGACACATCCCTGTTTAACGTCTGACCTCGTTCTCCTTCTGTGTCACGTTTTTTCTATATGCTATTTTGTAACAGTTGCCCTATTCATTAACCAGGAAGATAAAGTGTATGTAGATAAAATGTCTCTCACTCAATACTGATTCTTTTATTCTTGTCCTCAGCCTCAGGATCAGACGCATCCACACAGCCAGCTACCCCGGAGTCGGACAAATCCAAACCCAAAAAGAACCGCTGTTTCACCTGCCGCAAGAAAGTGGGCCTGACGGGTAAGAGACATTTACATGTAGCAACTTGTTGAAGTGATAAACTGGAGTGACATTGTGCTCCTTGTTTCTAAATCAATATTTGGAATTCATATACTGTGTACGCCACTGCGCAGTTACCTACAGTCTCCCTGAAATCCCCACCCTACTCCTGAACCCCAATGCGCCCGAGTTCTCTCCTCACAACATTAGCTGCATTCTGCTTTGCATGTTCATTTACTCTGTTTGTCTCATAAAAATAGAGGAAAAACCTAGAACCGTGATCTCATCTTTTCTTGGATTTTTCTAACCCCAACATGCATGTTAAACAATAATAACACAAACAATACAACAGCTTCTATTTTAATTATTGCCATGAGGAATAAAACGTGATTGGGTGTGCTGTTATAGGAAAATAATCAATTATTGGTTGAAGTTGCATTCCAGTTATGACCCTTAAGTTGATTATTTTCCAATAATACCATGTCCCGAAGTGTTTTTCCACCTTTTGTTTCACAGCAGTTCACCAATGTGTACATAACTATATACATACCTATAAACAGTCATTTCTCACAGTCGTTCCTTCACCGGCGTCTCTAACTGTTCTCTCTATTGAGCCATAGTCCATGCTCCTGAAGTCTTTTTGTGTTCGAAAACATAAACTTTTCCAGTGTTACAAAGCTCTCGCACTTGAGGCTCCTTCCATGAATGCCAAATAAACATCTCCAGACAGACAACTTGAACACGTCTTTATGTGGAGCATCTGACATACAATTCCCTGTGTTAATTGTTGTTCTAGAAACACCAAAACTTTCAAACGTGTACATTAATATAATATAAACATGTGCTTTGTCTTGCAGGCAGAACTACTGTCAGAGCTGTAATAGAAAATTGATGAACATCTCTGACTGGTCAGAATTGCTGTTGTATAAAACAGAATTACAAAAACAGTTAGTTAAGGGCCACTAATTCGATTGGACAAGCAGCTTTCCAAGAGGGCTTATGTGTAGTATATCCGCACTGGGACATTTCACTGTTTGTTTCGCACCGCTTGCCTGTGTTTTCCACTTCTAGTTCTAGTCCCCTTTGACTCCATTACCATAATAGTGTTAGCGACTTCATCAGCGGACAGGGCAAATCAAAAACATTTTTCGTGATTTATAAATTCTTAAAATATGAACACTCATCAGATGAGGATGAAAAGGAAGAAGGGACACCAATTTCACTAGCCGCACCTTTAACGGGTATGTACAAATCATTGTGAGCTAACTAGCTAGCTAGCCGGTGGGTTTTGAGTGAGTATGGATTCTTCGGGATCTGTCTCCGTTTTTGCAGAGCAAAATTTTGTCTCGATATTAATTTCTTATTTATAAAACTGTTGAATAAAAGCAATGTTGCGCTCGCAATCATGCTGTTATACTGAATATCGCCACCTAAGGCCAAATCACAGCCATGTCAATATTCAGTACAACCACGCTCTTATTTGTGCGATGTTGCTTAATAGTATAGAATTAGTGGTAAAATGGTACCAAATTTCATAATCACAACAACCCTTAGAATTACAATGAATGATAAATCAGACTGTACAGGATTTTGCAATGTTTTTTTTGTGATTGTTGCTTTCAAAAATGCTCGATTTTGCTGCTGCTTTTTTCAAAAACTGATGTTTATTGTGGGTTTGCTGTTTTTTTTTGCGGAAAATTATTTGAATTGACGAGACTGCAATTCCACAAAATTGTTTTGCAGTGGTATCGCATTTGTTGGTAAATGAAACCTTTCAGCTGTACTCGTGTTCAACGTCATATGATGCGTCTTGGCCCACATATGTGGTAATTTTGAAAAATTGCACACTTCTCTGAGTATTGTGAAATTTCCGTGATTTTGCGTTCATTTCCGAGATCAAACAATCGAATAATCCTGGAGGGACTGGTAAATACCATGGCTGCCAGAGAGCCACTGTTGGGTCCTTGAGCGAGGGCCTTAACACTCAAATATATATATACTCTGGTTGTATTCAGTCTCACAAGTCTCTTTTACTCAATGCATCTGCTCATTCCTATGTCTCTGTATATTGCAGGTTTCGACTGCCGCTGTGGAAACGTGTTCTGTGGTGTTCACCGATACTCTGACGTCCATAATTGCACCTTTAACTATAAAGCTGACGCCGCTGAGAAAATCAGGAGAGAAAACCCGGTCATCGTCGGTGAAAAAATTGCAAAGATCTGAGCCAGGGCTCATGGACAATCCCTAGTCTTTTTTTCCCCTCCCACCATTTCCCCCCATTTTCCCCTCCATCCCACATTGCACAGTGGACCTCTGAACAATACCAGCACAGACCCTTGAATCATGCACACCATGATATTTTTTTTTGCGGGGGCGGGGGGACTTGGTTTGTTTTTTTAAACAAATATGTTTTCCCTTTTGACTTTATCGTTATCTATTGTTTTGTGTGAAAAATGTTACAGAAATCTAGATTTATACAATTGTATTATATTTTAATTTCCATGACTAACAGGGCTATGGTGAGACTACTTGAGGGGCGGGTCTTTTCTCAAGTCTTTAAACAAAGATTGCATGTTAAACAAGCAAGGATATTTTTCTTTAAATAAAGAGTATAAACACGAGAGGCAGCTTTAGTTTCACGTTAACGGCTTAAAGCATGCAACGGATGTTATATCAGCTGGCTTTTCCCTCTAAATTTTGTTTGATGACTAAGAGTTTATAATCAATAATCTAGAAAGTGGCGTGAGTGTGTAAGCATGTGTATATGTATACTGAGTTGCTTTTGCAGATATACAGTTCGAGACTGTAGCACATCTGTCATGCACAATTGATCAGTTCGTTGATGGTAAAGGAGCATCTCAGGACCACAATTGATCAGATAGGATTGATGGAGGATCATTCTGAGCACAATACGGACCCTGGTGTGGTAGCATACTGGTATGACTGTATCAGATCAGCTCCGTTGTCGGGGGTTTTGCATGCTGTGTACACTGGTCTTACAGAGAGACTGAAGCAAATCTGTGGTTTAACAGTTTTACACCCATCATCATGACCACACTTTCACTGCTGGTTGGTTGTCTGTTCTCAATCCAGCAGGAATATTGAATGATGTTGCTGCACCTGATACACTCGTATCATAACTCGCATATATGAACGCACAGATATGATCAGTTGTGGTCCCGTGGTGGTCCGTTTCCTCTGCTGGATGAGGTAGAGGGAGGCTGTATGCATGTGTGTAGTAACAGATTGGGTACAGTCTGACCTATATGGTAGATAAAATAGCAGCTCATTGGGTGCAAGTGTGTGATTTTTGTTATTATGGAGCTGGACATGTTAATTGATCTTTATTTACTTTATTAGTGACTGATTGTTTTCCCTTAAAGACTATAACTAATTCATTTATTATTCTAAATTAGTGTAATGTGACCACAGAGGATGATGATGATGCTTGTTATTTTATTTTCACTTTCTTCAGCTTTGATCTGAATAAAGAAAAAAAAAAGTTTGGGGATCATTTGTGCTGAGTCATTTGCAATCTGTTTTAAATTAGAGGCTGAATCCCAAACTGCTCACGTGTGTGTGTGTGTGTGTGTGTGTGTGTGTACACGCTGCGTTACACAAGAGTGCAGAAGCCATTCTTTCACACCCTATGGAGTGCACATGTGTAGGAAGTCGGGAGTCGTTTGGTTTCAGCCAATCAGTGAGCGCAGCTGGAGTAGGGAGGATGCGCGAGGGAGGATGCGCGAGGGAGTCTGTGATTGGCTCGGCACTTTCACTGCGCTCTGGGTTGCCAGATCAATAAAATGTTATACATGTCAATTGTTTTTATACACACAGATGGGAAAAAGATGTGGTTTGGTGTGTATAGATGTTTGTTCTAGATTTATTTCGTGGTCGAAGCTAAATTGTGTACGGGGTTTTCAACTGTGGCTGGTCGGGAAAATTGTTAAAATCCAACCTGGCAACTTTGTTTGGGGTGGAGAAACTTCATATGGCTGCTGGCAACATCTGGAAAGCTTTATTCACACTGCTGCTTACTTTGAGAAGTGCTCGGGAGCTGAACTGCGAGTCTGAAATGTCTTTTATAAAAGTAGATGAAAACTCTGACTTTTCTTTCCACAACCTCCCCTATGGAGTTTTCTCCACTCCGGACAATGTAAGTAAGAAATGCAATATTTTTTTTTGTTTGTTTGCATGTTGTACACTTAAACAATATTAACTGCTGATGAATGTTTGGTGTTGAGGCTCGGCGGAGGATCGGAGTGGCCATCGGGGATCAGATCGTGGACCTGAGTGCCATTAAACACCTCTTGACCGGGCCGGAACTCTCTCAGCACCGGCACGTGTTTGATCAGGTCGGGTTTACTGCACAGTTTCGACCGTGCATGCATGTTGTAGTGTATTAAAGTGAAGTGTATTAAAGCCCGTGTGTTTGTGTGTGTGTGTGTGTGTGTGTGTGTGTGTTAGCCCACTCTGAACGCGTTCATGGCTCTGGGTTCGGGCGCGTGGAGAGAGACTCGCGCGCTCCTACAGACGCTGCTGAGCGTGGACGAGCCGACACTGAGGGACAATCACGAGCTCAGGGGCAGGTAAACACACACACACACACACACACGTTTGTCTTACTATCTTTCTGAGGACCTTCCATGTGCCTAAATATTCATTCTAATCTAACCCTAACCTCAGTGAAATGTTAGTTGTTGTTTTGATTTTTTTTTTGGTCTTCCAGTAAGACTTCCAATAACTGGAGATCACTTACTTCTAGGACTAAGTAAACTAGGGTTTACTCTGATGCTTGGGATCATTGTCTTGCTGCATAATCCAGTTGTGCTTGAGTTTCAACTTACAGACTGAAGACCGTACATTCTCCTTTAGGATTTTCTGCTAGAGAGCAGAATTCATCCATCCATCTTCAACCGCTTACTCCTTTTCAGGGTCGCGGGGAACCTGGAGCCTATCCCAGGAAGCATCGGGCACAAGGCGGGCTACACCCTGGACAGGGTGCCAGTCCATCACAGGGCACAATCACATACACACTCTCACACCCATTCACACACTATGGACAATTTACCAATCAACCTACCATGCATGTCTTTGGACTGGGGGAGGAAACCCCCGCACACACATGGCCCCGGCGGGAATCAAACCCCGGACAATGGAGGTGTGAGGCGAACGTGCTAACTAAGCCACCGTGCACGCAGCAGAATTCATGTTTCCCTCAATTATTGCAAGCTGCCCAAGACAAAGCAGTCACACTGTCACCACCATGCTTGACTGTAGGCATGATGTTCTTTTTGTGGACGGCTGTGTTTGGTTTACGCTACAGGACCTTTGTCCTCTAAACAGTTCCACTTTCGACTTATCAGTCCACAGAACATTTTCCCAAAAGGTTTGAGGATCATCAATGTGTATTTCGGGAAATTTCGGACAAGCCATAACGTTCTTCAGGGTTAGCAGTGGTTTTCACTTCGCCACTCTTCCATGGATGGCATTTTAGCCCAGTGTCTTTCTGGTAGTGTCGTCGTGAACAGTGACAGTTATTGATGCAAGAGAGACCTGTACTTCATTTGATATTGTCTTTCGCTCTTGTGTGACTTGCTAGATGAGTAGTTGCTGTGCTCTTAGAGGAATTTTGGAAGGTCAGACACTTCTGGGAAAGTTCACTACTGTGCAGAGTTTTTCCATTTGGAGATAATGGCTCTCACTGTGGTTCTTTGGAGTCCCAGAGCCTTGGAACTAGTTTTGTAACCCTTCCCGGACTGATGTATTTCAGTCACCTTCTTCATCATTTCTGAAGACCTTTTAACCAAGTTCATGCTGTTGAAAAAGTTCTATTTAAGTGTTGATGTGATTGAACAGGGTTTGCAATAATCGGGCCTGGTTGCATCCAGTCCAGATGAAGGTATTATAAATGCAGTTTCGTAGATTTGGGGAATTCGTAACTAAAGGAGCTAATACTTTTTCACAGCAGTGTATTAGTGTTAACCTGCTTTTATGTAAATGAACATAGATCTTCATTCTAAATTCTTCATTTAATTCGGTGTTTCTCCTCTCCAGAGCTTTTGTTGATCAGAGCGCTGCAGTGATGCATCTCCCAGCTGAGATCGGTGAGTGCTAAGCAAAATCTCTGTTCCACCTCTGCCCTCGTAAATCGTTTATTATGCCCCCTTTCTCTTTCTCTGTGCCTCAGACAGTACTGCCCATGCTGTAACTATACTGACAGCACTGTAATTAATATTATAAAGTGTTAATTATATAAAAATACAGCTTTCCTACCCTTTATTCAGTGTTAGGTATAGATTGTGCTTATCTTAATTACCTCATTCATTTTGTTCCCACACATAAACTTCTAGCATGAAGTAAATGTCTATATAATGGAAAGCAGGGGGCATGGTTGCTTAGTGATTAGCATGTTTGCCTCACACCTCCAGGGTTGGGGGTTCGAGTCCTGCCTTCACTCTGTGTGCATGGAGTTTGCATGTTCTCCCCGTGCTTTGGAGGTATTCTCTGGGTACTCCAGTTTCCTCCCCCAGTCCAAAGACACGTGTCGTAGGCTGGTTGGCATTTCCAAATTGTCCGTAGTGTGTGATTGTGCCCTGTTATGGGATGGCCACCCATAAAGGGTGTGTCCCCTGCCTCTTGCCCTGAGTTCCCTTGGATAGGCTACAGGCTCCCCGTGACCCTTGGTAGGATAACCAATACAATAAATGGATGGATGGATAATGGAAAGATTTGTAACTATATGAAGTTTTGCTCACTCTCAAGCACAAGGAGGCTAAGCTTTCATTTTTTGTAACCATATAAACCAGATAAAGGTCATCGATGATGTTATTTAATTCCCAATAACTGTCAGACACAGAGTTTAAATGAGCAGGAGAGAAGCCACTTTAGTTTCGGTGGTTGGGGTAAATGTGGAGCTTAATCTGATTTGTAGCCTTGATATTAAATCTAAATATAATCCTCCCTACCTTTTAATTGGCCAGAAGGAAATGGCAGGAAAAAAAGGAATTCAGAAATCTCTTAAAGGGGGGTACAACAACAACAAAACCCACCAACTGACTTTCTTTTGCAGCTGATGGTAAATTCACCACGGCATTATGCTGTCAGTGTTGGGTTTAACATGTTGCTAAGTAACACATTACTGTAATTAAATTACTTTTCCTCTGAATAAAAAAATAAAGTAAGAGATTACTCCTCATTTTTAAGTAATTTAATTACAGTTATTTATGATGTACTTAAATACTTTATGGACTTTCAACAATTCTGTTTAAAACTATATTGAATTTAAAACCGAAAGATGAAATTAATCTAACTCGGCCCTTTAAATTCATTAGCTGTAGTCTAGCGTGCATGCACGCGAGTTCGCTCTGGGTGGCTGTGAAGTCGCTCAAGTTCAAGGATGTCAGCAGAAATGAGTGGCTGTTTTGCTAAGTGGAAATATTCCCATTACTTCATTTTTTGACACATGTAGACAAGAACATCACGGTTAAAAGTAAGTTTCACACTAACTGTTCCTCAGTGGTGGAATGAACTTCCAACCTCAATCCGGACCACAGAATCTGTCACTATCTTCAGAAAACAGCTAAAGACCCACCTCTTCCGTGAACACCTAACCAACCCCTAAAATGCCAACTTTTTTGCTTGTATTTCCTCATTTGGAAGTCGCTTTGGATAAAAGCGTATGCTAAATGAAAAAATGTAAATGTAAGTTATGTCCTGGGGGATAAAAAAAACACTCTCCAAAGTAGTAGCTCTTATTGTTAAGACAGATTACAGTATATGATTTGTTTAATAAAGCTCTACTTCATAGGCTAAACTATTCCATGTTTGCCTCAGATTTTAAAGGATTTAAAAGAAGAGGTTCATTTCTATTGTCCATGTGGTCAAGGTTGATACACAGTTTAAAGAGTTATGAGTAATGCGATTCCTTTTCAGACAGGTTCATTCGTCAGTGTAATTGGCATTTAGTAATTAATGACTTTTTTTTTTTTAAGTAACTTACCCAACACTGTGTGCAATATTCTGGTAATATCAGTAAGAATAATAAAACATTGATATTCAAATGTTAAATACAAGACTGGCATGTATATGATGTGTAAATGTAAGGATCTTCTTACACGACCCAGCCATCTGTTCACCACACGAGGGCGCTGTACCCTTCCTGCAGACTTTAGTTTCCTTAAGTGACGTTTCCTAATCTTATTGACTGGTCAATTTTATGACACCAGACTGACATTTTGACAGCTCATCTTTATCCATCTGCAAACCAAGTCAATTATGTGACGTATTTTGTTTAAAGTTGAGTAGTTAAGTCAGCAGTCTTTTCCTCCTATTTTTTCTATTTCTTTTTCTTTCTTCAGGTGATTATACTGACTTCTACTCATCCAGAGACCATGCCACTAACGTTGGGATCATGTTCCGGGGCAAAGACAACGCATTGATGCCAAACTGGTGTGTAACATGCTGGGAACCACCAGCAAACATTAGAGGCATGCTCTGCTCGACTTGATATGTTTGTTTGTTTGTTTATTTATTTATTTATTTAGACCTTTACAAACAGGAAAGACAGCAAATGGGTGGGGGGGCCCTCAATAGACAAAATATGTTGATGAGTGTACAGTGTGGATTCACTATTTCTCATTTGTTCCATTATGACATCAAAAGACTGTTTAAAACATTTAGTGACTGAACTGCAGCATTACGTTTGGGACCTACTCACATTACCTGTAAGGTATTTGTACATGTCTACTCCCAAATCCTTAACACTTTGTAAGCAGTCAGTATCCTGGTGGCCCTGTTATGTCCAGTAGTACTATCTACACCTGCATAACTATGATAGCAATGTGAAACAAGCATGACTACCATGCAAGCAAGAATGGCTACTAAGCCATTCAAATAGATTCAAACAAAGGGATTTGTACTCACTGCAATATTTCCTTTAATGATCACTGCTCTATTTGCAAATACTACTACAGCAGCCATGACCAAATAACAGCAAAGCCAGTTATAAGTTACTTGCTTATTTGATGAGCTTTTCTTTCAGCAATGCCATCGAATATATGTTCTTTGATTTGAAATCCTGCACTTTGATGTTCTCAATACTCACTTTTTCTCACTTTTGCCAATCCATTTAATCTTACCTGATACATGCTGCTCCTCCGATAGGAGGAGTTTTAAATATAATATGATCTACTTTAAGAGGAACATCTGTACACCTGCTCATTTCTACAGGTATCTAATCAACCAATCATGTGTATAAAATCATCCAGGTACACATTGAAGAGCCTCAGTTAATGTTCACATCAAACATTAGATGGTGTTGGGAGTGTTTTTTTGTTTTTTTTTTGGCACACTTTGTGCCAGTTAATTCCAATCAATCAAAATTTGAATTCCACAGCTTATTTGAGTATTGTTGCTGACCATGTGCATCCCTTCATGGCCACAATTTACCATCTTCTAATGGCTAATTCTGGTCGCACGGTGGCTTAGCATGTTCGCCTCATACCTCCAGGGTCCGGGGTTTGATTCCTGCCAGGGCCATGTGTGTGCGGAGTTTGCATGTTCCCCCGTGCTGCGGGGGTTTCCTCTGGGTACTGTGGTTTCCTCCCCCAGCCCAAAGACATGCATGGTAGGCGGATTGGCTGTAGTGTATGAATGGGTGTGTGAGTGTGTATGTGATTGTGCCCAGATGGACACCCTGTCCAGGGTGTACCCCGCCTTGTGCCTGATGCTTCCTGGGATAGGCTCCAGGTTCCCCGCGACCCTGAAGAAAGAGTAAGCGGTAGAAGACCAAGTCACAAAGCAAAAGTCGTCTCAAACTGGTTTCATGAACATGACCATGAGTTCACTGTTCTTCTGTGGCCTTCCCAGTCACTGGATCTTAATCCAGTAGTCTCTAGAGATTACATGAGCTAAACATCGAACATTGAGGTGGATGGGCAACAACAGTGAAACTCCACATCAGGTTACACTCCTGTCAGCCAATAACAGAACAGACTCACCCAAACTGTCCAGTTTGGTGAATAAATCTCAAACTGCTGGAGAAATGAAGTGGATGCACATTGATTTGTGTTCCCTTCACTTATGTTGCTACGGTTGGAATTGATTGTGGTACTGCAGCCAGCCTCTAGATGGGATCAGAGACATTTTAGGCTTTCAACTGCTGTAATGTTTTCCATCACACACACACACACACACACACACACACACACACACACACACACACACACACACACACACACACACACACACACACACACACACACACACACACACACTCACTGACTGGACTAAAAGTGTAAAATGTCAAATTAAAATTAGGAAAATGTATTAAGGATAATAAATATGAGAAAGCAATCAAGTTAAGCAGTAAAAATATTAAATATATGAATCATAGAAATAATTTAAAATATACGAACAGGGCAGTATCTAAATGAAATTAAAAAAAATATTTTTAATACACCCCTCAAAAGTTGTTAACGAAACGTTGTTAACGAAGTGTTATGTCATTATTTTGACTTAATAACTTCTTTCAATATATTCTGTCATTATTTCTATTTAAAATCTTGGTATTTCAAGTGAGTGAATAATTTTGTTTCTTAATAACTTATTTTAACTTACTAACCCATTATTTTATCATGTCATTTCGAGTTCTCTTGCTATTTCAAGATATTGTTACTTTGTTTATTATTTTTGACTTCTAATCATTTCTAGTTAACACGTTTTCAATTTATATCCTCATTATTGTGATGGATTATCTATCTATATATATATATATATATATATAATTATTATTATTTATTTTATTTTTTTATTTTTATTTTTTTTGCTTTAACATTCAACAGAATGGTTTATCTCCCTGTTGTGTCATGATTGTGTCCAGCAATTCCCTGTTTACTTTGGGAATAATTTGTCTATTTATATTCTCATTATGAAGTCCTGTCGTCGTATATGTGCATTTCTATGCCTTTGTTTCCGGTGGTTCCTGCTTCCCCTGTTTCCTATTTACTTCCTGGTTTTGATCCTTACTCGTCTTTGCGTCTCTGATCATGGATTACTCTCGTTTGTTGTTGTCTGCCTGTGTTTGACTCCTGCTGTGGACTTTGATGATGATTTATGGATTGCTCTTAATAAATAACACACTGATCTTACACACTTAGGTTCCTGCCTCTCATCACCACATGTTACAGTATCAACTGAATTCCACTGAAGCAAAGACTGGCATACTTGCTATCTGAATAAGAGCATGCAGAATAAGAATTGGCATTACCTTTATTAAGTTTAAACAATGAAAATAAGTCAGAATAATTACTTATTTCACAACTTTTGCACATTTGGTACAAGCAGTGCCTAATTGACATTTATTCTCATATTCATATTCTATATTAAGTTAGATGGCTATAAAGCAGTATGAATAACCTGCTGTGGCAAATAAACTGCTGCGTACCTGCATTCGCTGATGGTACCCTTAATCCATTTTGTCTTCTAAAAATCTCTGGAAGACAAGTCACATTGCAGTCTTTCTTTCACTGTTGATAGTGTTCTTACAAAATCTAACAAACCCCTACAGCCTCAGGCAAAACCTAGACTCTGTAAGACAGGCACAATGTTTACTGCTTACTAACCTTAAGAGAAAGATGCTGGAGGGAGAAAGGTTATTGGAGTGCTTGGCCCTCTTGTTTGAAGTACTGAGAGTGGAAGATAGAAGGACAAATAGATGGATGATAAATATGTGGCTTAAAATAGCAGGATTTGATGGATGGATGGAGTGATGCTGTTTCTGCTCCTCAGGCTGAGGCTGCCGGTTGGCTATCACGGCCGCGCTTCATCTGTGGTCGTCTCAGGAACTCCAATCAGAAGACCTCAAGGCCAGATGAGGCCAGACCCGGGTAATCACTCGCACTCACACATGCACGCACATGGGGCGCCCGTGGCTCATGTGGTAGAGCAGGTTGCTCACTAATCTTAGGGTTGGCGGTTCGATTCCCGGCCCACGGTTGGCGGTTCGATTCCCGGCCCACTTGATTCCACATACTGAAGTGTCCTTTGGCAAGACGCTGAATATAATGCGCCATTTACCATTTACACCATGTGCTGCACTGTATATCTTTTATTTTTTTTGTCCTCATGATATTAATAGAATTTGGTAATGCTATAAAATCGCAGAAAGATTGTAGTCTTCTCCACAGACCCGAGTGATTTCACTGGTTTCGCTGTGCCATTTTAACGAAACCTTTTAGGTGATTAAGATGTACAGAAACATCTCAGTCTCCTGAAATAGTCCAAACAACCTTGCCGATCTTTTTTCATGGACATAAAGCGAATAACAGTGTGTATCATGGTATACATAATTGAAGTAACGCAATTTCATCCAGATCGTATAGTATGTACTAACACACACTCATTCACTTGGAAATATTAGGGGTGTTTTTCAGGTTCCTAAATTAATTCTATTAATAACCATCACAAACCATTGTCTAGATTACATTTTCATGTATTAACGTGTCAGAGTATATAGTAGTATAGGCTGAATAAACTATTAACTTTAGGATAAACCTACAAAAACAAAACCTATTTCTTTTAGCATTTTTTAAGTGGGCAGAGCAAAGTTCAGCAGAGTTTAGCTTAGTTAACCAGTTGAACACAAATGAAGTAGTATTGTAACTACCTATTTTTTCTTTCTTTATCCTACAACAATATATATATATATATATTTTTTTACCAAAAATGGCTCACATGTACTGTATAAACATTTGCTGTACAGCATTTGCATGTGTTTGCCAGTTATTTTGGTTAGTTGACGTCCAGTCACTTGTTAGAGCGGCTCTTAAACAGCATCTGGATAAAACAAGGTGCAGGTGACTGTAGTAATAATAAAAGGTTATGATTCGTCTATCTGATTTTAGCATCTCCGGCGCAGCGTGCTCGAGCAGCAGCCACATCAATAGGCTTTCATTGCAGTTATCGCAGTATTGTCACTCTGCAGCCCTGAGACACTGACTCATCACAAAATTCAAAAGGATATTCACCCAGATCACTTACGTTGAGGAGGTTTCTGAGGGAATTCTACTCATTACAGACTATAATACCTGCCATTGATCAACTTTATGTGGTTCATTGTGCTGACCATTCGAGGAGTCCTGACACGTCAGGAGCACCGTGTTCCAGTGATGACGGTTAATATACAGGAGATCTACTGTCTAATCAATCAAGCTAATGTAAATGACAATGTTGTCATTTTTCCTCTTGCTTTCTATTGTTCTTGTCTGTTTGTTAGCCAAGCCTCCTGTGTTTGGGCCATCAAAGCAGCTGGACATTGAACTGGAAATGGTGAGCGTGCTATTTTAGATTTTGATTTGGTTACTTCGTGAAAATGACTTGTCTGATACTAATTCTTGGCTGTCAGAAGGATGCTCTTACACTAGGACAGCTAATGTTGTGTAAAATTTGGTAAAAAAAAAAATTGCCCTTACAACTTTAATTATTAAAAAGACTAAGCATCAGTCGTTTTTTTTAATGCAACAGCAATCATGGTTATTTTTTGCTAGGTAATTTTAATAGAAGCTAAAAAAGGCTTCCTACTATCAAATTAATTGTTTATGGTAAATAACATCATTACAGTTATGTACTTGAATATGAAACGCTTTATTTTAATGAAAGGAATAGTGTATGAATGGGTGTGTGAGTGTGCATGTGATTGTGCATGTGATTGTGCCCTGCGATGGACTGGCACCCTGTCCAGGGTGTACCCCGCCTCATGACCGATGATTCCTGGGATAGGCTCCAGCTTCCCCGTGACCCTGAAGAAGGAGTTAAGCGGTAGAAGATGGATGGATGGATGGAATAGTTATAGTTCTATTTGTATAGCACTTTTCTAGGCACTCAAAGTGCTTTACATAGTATAGGGGAGAAATCTCAACCACCATTAGTGTGTAGCATCCATATGGATGATGCGACGACAGCTATAGTGTGCTAGAACGCCCACCATGTTCCAGCTATTAGTGGAGAGGAGAGAGTTGTAGCCTATTCAGAGATGGCGAATAGGAATTTAGATACAAGTAATTTCTAGCGAAATGAAACCGAATTGACAACCCTCCGCCTTTTGTAATGCTAGGAGTCTGTTTAAGAAACATTAATGGACATTCGTTAAAGGAGAATAATCTACCCCGTAGTTGATTATTTTCCAATAACCCTGTGCCCCATGTTTTATAGCACAACACTTTGCTAATGATTAAGTAGTTTCATTTATTAAGGAACGTCATAATTTTCCTTCATTTACAGTCGTGTTTAATTTTGTGGAACGTCCGCGACACAAATTGTCACTTTTATTATACCAGCTATTAACATTCATTCCTTACCAGCCTCTCTTTTCTCTGTCTTAAAGCTCTTAAAGCTAATAAGATTAAAAATGCAGCTCTTCAAATAACTGTGAATCTACCGAGAGCAAAGCCTTCCTTCTTGGTGACATTCCCTGCAGCGTAAACCGTAAAGGACCAACTTTAAATCAAAAAGCTAATACTGACTGAAGCCTTCTTTCATAAATATGAAATAAATGTATCCTTACAGAAGCTTCACCAGAGCACACAGTATACATGTTTCATTGTTAAATAAAAATCTGTTTATTGTAAGGCTTACATTATAAGGATTCATCATGCGTGAAGTCCCCATCAATGAGTTGTTACTATAGAAACCATAACCTGTTAGAACGAATGCATTAAAATACCTGTGATTTGACGTGCAGCCAGGACTACAATCGGAGCCTTTTTGTTCAGGAAATGAATCAACACCTTCAGACCAATCATATTTAAAAATGGTATAAGAGGGAGATGATATACAGTTTAATAACAGACTTGTCTTCAGTGTTTTAAGATATGAGGACATACTGACATCTCACTGTATTTTAGTCATTGTACACAGTATGTGTGTGTGTGTGTGTGTGTGTGTGTGTGTGTGTGTGTGTGTGTGTGTGTGTTTTGTAGGCTTTCTTTGTGGGTCCTGGGAACAGGCTGGGAGAACCGATTCCCATAGAGAAAGCACATGAACATATCTTCGGTATGGTGCTGATGAACGACTGGAGCGGTGAGTAGCGTTTTCCTCTTCTTCCTTACCATGAAGACATGGCAGGGTTAATAGGTCCTCCAACCCTGTAGCTGCCCACCAAAACGTCCAAGTAAAATCTGGTCACGTGTGGTCATGAAATCCCTTTCCATTGAATTGTAACACCAGATTAGTAACAGGTGGGCAACAATCAGTCATTACACAGTGTCATTGTACATTACACTCTCCATTACAGTGTCATCATCATTATACATACAATATACAGTAACCTACATTGTAACTTTACTTGGTTAAATGACTAGAGAGGTCAGAGGAGAATGGTCAGACTGACAGGAAAGCTACGGTAACTCAAATAACCACTGTTTACAACGGTGCTGAGCAGAAAAGCAGGAGTGGAACCTGATGTGGTGTACAAGTGTTCCTATTAAAGTGGCTAGTGAGTGTATACACTGTGTAGTAGAAGTAAATGTCATGTATGTTTGTTCATACCAGAGTAGTATTTTTGTGCCTTCATCAATCTGCTTGTCTTCAGGTGAACCACACAGAAGGGGAAACTGAATGTCACCTCATGATGGCGTCTGAAATATAGGCACGACTTCCATCTCTTATAAAAGTTTAGAGAGTCCATCTGAGGTGGCACTGACGTGGGCTTGATTTATCTGTGTTTCCCGGTCATGGCAAAATGGCCATCTAGAGTAAACACTGCTATCAATTTCCTTTATTATTCTGTCACACTGCTAGCCCCTGAGTCGACAATAGCCCCTTCCACAGCATGCTGCAACCCTTATTGCTTTTTTATGAGACATACACCAGGCTCTGTGGAGCTTCACATTCCTGATTGCTTGGCTTCTGTCCATAACGGATTGAATAATGTTGAGTTCAAACATTCACACAATGTTAGTTCATACAGGTTTGTGGAAACTCTTTTTAATTTTTTTACTTTGAATTTCATTTAGGAGATTACTTATACTCGTGCTCCATTAGTCTCTGTGTAGCATATTGTAGCATATTTCCTGCTTTAACACACATGATTCCTTGAAGTTTTCTGACACGAGAAAGTCTTCAGGATGCAGGGCTTTTGCAGTTTCTCAGTGACATGACAAGCTTAATTTTTTTTGGTCTGACTCGGGGGTGTTTAACACATTTGCCTTACACCTCCAGGGGGTCCTAATCCCGCTTCCACCTTGTGTTTGCGGAGTTTGCATGTTCTCCCCGTGCTTCAGGGTTTCTTCCTGGTACACCGGTTGCCTCCCACAATCCAAAAGACATGTTTTAGGCTGAATGGCATTTCCAAATTGTCTGTAGTGTGTGAATGGGTGTGTGAATGTTTATGCGATTGCGCCCTGTGATGGGTTGGCACCCTGTCCAGGATGTACCCTGCCGTGTGATGAGTGTAAAATTTATGGATTAACTTGTGCGAACTCTTAATAACTTTGATATCATAAGTGATAATAGGAAAGAACTTGTTTCATGAACACAGCACAACATTAAATGTAACTATAAATGAATTCAAAGTATGACTCCTTGTTGTTTAATAAATAAAGAATTGTTACCATTGGCAAATTGTGCTGGAATAGCAAGGATTTAAATTATAAAGTTAACAAAGCTAAGAAGTACATCTTTTTTTTCATAAATGTAATTCAGGATTGTACTTCCTTCACTTTCTACTTTCTTACTTAATCTTGTTGCTTTCTTCTGTTTATTCATCTATCTCTGCCTCTCTACATTTCACTTATTCCCTCCTTTTGTTCTTCCTTCTTTGTTTCCTGGTGTCCATTCATCTCTCTGTATCCCTTCCTTCCTTCTGTCTCTCTATCCTTCTCTCCCATCCACTTACCATGCTTCCACTCTTCAGCAAGCCCTATTGTTGCTTTGCTCCATGTTTCTTTCCTTTGTTCATTCTGCCAGTCATTTGTCCATCCATCCATATCTCCCTTTCTCTGTCCCTCCCTCTTTCTTCTTGCTTAATTCTTTCTATCCATCTGTCTCTTGCCCACCCACACTCATTCCCGTTCTTACATTAATTCTTCCCTTCCTTTCTTGCTGCTTTACACCCTTCCAATCAGCCATCCATCTCTACTTCACTCTTCCCCTTGTCTTATTTATTTTCCACCTGTATTTTATTCCTTCCATCTGTCCATCTCTCACCCCTCCCTCTCACAGGCTCCATGCTTCCTTATTTAATTTCTTCTGAACTTTTTCATTCCAAACTTTTTCCTTTTACTGTCTTCTGTCCATGTTAATCACCCAGCATTCTTTTCCTACTCCTTTCTTCTTCGTCTAGTTCATTTTCCATTTCCTTCCATCCATCCGTCCATTCATCTGTCTATCGCTCTCCCTTTTTCACCCCTCCATTTCATGCTTACTTTTTTCCTTGCCTTCTTAGTGCCTTCCGTTTTATTTGCTTTATGTCCTTGCATGTATGATTGACTCCTTAATTTCCTAGTGGATCACATATAGACTGACACACACACTCACTCACTCTCTCTCTCTCTCTCTCTCTCTCTCTCTTTCTCATTCTCTCTCTCACTCTCCACAGCAAGGGATATCCAGGCATGGGAATATGTGCCATTAGGTCCATTTCTCGGGAAAAATTTTGGGACCACCATCTCACCCTGGGTCGTTCCCATGGAGGCTCTGATGCCTTTTGTGGAGCCTAACACAGTGCAGGTAAGTGGGATCGAGTTGAAGTGCTATTGGGAAAGAAGTCCTTGGTATTAACTCAAGAAAGCCACACATAAAGAAATCCAAACATTAAAGTCCATAAATTAAGTTCTGTGTAATAAAGAGGAATGACACAGGTGTATAAAAAAAAAAAAAAAAAAGTGTTGAACACGCTAACTGAAATTTATTTAATCAACTGACCACACACAGGAGCTCCTCACAAGATTTCTGACCAGGGATCAGAAGAGTAGCCCAAGAGCCAAGGACCACTCGGAAAGCGCTCCAGAAACACTTGGAGGCAGGTACAATCATCACAGAGAAAAAAATAGGAAATGTACCCTACTGCTCATGCTCACCCCACAAGACTCCATTACTAAAGAAAAGGCATGTCGAAGCTCGTTTAAAGTTTGCTACAACTCATTTGGACAAGCCTATGAAATATTGGGAGAGTGTGGTCTGGTCAGACGAGTCATACTACACACCATGTTTGGAGAAGAAATGGCACTGCACATCACCCTTAAAACACTATAACAACAGTGAAGTTTGGATATGGAAGCATCATGGTTTGGGACTGTTTTTCATCACATGGTACTGGCAGTACTGCCAGACAAATAATTGAAGGAACAATGAATGGAGCCCTTTACTGGAAGATTATTGAGAAGAATCTGCTGCCTTCCACCAGGATGATGAAAATGAGACATGGGTGGAACTTCCAGCAGTACAACGATCCAAAGCATACAGCAAAGGAAACTCAATTGGTTTCAGAGAAAAAAAATCAAGGTGTGAGAATGGCCCAGTCAATCACCTGACTTGAATCCCATTGAACAAGATTTAAAGACAACATGTTTACAAGAATGGGCCAAAAATCACACCTGAATACTGCAGCCAATTAATTTCTTCACACAGGAAGAGTCTTCAAGCTGTCATTACAAACAAGGGCTTCTCCTCTAAGTATTAAATAAATTTCAGTTAGCGTGTTCAGTACTTTTTTCCTGTGTCATTCCTCTTTATTACACATAACTTCATTTATGGACTTTAATGTTTGGATTTCTTTATATAAGTTGATTTCTTGATTTAATACTGATTTCTGGTGGAAAATTTCATGTGATTAGCCTCACTGGAAATATAATTACTGAGAAAAAATCTTGACTCATTCAATATTTATTTACCCCACTGTATCTAGATTTAAATTTTTTTTAAATCTTGGCTATTCAATATAGCAAATTATGAAATACAGTTCTCAGTTGTAGAGCAGACCCATTATGTTTACATTTGAACAAGCCAATATGTTTGCTTTTCAAAAACATGGCTGTGAATTGAGATGTACCTGATGCTGTAACTCTCAAAAGTGTTGAGAAGTTTCCTTGCATCATACTAATTTTTTTTTTTTTCTAAATCATTTGTGATTTGGTCTGAATGTGCTGTATCTCACTCTGAACATACTCTTGTTTTAGGACCCAGAGCCACTACCATACCTTCGCCACCAGGACCCATACACATTCAACATCAACCTCTTTGTCTCCATTAAAGGTGGGCAATACAAGGTCATTCAGTACAATAAACCAGTCAAGATAAATAAAGGTGGTCAGGTACCATAATGTTTTAATATTCAGTAACTAACTTTTACTGAATTATTTTACCGTCAGGTGAAGGCATGAGAGAGAAAGCCACCATCTGCAAGTCTAACTTTAAGGTAAGACCCTGATTTGCATCGCCCACCTCTTTTGAGCTCCTGTCTCTCTTTTTAGGTGTTTTTTGTATATTAGCCTCCAAATGGTTGATAAACCAAGAGAGATGGTGAAATGAGTCCTCCATTTGGTGTCACGTGTTTCCATTCAGAGCTCCACAATGCACGGTTTTTACCCATGCTTCGCACAGCTAGAATTATACAGTCCCCACTGCACAGACACTGGGTTCCAAAAGTCTGAGAACACTAGTGAAAATGCTTCTATTTTCCATTCTTTTCTGATTTTATGCAACAGTTTTCATTATAAATTATATTACTGACAATAATGAGTGAAAAGTAGAATCTTTGAAATAGTTACATGAATTTTTTGCTTTAATGACCGTGTGCACTCGAGCTGGCATGGACTCCATGAGTTTGTGCAAAACCTTATGATCCATTTGAGATCAAATCCATCAATGTTGTCTGATCACTTGCTTCAATAGAAGTGTTTAGGCGTCAGAAAATCTGACCTATTGCCTAAAACAGTTAAAGGCGTCATTATCACAAATTTACTTCTATTTAAGTAGGTACCGTAATTTTTGGACTATTGAGCGCACCTGAATATAAGCCACACCCACTAATTTTAAAAAGAAAAACAATTTTGTACATATATAGGACGCACTTGTCTATAAGCCGCAGATGTCCACATTGTAACTGTCACGATTCGTGACGTAAACGAAGCAGGACGGATGCAAGTGCAGTTAGGACAAGAGCTTTTATTGAAACAGTGTAGAGCAGACTCAAGAAACAAAACATGACCAACTCAATGAACTAAGCTAACTAAACCAACTAACCTAAACATTAACTATGACATGAAACGTGACAATGACTATGAACATGGAACAAAGACTCTATATCTATACCCTATAAACCACTTCTACATCTATATTCTAAACTAAGTCTATACAACTCTACGTTATGCTACAAGCTACTAAGCTATAAGCTATGATATAAGCTACTAGGCTACAGGCTAAGCTATAAGGTACTAGGCTACAGGCTAAGCTATAAGCTATGCTATAAGCTAACTAGCCTTGACATGAACTCAGACATGGACTATGGCTAGGAAACATGAACAAAGACTCTAACTATATTCGTGATCTAATTCTAACTCCATATCTAATTACCCGCGTTGTGTGTGTCATGACTCCCGGTATATATACACACCAGCCAAACTGCTAACAGCTGCGGGCAATACCAAAACACACGTGACTTGACAACACATGACGAGACGGGGCGGAGCCATGACGTCAACCAATATGTATTTCTTTGTGTGTTTTCCCTGATGAGGGGGTGTGCATGAAACGCAAAACGACTGATCTGAAGAATGTAGAGTGAGCGCGTTAGATTTAATTCGAACAGTTTCATTGGTCCACTGTGACCTTTTGGGTAATTTCATTTGTCCGATGTGACGAGGCTAAATGTTTTGGCGGCATGAAACTCCATAAATTAGCCGTATCATTGTTTAATCCGCAGTGTTCAAAGCATGTGAAAAAAGTAGCGGCTTATAGTCCGGAAATTACGATACCTAGAAATAGTCCAGAATCTTGAATATTAAATATTCAAGATATTGAACATTTTACTTTCTTTGTTTTAAATATTTCATAATTCTCAAATCTTTTTTTTCCTCAATGAATGAATGTGTTTCTCAGACATTTGGACCCTTGGACGTTTTGCACTGAGAGCTTAGGGGCTCAAAAGTTAGCTAGAGGGGCCAGAGAATTACCAATGAGAGAAATTACTGTGCCTAGGTGATTTACCAGACTTTACAGGCTGAGAATTGTCCACCATGATGTAGCAAGGTTGCGCAGTGAGTGGACATGTTGGTTTTATGTACGAAAAACTTTTGGGCCAAGGAAAAGGAATTTAATTTAATGATATATTGGTATATCAACTCCTATTTCTTGAACAAATGCTAAATTAAGATCTTGTGCAATCGCATATGAAATGAAAGCAACTTCCTAACTACACAAAATCCAAAAAATAAATAAATAAAAATGGAGCAGTCTGGAATGCAGTAGAAATGATCAGCAATGGATAACATTTGCCAAGACCATTTTCAAGCATTTTGTTAAAACTGAAACTGAGCGCCAGTTTCTAAAACATGCCAGATCGCCTTAGAGTCACCACTGCCGTCCTGCAGTTAAGCTGAAAAAAGACAAAGTATAGGTCAGGTCAGATTAAGGGCCAGAGACCTTTGTTAAACTCTGCTTTCAGTCCCTTCACTCCTAGAGATTTACCAAGAGCCTGCTCTTGTGCTGGGGTAGTGAGTTCATTAAAGGATACAAAACGCTCCAGTTCACTTCTGATAGGCATGGTAGATCTTGGTCTGTTGTTGCCTTCTCAGGGTGTTCTGCTGTATAAAGGCTTTTATAAAGACAGTGCATGTAATTTAATTTCTTGCTTGTCTGAAGTCTTCCTGCAATTTAAACGGACTAAAAATCAATTTCAACACTATGCACTGTATTAAATCCTGAACAAACCACATAATAAGAGCAAGAAAAGGACAGAAAAAGTTTAATTTTGTGGAAATCCCTATTGTCCAACTACATACTCTCACTGATGCACAAGCACTCTTCTCTCTACCCGAGAGAGAGAGAGCTGTGAGTGGTGGAAATAGGGCGTCACTTCATAACACACTGCCTCCAATACACTTCAATTAGAAATACATTCTACCAGATAATATACACTGTCATGCCTGAATTTTAGTAATTCACTGACACTGATAAACCTCCATATAACATGAAATAATTCTACAAACAGCCAAATTTTTTGCATCCTGCAATGTTTTACAGACAACCAATAAGGCAAGTTTTTACAAATGATTTGTTAGCAGGTTATTCCCCTTTTTCATCTGTTATGCTTTATCTTTTTCTATTGGGCATTTATGATCAATTACTGTATATTTATATTATATACAGTTCCCTTTGAAACTATTGGAACGGCAAGGGCAATTCATTTTATTTTTGCTGTAGACTGAAGACATTTGGGTTTCCGATCAAAAGATGATCATGAGAAGAATTTAGAATTTCAGCTTTTATTTCCTGGTATTTATATGTATATTTGTTAAACAACATAGAACATAACACATTTTCTATCAGACCACCCAATTTGTAGGCAAGCAGAAATATTGGAACATGTGACTGACAGGTGTTCCTTGTTACCCAGGTGTGTCCTGTTAGATTGGTTGTTTAAATTATAAATAGCTCTAAACATCTACTCTTGGTTGTAGCCTTCAGTTTCACCTATGAAGACTGCATTTGATAAAATGGGTAAGCCAAAATGAAGAACAGAGAGCTGTCTATGGGAGAAATGCAAACCATTTTGAAGCTCAGAAAAGAGAGAAAATCAATCAGGATTTGCACATTAACATTGGGCATAGCCAATACAACAATTTAGAATGTCTTGAAAAAGAAAGAAACCACTGGTGTGCTCCGCAACAAACACCGAATGGGTCAGCCAAGGAAAACAACAACAGATGGTTACAGAAACATTGCTGTTTTGGGGGTTTTCTTCACAACTCTCACAGTCCGTGACCTCACCAACAATTCACCATTCGAAGAGCAGAAATATAGAGGCCATACTACAAGATG
Source organism: Ameiurus melas (assembly GCA_012411365.1). NCBI lineage: Eukaryota > Metazoa > Chordata > Actinopteri > Siluriformes > Ictaluridae > Ameiurus > Ameiurus melas. Next base: position 10,392,904 of record CM022762.1, read on the forward strand.
CAAACCACTCATCAGCAGTAAGTATTTAAAAGCCAGATTGGAATTCACGAATAAATACAGAGATGAGCCACCAATATTAACCTCTTCCAAAGTGATGGAAATGCCAAAGTGTTGAGAAAGAAAGGATCTGCTCATGATCCAAAATATACAAGCTCATCTGTGAAACATGGTGGAGGTAGTGTCATGGCTTGGGATTGCATGGCTATTCTGGAACAGGCTCACTAATCTCTAATGATGATGTAACTCATGATGGTAGCAGCAGAATGAATTCAGAAGTCTACAGGAACATTTATGTCTGACAGTTTACAGAGAAATGCATCTATATTATTCGGGAGGAACTTTCAAAACACACTGCCAACTCAACAAAGGACATGTCAGTCACCCAATTGAGCATGCATCCTGAAGGGAGAAACACCCTTAAACAAACAACAGCTTAAAGAGTATGTGGTAAAAGCAAGAAAAATCATCACAAAAGCAGAAGCCAACAGTTTGGTGAGTCACAGGCTTTATGCAGTTATTGCAAGCAAGGGATATGTAACCAAATATTACGTTTTATATACTTTCATTTTCTTCAAGACATGTACTTAGACCTATACATTTGTTCACATAAAAATTTGGAGTTCTAATACAAAAGTTCTGTTTTATGTGGTTTAACACATCTAGAGGTACAGTTGTGCCCAAAAGTTTCCATACTCCTTGTAGAATCTGCTAAATCTAAATACTGTTAACAAAATAACAGCAATCAAAAAAAATCCCATGTTGTTTATTTATAAGCTATTACACTATGTAAACATCTGTTATGTAAAATAGCTTATTCAGCTTAATATAGTCCACAAGACCATATACACAAGACCACAAGATCATAGCCAAATTTATAAAAAATTACCCCATTCAAAAGTTTACATACCCTTGATTCTTAATACTGTGTATTGTTACCTGGATGAACCACGACCGCGGACTGGTACCGGTCCGTGTGTCATTTGGTACCGGGCTGCACAAAAAGATTGCATTATTTCCGTTTAATTTATTATCTGAGTCTGAATGATGTTTTATTTTGAAAAATGACCGGATTTTCTCTGTTACATCCGTCTACGACTCGCTCTTTACGCAAGTCAAGATGCTTGTCTCGGTCATGTGATATGTTACTTGGTTACATGATACGTTAAGGGGTAGAGCGGAAGTTACTCATGCTATGTTGTTGGCGTGATGTTACCAGGACGCTGCTAATAAAGCTGCGATTTCACATTGGATTCACGTTTATTATTATATTTTTAAAATACCCCAGTTTTTATGCCCATCGTATCATTTTATTTTGTTTTATTTATATGCCACACCTTAAAGGCAAAAACAAAGGCGTAAAAATATTGTCTGATAGTAAACCGGTTCGTGGCGGAAAAAAGGTTGGGGACCGCTGGTCTATAGCACAAACAAATGAATTGGCCTTGCCGTTCCAATAGTTTCAGAGGGAACTATAATAGGTTATACAGTATTAACCTATTATTAACCTTCAACATGCCTGGGCTGTTTGCTTTGGCAATAATGTAATCTGAAAGGAAGAAAAAAGTAAAAACACGCTGTACTGTACATGCATCCGCATGTCCCAGCACTCAACACGGTCCAAGCACACAATTATAATCTCTTCAGAACCAGACCAATTTCCATTCTGGCACGGAACAGATCCCAAAAATCATTTTAGCTCAGTAAAACATTGTTGAATTTTTCCGAGTGTTCAGAGAATAAGTTTATGTAACACATTTAACTTTCCTGCACTTGATAATGAAGTTAAACTCAAATGTTTGTGTAATGTTCGATTTTGTCTGATTAAGAACATTGGGCCTCATTTATCAGTCTCTTGTGTCGTTTGTGAAGATATATCCTGCTGTGTTTAGATTTGGATTGGATTTTGGATGGTAAAATATGTCCTCAAAGCCAGAAGTAAAGCTTGTAATATCCACTCGATGGTTGTTCTACATGATCAATCTCCCACATATGATTACGGAATGGCTTAGCTTTCAAACTATATGGGCAGGATCTTAAAAAGTTTGCTGGGTGAAAAAGCGGTATCTGTAATTTTGTGAAGGCCATGTGCATCATCCTGGTTATTACTCTAGCCTTTTTGCTGAAATAATAGTGTGTGCATTGCAGCTCAGTCTGACCTTGAAGTGTGTGCTGTTAGCTGAGTTTGGTGTTATCTGTTTTCCGTGGTAAGAGCCATCTCATTCTCTGTAAAAGACTTCATTTAATGGAGCTGAGAATAGAGTGAAATTAGGTTCCGTGTCCATTAGCTCCTGTTATTTAGCTAAATAAAATGGTGTGGCTGCCACCAGAGATGTTGTCTAGTCCAAGGGCTACCAAGCAAAATGTAATTTACTTACAGCCCTTGTTTTTGTTTTTTTGTTTGTTTGGTTTTTTTTTCCTGTTGGAAAATGCACTGTAAATACTATTATATCTAAGGATATGAGGATTCAATATACTAGCATGAGTCTGGCAAAAGTTTGGATATGATAGTGAGTGAATAGATCTGGGTGTCAGATGCACAGCTTTTTTTTGCGTACTAGTGTATTACTAATGAGAACTTGTATCATTGTCTTTATTTCTCTTTTCTTGCCTCATCCTGCGTACTTCTCTGTGTCTGTCAGCCCTGGTGAAGGAGGTGTGTCCTCTATGTCTGTCAGTTCTAGAGAAGGAGGCATGGCCTCTGTGTCAGGCCCAGTCAAGGTGGCATGCGCTGCGTTCGAATAGCCCTACTACAACAGTAGGTGAAAAATACCCGGTTGACCTACTGCCCTATGCTAAATCAAACTGAAAGCTGAAAAGCTTCAAATGGCATGATGTTCAATTATTGGCTGTTTCAAAAGTATTCTTCATATACAGTATGACAATTTTGAGGTGTGTCTTGAAGGATGGAGATTTTTATTTTTATTTTTTTACAATATTTTCCCTGTGGTATAAATATTAGGTTGTACAGATGTTAACAACAAATACAGTTGATTGTTATTCTGTGCAATTTACAATCTGGGCCTCAAAATTTCATTTCTGCAGTTTCAAAGTCAACTGTTCAACATTTGTATTGGCATTCAAAACGCATGAACAAACTAACAAAAAAACATAACAGCCAAATAAAACAACAAAAAAAATCACATCAATATCGATTAAAAATGAAAAGGTTAGGTCCTTATTGAACATCACTTCCTCATTGCTGATGCATTGCTCATCAGTCTGAGAGATGTTTAAGAGGATATATGAGTGTTTGGTGAATATACCCATGCTTTTATCTGTGCTATTTTTTTTTTTTTTTTATCAAGGGCATTCATATGATATTATTTTAGATTTGCTCTCAACTTTGCATAGCATTAGTATGAGAATGCTACAAACCTGCCTAAAGGAAGACATGTTATTCAGAAGGTTAATCAGGAGAAAAAAAAATGTAAAACTAAAGAACTGAAGTTTATTCAGAAGAAATAATTACTCCTCGAGTAATTATTTAATACAAGTAAATTCTCAGTGAGTCACAAGAGTAAGAGCGACAGTAAGAGAGAACAGACTGAAAAAGTGCCATTCTTTTTCATTGTGATAGTCATTGCATTTTATTGTTTGAATAAAATAAAATGCTCAAATAAATACTCATGTTCAAATAAAATGCTATCACATCTGCATATGTTTAATGTCACTATGTATTGTTTATCCCCTCAGTACATGTACTGGACCATGAAACAGCAGTTAGCACATCACACAGTGAATGGCTGTAACAGCAGACCAGGAGACCTGCTAGCATCAGGCACCATCAGTGGACCGGTCAGTGTGTGTGTGTGTGTGTGCGTGTGTGTGTGTGTGTTACATTAGATATTCTTCATAAAAATGAAATGTGCCGTTCTGTTATTTCCTGTTCGATAGAAGATTCTGGAAATGAGTAACAAGAGGACATCATTAAAAGACTGATGAGTCAAACAAGTACTGTGAAAGGCTGCATCCAAAACCATACACAGTACTACCATGCTTCCAATAGAATAATCTGCTCTTTTGTTTAGTAACGTGAAGCCTAGTTAGCTAACACGGCATATTAGAGTATGTGGTGTAATATTTGGACACTTCATAGTATGTTGTAAATAATTCAACTAGCGGTAAAGAAGAAATTTGTGTATCAAATTGTTTATGTGCAACGTTTAGATCCGGGGCTTGTATTTGCAATAATCCTCACGGCACATTAAGGTAATGCTGTGGAATTCATGTGTTTTGGATGCATCTGTGTAGTAACATTAATCCATTTTCAGACCGGGCACTCGGTGAGATGGGCTACACACCTGCTTAACTCTGAATACGACCCACTTGACAGGACTTCTTGTGTTTCTAGGATCCGGAAAGTTTTGGCTCAATGTTGGAGCTCTCATGGAGAGGGTCAAAGATCATTGAGCTGGCTGGAGGAGAGACTAGGACGTTCCTTAAGGATGGAGATGAAGTCACCCTCACAGGTGGGACTGAAGAGTGTGTGTGAGTCCATAGCGACATAATGATAGGAATGTGTAACCTACCGTAATTTCCGTACTATAAGCCGCTACTTTTTTCACACGCTTTGAACACTGCGGCTTAAACAATGATGCGGCTAATTTATGGATTTTTACGGGCTAACGAGCTTCATGCCGCGGATTTTTACGGGCTAGCGAGCTTTTACACCATGGCCAGCAGAGGGCACTCTGGCACGGCTCCTGACTGGTCACATGACTTTGTTTTGGTTCGCTCGCTTCCTGCTTGAGCATTTAGTTTAGTTAAGTGTCTTTAATGTGCCCCAGGTGTCCAAGGTTTGGTTTGATTATGTTTGCTATTTAAACCCCTCGGTTACTGAGCACTTCGCTCAGTATTATAGTTTGTAAAGTTTAGATAGGTGATGTCGTTTTATCTTTTGTTTCCATGCCTTGATTCATGATCTCGTTTTATGCCACGATTCCAGTTTCTCGTTTTCCGGTGAAGACCGAGTTTTCTTTGTTTATTGAGTTACGTGTTTAATAAAGACTTTGATCTGCACCTGCATCCGCCTCCAGTCCCGTCTCGTAACACCGTCAAAACATTTAGCCTCGTCACATCGGACCAATGAAACTGTTCAAATTAAATCAAACGCACTCACACTAAAAAGAAATGCATATGATGCCGCTTTCAAGTTAAAGGTGATCGATCTGGCTGTCGAAGAAAAAATAGAGCTTCTGCATGTAAGCTTGGCATCAATGAATCGATGGTGAGATGTCGGAGACGGCAGCGTGAAGAACTGACTCTGAAACTGAAGCCTTCAGAGGTGGTATGTGACGAAGTACCGGTAATTCTGAGGCTGTTCAATTCCGACACTGAAGAAGACGACTTTAGTGGTTTTAGTGCGCAGGAGGAAGATGAAGATAGCGATCAATGACTTTTCCTGGTAGGCAACTGTATATATATTTTTTTTTTAACCAGCCGTGTTACAGACACTTCGGGAAAAAAGCATTTACGGTACGTATTTAATTAAAAGTTAAAAAATCTTTGTGTCAATATCTCAGGTTACAACGTGGACACCTGCGGCTTATACACAGGTGCGGACTATATATGTAAAATTCGGGTGCGCTCAATAGTCCGAAAGTTACAGTACACTATATGGCCAAAAGTATGTGGACACCTGAACATCACGCCCATATGTGGACCTTGCCTAAACTGTTCCCACAAAGTTAGAAGAACAAAATTGTCTAGAATGTCTTTGTATGCTGTTGCATTAAGGGCCCCAAACCTGTTCCAGCATGACAATGCCATTAAGGCACTAATTTACAATTTTTTTCCAGCTAACACTCTATTTTTCTATTTCCTTCTTCCCAACTTTTTCCTTTCTCCAGGTTACTGTGAAGGTCGGGGATACCGTGTTGGTTTCGGATCATGCCAGGGGAAGATCATTCCTGCCTTACAGAAGTGATGTTCCCCATTCTTCGCCCTCCATCTGTCCATCCCTCCCAAAAGCAGCTGGGTTCTTCACGCCCTAAATAATGCCTTATCAGTCATGTTTAATCATTCGTGACCTTTTCAGTGACAGCTAATAGAGTACACGGCGAACTGTTTTTATTAGATCATTGGAGTTTCACTTAGCCAATGCTCTTCTCTGGGCAGAAATTATGATTGAATATTTGTGACAGCCAGGGAAATTGAATGGAGATTGGGTTAAGACTTTTAAGATATTGAGGTTTTGTTTAATAATACGTGTCCTGAAACATTCCAATCGGCACCCTGTCCAATGTGTACCCCACCTTGTGTCCAATGCTCCCTGGGATAGGCTCCAGGTTTGCCCATGACCCTTAGAAGGATAAAGCGATTTAGAAGATGGATGGATGGATGAAACATTCCACTGGCTTTTTTTTATAATCCAAAAATGTAATCATTATAGGATATTAATGTTTGATGTATGGCTTTTTAAAATGATACTTGTTAAATATACAGGGTGTCCCAAATATCTGCATACATAGAAGAGTATATTTGCCAGCACCACGTTTGTTGTGTCTTTGTCAGTGGATGTTGGTGGACGTCCACTTCTCGGTTGGTCCACAACACTTCCAGTCTTTTTGAATTTGTTTGGTAACAGTGTCACGCTTGCCATGATTCCTGTTAAAGTCCATCCAGCTTCCAGATTCAGCCATGAGAACAATTTCAATATGTTCTTTTGTCAAAGGCTTTATTAAAGACTATATGAAATTTTATATATATATATATATACACACACACGCACACAAATTAGCACTAGAATCCCTAAACACATTTTACATAGACATAGTTCATGTATTTCAGGGTGGACTTTTGCTTGAATCAGTTCAGTAAGTAGTTAATTAGTGACTAAAATAAAGGGTCAAGGAGTTAGCTATGGAAGATAGGAATGCAGAACCAGCCAGCTATCTAAACATTAAAATATTGAGCTATAAATGGGGGGAAAAAACAATACATGCCAGCTGGCTTTGTAGCTAAATACCATTCTGCAGGAGCTAACTTTATTTGCTGAGATCAAAAACACTGTACATAAAGGTTGTAGTAGAGGCTAAAAGGTAAAGTTTTTTTGTGGGATAATAGAGCACCGCTAGAATCTGTTACTCTAGACTCATGCAGAGTAGGAGAAGCCACACTACAGGACTGTGCCTCAAATCTTCTGACACTGTGAGAATTTAATTGGAGGAACAATTGGATAGCAACGCCCATTAATCAGTTGATTAAAGACTACAGATTTTGGCCTAGGATTATAGGAATCTCTTCGGATTCTCAAAACTTGCCAAAATCATACAGTGCGAATCTAGAGATTTTTTTTCGTATGGCAGTATCACATGACCGAATACAATCAGCAACTGAATAAATATTCCAATTTCCACCTTGTGCTAACTGGTCATACCTTTTCTGCCTTTAGAAAACGTTTTAAGTGAAACTCCTAAGCTTTTCAAAATAGCCTCTGGTGCATACGTTGAAGATTCAATTTTGCAAAGGCACTACTTATTTCCCAACATGAAGTCGAATTATCAAAGGCAGTGTTATGTTTATTGCTGTTTGTTACCCACAAATTGGTAATTAAAGTTACTGATGTCTGTTAACTCCGTATGCGTGTGTTTAATCCATCAGCATGCACGGTGTAAAAAAGCTGTGTCATTTGATTAATTACCCTGTCTGCATTCTAAATTCACCTGCTGTGGTTTAATGACTCGTAATGATCTAGCAATCGCTGTTTCATCACAGTGCTGAGCTGCATTTAAAGACACTATAATCTCATTCCTCTCATTAAAACAATCTATTACTGTGATTCACTTTCTGCTCTTACTGCCCAAAGGGCATTCAGGTTAGAAATGTTTCCTTAAAAAGGAATTAAAGATATCAGTGCTGGATAGTATGAGCATGGTCGACATGCATATCTTTCTAGAGCCCCATGTATGCATGTATATATACATACATACAACAGTGTTCCCAATTAGAGGTCGACTACTAATGGATTTTAGCGATACCAATTACTAAGTTGGGGAGTACCTATCGATAACCAATTAATCAACCGATAGTTTTTAAAATTGATACTGACTGAAAACATAAGAATCAAATATCGCTGATTGTCAGTCAGTACTGACTGTACCAGGAAAATGCACTATACTGTTTTAAATGAAATAAATATTTAAATATGTTTATATATTAACTATTAATAAATATTAAAGTAAATAAAAGATGTACATGCAAACTGAATGAAAAAAATAAAACTTCTAACAAATAAAAATAGAGACGTCCAAAATTAATATTTAAAATACACTTCAAAAAACAACAAAATTTGTCAATTATGTTAAAAAAAACGTTTTTATTTCACCTCTAGAGGCCACGCTCATATAATGACAGTGGGCGTTTCTCAGCCACTCCCGCAATGGACGCAACCAGGACAAACTATGGACAGTGCGGATTTTTGTCGATGATCAGTCATCAATGCCGATTAATCAAAATGACTTGGCAAAATTACTCTATCACCTGAAGGTGGAGAAGGATTGTTTTTGGCATAAATCAAATCACGGGTATCAACAAAGGATTTACTTTTTTAGTTTCTTTTCTCTACCCTAGGACTAAGGATTAATCTTACATTCATGTCCTGTTAAGTTGACACACTAGTGTCGCAGTAGTAGCTAGTATACTGTATATAGCTTCTAAAGTGAACAAGTTACATAAATACATACATTACTGTGAAAGTAATTGTACATTACATGCGAGCCTTCACAGTAACTACGTTGTCAGATTAGCAAAGCAAATTTTGCTTGCTGCTGTAACTGAAATCTTAATGTTGTGCACGTATATATATATGTATATGTATGTATGTGTATATGTGTATATATATATATATATATATATATATATTATTTATTTTTATTTATTTTATTTTTTCACCAGTCGCATGGCTATTTGCTAGTATAGACTAATAGGCTTGTACTTCACCCAAAGATATTAAACTCATGGTACTTTTAGTCAGTATTTTGCTGTTTTCCAAACAAAATTAGATTTGGAAAGTTCCTAATTAAACCTCCAATGACCAGAAATGGTAAAGGTACCCAAATTCTTTACTCAAGTAGAAGTTCAATTATTCATCTAAATAAATTAATAAATCAATACAGCTTCAAATTCTTGATTCAAGTTCAAGTAGAAAAATATCCATCCATCCATCCATCTTCTACTGCTTATTTCTTCTTCAGGGTCGAGGGTAGGAAAATATGATCATTTAAATTTACTTCAACATATTAAAGTAAGAGTCCAAGAAAGAAGATTCACAAAACGAAAAGAAGTTTGCTTCAGATGACACATTGATGTGTTTTTCATTGCTATTGGTGAATTAAGGCCTCTCTTTCTCCATGGATCCAAGGAACATTGGTAAAAATGGGCTAAAGATAACTAAAAACAGCTTTATTTTTAATCTCTCAAATGGTAGCTAGCATGATAATAACTCTGATAATAAGCATATGAATTTGAAGTCATGATTATTGCATTCTGTTTACGTGTTGGAGCGTCAACATCCAGTGGCTTTAAACTGAGCTTTTCGAAAAGCATGCGTTGTCTGGAATATAACAGTTTACCCATTTTTATTTTTTATTTTTTGCTACAGCTCTCATTTAAAGATTCAACTGAAGGCCTTTTGTGGAGGCGTGGTGTCATAATACTGGCACAATAATTCAGATGTTTACGAGAGACATTTTCTGGTCTTAATACAAAAAACGTCCCAAAACAAAAAGAGGAACACAAGGGCCTAATAGGCATTTGATTTGTCACTTTTTTAACATTATTTCACGTCTGAGTTAAAGAAATAAAGGTTATAGCTTGTAAAGCTGTGTAGATTTATATCGTATTGTTGTGCATGTCATTACTGACTGTGAGGTCTTGGTAGGGGCTCGGCCTTTAATCTGGGCAACAGATGGTACTTAACTTGAGGCGGCAATGATCTAAGGTCATGGGGGGCAGAATGTTTTTTCTCTCTCTCTCTCTCTATTGCTCTCTCTCACATATGGAGAGCTCACAGTGGGTTTAACCTTAAAATATCACAACAGAGAAAGGCAAAGAGAAGGATGAACTACAACCACAATGTGCACAATGATATGCATTCATGCAACATACAATATGTCTGATAGTCTACTGGAAATGTCATGCTGTCCTCAGCAGTGCATTTCCAATAAGGCTATGCTGGTATATTGTGGTAAGGAAACATAACATTAATTCAAAAGTGCAGACTGGTCAAAGGGCAGAATTGTAATTCCAGTGCTAAGAAATGTCACTGAATAAGCTGACGTAATATTGAACATTGTGACATGAAAGGTTTATTTATTCATTCATTGTCAGTGACCTCCATTACTGCCTTTGATTGCACTTACAGCTGCAAGTCTTCTATGATGTATCTAAATCAGCTTTGCACATCTGGATCCTGATTATTTGCCCATGCCTCTTGGCAAAATTGTTCAAGCTCTGTCAAGGAGAGCATTGTTAAACAACATTCATCATTTTTAGACACTGTGGAAAATCTTAGAAAATCTGTGGAGTCATTGTGTATAAAATTGAAATACTGAAGTGTACCAATAATGTTGGAGTTGACAGTATAGTAAAACTTAAACACTTTTAAATAAACGAAAATGACAGAATTGTATTCGCTTGGGCCAAATAGCATTAAAATGTAATGTTGATTCTTTCACACTAGATTTTACCTTCTGTTTGTCATGTTCAAGGATAAGGGCGTATTTCTAGACTTACAAAGGTATTTATTATTTATATTTTAATGCCACTTTGGTGTAATAATGCTGGCACAATCATTCAAATGCTTGCGTGATGTTTGACTATAAATAAAATGAACTGCCTTGTTTAGAGATGTTGATTGAAAACCTTGAGCTGTGCATTGTGGAGCACACAGAGTGCAAAATTGAAGCCAGTGCGCTTTCTGAAACCCTGCTAATGAATTATGTGGCACAGATGACATATTTCATTAGTTTTATACCAAGCGGCATGAAAGAAATCCATAGCTCTACACAGCCCTGAGCATACATGAAGAATTGCTGATGCGGGTTTACTGTGAATGTAAGTTAATAAAGAGTATATTACTAATATAAGCAGATCTACAGACAAATTAAAGGGAAACAAACAACATAATGTCTTAGACATGTGTTGGGCCACCACGAGCCTCCAGAACAAGTTTAATGCATTCAAGATTTAGGGACTGTGAAGGCCATAGCATATGATTTACATCATTTTCATCTTTAGCAAATTGTTCTGTGAGACCTCGTGCCCTGTGGATTGGGCTGGGGTCATCCTGGAAGACACCACAATGGTTTTTCCCCCATTTAATCTGTCACCCATCTGTACTTTCTTCATAACGCTGCATATACTTACAGGAAATGAAATATTATCTTCAGAAAGCAAGACTTTCTTGGATATGCTTCATAAAAAATTCGATTAAAAAGAAGACTTATGGTGAAATATTTACTGATATTGATGTGAATCATTGCACCGCTGATATTTCAGTCTTTTATGAGTAACCAGCTTTTGAAGAAATTATTTTCCATTACAGCCCTAAACTTAAAGACCTAAGTCTTTCTTCGTGTTGTTTTTTTCCCCCTCTGGTGCAAATTGCTGCTACAATTGCCCATTGGTCTTTTGTAGACCCATTGGGAATATTACTTCCTGAAGCATAAAAAGCTGTGCATCTTATCATTGAGGCAGTTATTTTAAAAATGACGGCAAAAAGGCATGTGTTTTCCAATAAGACTCTCAAACTCCAATATATAGTCCAAACCAACCATCTGCCAAGAAAATGATGTGGTACCTAAATGAATTTAACAGGGAATGAAAAACTGATGCCCCCTTAACTTGATTAACACTCATTGATAGAGCAGCAGCTGGCAAAAATTTAAATGTGTATGATGACATAAACCACAAAAAGAACTTTGGATTCATTTTATCAGCAGAGGAGAAGCCTTGAGTAATATTGCAATTTCAGGAAAGGCAGTCCGAGTTCAGGAGGTTTATAGGAGTGTTAATGGGATTTTTAATGAAAGACAAAAAGATAGAGGGTCCATGCATTTGGAAGGTATCTTATGGTAGGTCTTTGGTAGGAAAAAAAAATCTAAGGAAGGTGGCAGGATTTCAGCTGCTGGATGGAGCAGGTTGCTTTTCACTGATTGTAACATGTTGGTTTGACATGGAGAACTTCCATTATGACACTGCAGTGGCAATATTAGGTGTTTATTATGGGAACCATTATGTTATTCAGAATATGCTCATACTGAACATTCGTTCAATGTACTTAGTACTGATTTGCTTTAAAGCATGCAGTTGTAGTAGTGAATTAATATGTAATCCCACATGGTGACTGGTGTGGATTCCCTTTTGAGTCTGGTTCCTCTCAAGGTTTCATTCTCATGTTGTATCAGAGTTTTTCCTTTCCACTGTTGCTTCTGGCTTGTTCATTAGTAATCTAAATCTTCATCTGTTTTTCTCTAAAGCTGCTTTGTGACAGTGTATATTGTTAAAAGTGCTATGCAAATAATGGATTCAATTGGATTAAATTGAATTGTTACATTGTACTTTCAAGATGATGTCATTGGGATCTCACCGTGAGTAGCCTTTAAGGACCACTTAGTCAAGTCACTTGTATAAGAAAGAGAAATGTGTTTCCGGTTGCTGGTTATTTATTTTACTCTGTACCAACATCACCTAGGTAAACTTTCACCCTGGAAGAGTGTGCTGTTTCAAATACAGAAATTGGTAACACTGGTAAACCATTGACAAAAATGCATAACTTTTTTAAATAGTGACTTGCCTCACTATTTTTCTTAAAGCCACTTGTCATCCACTTGCCAAAAAAAAAAACAACCCCAAACATTTTTCCATGAACTGTTTTTTGAAACACTGAATGTCTACTCTTTGTTTGAGCCCTGGGTTTCACCTCTGAACACTGCATTTGTTGCTGTCTATCGGAGAAAAGCCAGCCATTCTGAAGATTAGAAAACTGGAGAAATCTATCAGAGCCATTGTACAAGCATTGGGCATAGCCAATACGACAATTTGGTTATGTTCTAAGAAGAAAGAAAGCACTGTGTACTAACAATAAGTCAGCTAAGGAAAACAACAGCTGTTAACAAAAACACTAAGAGCAATGAAGGAAAAACCCAAAATCAGCAACAACCTCCACAGGGCAGGAGTGAAGGTTTCAAAATCCACCATTCGAAGAAGACTTCAAGTGCAGAAATATAGAGGCCATACCACAGGATGCAAATCACTCGTGAGCAGTAAGAATCTGAATAGTAGATTGCAATTTGCAAAGAAATACAGAGATGAGCCACAAAAGTTGTGGAACCAAGATTAACCTCTACAAAAGTGATGGAGAGGCCAAAGTGGAGAAAGAATAAATCTACTCATGATCCAAAATATACAAGCTCATCAGTCAAGCATGGTGGAGGAAGTGTCATCGTTTGGGCTTGCATGGCTGCTTCTGGATGATATTGATGATATACCTTGTGATGGTAGCAGCAGAATAAATTCAGTGTGGAAGGTTTTAGACTGGCCAAGTCAATCACCAGACCTTAACGCAATTGAGCATGTACTTCACATCCTGAAAAGGAGACTGAAGGGAGAATCCCCCCAAAAAACAAACAGCAACTGAAGAAAAGTGGTGTGTCATGCAGTGCAGTGATGTCAGTGGGTCATCTGCTTGATGCAAGTATACAACCAAAGGATATACAACCAAATATTAAGTGTTACTTTTCATTTGCATTTAAAATGTTCCAATATTTTTGCTCATCTAAAAATTTAGGTAGTCTGCCACCAAAGGTAAAGTAGTTTAACACATCAAAATGTTAATATCAGGAGGTGAAAACCCAAATGTCTTCAGTGTATAGCAAAAACAAAAAATTGATCTTGCGGTTCAAATACTTTTTTTTTTTTTTTAAGGAACTGTATAGTTCCCTGCTCACAGAGAGAAAGAGGGAGTTTCTCAGAAATTGGCAGCAGTTTTTTTTCCTTCATTTTATCACCCCATATTGTGACAGGACCACCTACGATTACAAATAATCACCCACTTTTTCAGCCAATAGGTAATTACTACAATGTCAGGCTAGTCATATTTCCCCTAATGTCACTAGAGACCCTTTTACCTGCTTTCTGGTGCTGTCAAACTGAAACAGAAAACAGGTTTGAGCTCATTTCAGCAAGTAAATTCTCACTGGAGCTCTGGGTTCAAATGCTACATGAGGTGAGAGTCTTGATTAGATTAGGAAGCGAGGTTCATCGACAATGGCCTTAGTCGCATATCATGCCGCTGGCCAGAAGCTTTATTTAAACCTGTGCTCAGATATCCTGATAGAGTGTGAAATATCAGAGCCCCTGTGGAGCTGTGCAAATTAACCTTCCTCTTTTTGCCATGGGAATGAGGATTCCTGAGTGTGATGGAAATGGAAATCGAGTGCTTTATCCTGTTGAAGAGAGTCGCCTTTGAAGTCTGCACCCTCCACAGAGATCTAAATGCGTGCAAAGGGATGATTTGAGAAATGAGGCGAAAGACAGAGAGAAAATGAATGACGAAGTGAAAACTGCACCAAGCAGAGATCGTGAAAAACACAGCTTCTTAAATGGTACTGTGTGCATCCCATTAGTCATGTAGCAAAGTAAATGATGCAAAAAAATTTCATTCAGTGCTTGACACCAGCTTTACAGTGCCTTGCATACAGTAAGTATTCATAGCTTTCAGTCATTTGACTGCCGTGGAGACCTGGAGGGCAAAACATCGTTCCACAATGGCAGCCAGCACTGGACACTCCATAGAACTGCAGCACAGGCCTGTCAATATTCCATGTGTTTCAAGCCACGAATATGTTGATCGCATCTTAAAAGAAGAAAAACAAAAGGTATTGGAACAAACCCACCGCAGTATTTCAATCACTGAAACCTGTGACGTTCCTGCCAGAGCTTCAATTTGGCGCTGTTTACATATATCTATAAGAATGTGACATCACGTGAAAACTATGAATACACAACTCTTGTACTTCACATTTTGTTATGTTGCTACCTGGAAATGAAATGGTCTTAATTTTGGATTTTTTCCCCCCTGAATCTACACAAAAAATCCCATAATATTGAAGTGGGGGTGGGGGTGAAATAACCCATATAGTTGGGAAATTTGTTATTGGGTAAGTATTCACTCCTATTTTTGTGAAACCAATAAACTAGTTCAGTAGTTCTTGTGTATCCAGTTGCCATCAGAAGTCACATAATTATTTGTTAGAGAACATACCTAAATAATCAGCATCATGAAAACCAAGGGGCTATCAAAACAAGTTCGGACAAGGTTCTGGGAAAGTATTAATCAGGGTTTGGTTATTTAAAATAAATAAATAAAAGTTATTTCGAGCATACAATGGACAACTTTAAATCCATCATTAAAACTATTGACCCAGGGGTAAATACTTATACAATCAACATTTTAGATTAGATTCAACTTTATTGTTTATGAGCAGAGTATAAGTACATAGCCAACGAAAAGCAACGAAACATCTGCGTTTGTGTATAATTTAATTGGCCTTTCTGCCACAATAAAATACAGTAATATCCAAAAGTATAAGACCGCATTGAAAATCAGGGAAATAAACAAAAAGTTTTAGAATTTTGAAATATTTCAAAGAAAGAAAGCAATATTCAATATTCAAGATTCTGTACTCTTTCGAGGTCCCTGTTTAATTGTAAGCAAATTTGTGATATTGACCATGTTAACCAATCTGGACAAACGATCAGATTTTCCTCGTGACTGAAGCACGTGTGCATGAGCTTGAAGTTCTGCTGAAGCTCGAGTGCACACCGTCAAAGCAAAAATACTTTATCTAAGGCACCGCACATCCTGTGGACATGACACATCATAAACACACCAAAGAGTCTTAAAATCCTCATTAACTTTATTATGCATAAGAAGATGCAGGCTGAATAAACATAGCACAGTTACAGTTTCAATCAGTCAAGACATTATTATTTGCTACACATTATTTTTGATTGTGTGCTGCTTCAAGACAGTCTTTGTGATTTTGGCTGAGGCACTTGATAACATGCAGTTATAGTTATAATTCTCTGCAGATAAACGCGGTAATTGACATGGCTCAAGACAACATAAGAGCAAAGGAAGTGGACTTTAAGTAGCAGCCAAAGGCAGTCACATTTAAGAATAAAGGGAATTCCACTAAACCTCAGCTAAATGGCTTTTTTCTGGAGTTGAGTATCCTAAACAGGCATGTGCCGATAATACATTTTCCTCATTTTCTCACCGTTTATGACATTAACTCAGTATATTAAAAATGACTTAATGTTTAGCAGTAACTTTTCTCATTGTGTAGCATTTGAATCAAAAAGCCACTTCAAAGCTGATCATCGTTTTTTTTTTTTGTTTGTTTGTTTGTTTGTTTTTTTTATTATAATGACTTCAAGAAGAAAGATATGGTTCTACCTTCAAATGCTTCTCTCAGAAATGAGACAGACAAACAACCCAAAAGTACTGTCTGCCCAGGCGGCCTCCTCCTAAATGGAAGAGTAATGATGTTGTGCATGTTGATTATTTTGATATGTTGTCTAACTTATTATCGGCACAAACCTCATCCTCATCCTGAATTGCATTCAAGCTAGCATACTTATATTTGTCACTTAACTGTAAAAAGATATAAATAACACTCATTTCAATGTTGAATGGTCCTTATGCGCAGCTTTGTAAACATGCCTCCAAGCCAGGCTTCATTTCACCGAACAGCGTATATTACATTCGCACACCCCATCCATCATGATTATTAGAAAAATGTACAAAAAACTAAAAGGTTCCCCCAAAAATATAACTCACCATTCTCAAATTCATTCAGTGATTCTTATCTTAGTGTATTTGATATGTTGCTCTGGGAACAGTTCTGTGCAGTGTTGGGTTGTTCTGCCTGGTCCCAGTGCTGTAGGTAGTTTCAAAGCTTGTAGAGAGTCTAGTTGGTGTGCTTCAGTATTGGAGTAAGTCCATGTAACTTGACCTTGCATCCTGGACACAGGTTTGACTGAAAGACAAGAGAAGAAACATTTCGAGGCATTCTAAAACATACTTCCTCAAAGACAGATCAAATCTATGTCTGAGTCTTTTTAAACACCTGAGTTAGAGGTAAAGTGCAGGACTGTTTTTAATCCCACTCCCGTATGCACTCATTTGGCACTTCAGCAGACACTCTCAACCAATCCCAGCCGCTCGTAAAGAACTTTTTACTAATCCTGCTAACTCACACAGAAAGTTTGACGGCTCCTGCCCGCTCCATTAGACCCGGGTGTCCAACTTTATCCGGAAAGGGTCGGTATGGTTTCGGCTTTTCATTCCAACCAAGCAGAAGCCACACCTGAGTCTATTGAAAGCCAAGATCAACTGATTAAACAGGTGGAATCAGGTGTGGATCCTGCTTGGTTGGAATGAAAACCTGCACCCACATCGGCCCTTTGTGGATAAGATTGGACACCCCTGCTCTTAACTAATCCTGCCTTCTCCTGCGGACACTCGATCAATCCCAGCCACTCCTGCAGAAAGTTTGTCCAACTGTCCCTGCTCTGGCACAAAATTTGACCAATCCCGCCCTCTCGTACAGACCTGTTTGACCATGTGAACAAAATTTTTTGCTATTGTTGCTCTATACATCCCAGTCAGACAGAACAGCCAATTATTCTTAGGATTACAACTCACAATCTTTAAACAAACCAACATGCTTAACAACAAACAAATAGGGTAAAACCTAGAATAATTGCATCATTCAGGTGCCAAAAGTGATGTTGACTAGATACTGTCATTTCATTTATGACAAAAATGCTTTGAGTTTTATTCTTAAGAAGAATTTATTTATTTATTTGTTTGTTTGTTTGTTTGTTTGTTTGTTTGTTTTTGCTTAAGTCTTGCTTAGTCTGAGTTGCACTTCTAATTTTTGAGTATTTTAGGTATATTTTGCTTTTAGGTACAGTAAGCTAAGCCTCGAAGCAAACTAAGCTAGTGCTGTTGTGTTTTTGTTAGTCTCTGTAAGTCTTTGTGCTTTACTTTAGATTACTAATCTTAGTGTTATAACCTATAATAACTTTACATAAGTTCCATGCACTTCAAGTACCATATGTATGTGTTTAGAAACAAAGGTCACAAAAGTCATGGATCTGCATGAGGTTGAGGAATTGCAGGTCGTCATGCTAGTCGTCTAGATGCTGCTCCTCCCAGGTGGACGTGGGGATGGCGCTGTATGGGTCCATGATGACTTTGGCACAGCGGATGATCATAGCCACCAGCAGCAGGCAGAGGAAAGCAATGCATGCCAGAGTCAAGCCCTGGTCCACATCCACGAACGCGGGGTCTGGCGTTGTTTCCTCCATTGCTTCTGCTTTGGTCTGTCCACATCGAGCTGGACCAGTTCTATCATCCTGCTCGTTTATCTGAGAGAGCAATAGAGAGGAACGAGAAAACAGTTAACATGACACGCACATCTATTTCACAGTGTATAGTATCCAAATTGCCAGCAATATTAAAAATGTGCTGGTCTTTTAGTATATTTTCCCAGATTATTTTAATATAATAGCAATAATGACCTAATTATGATCAAGTGCAGATCAGTGTGCTTTAACTCGTTAGCATACTGCATGCACTGTGATATTACCCAAAAGCTATTTAGCCTTTAAAATGCTCTGTTCACTATTAAAAATGAATTCCCTTTTGACCCAGGTCAAATCTTAAAATTTTATAGCAATATGATCGGGGATCCTGTGTCATGACATAACTCCAGCTTTATAGAGATGGATGTAAGATGTCACTAATCACACCTTCAGATTTATAAGCATTAAATCACTGTAAAATAAATTTTCAATGTTCCACACAAAATTTAGCCAAGTACATTACATTTACTGTTGAAAAAAACCCCACTTAATATTGTTCCAATATAAATAACCAATTGAAAGGTGTATTTGTACTCCAACAGTACCAAATGATTACTTTGGCTCAAACAGCAGCAGTTCCTAGCAGAGTTCTGGAACTGGATGTAGGGTTTTGGGGTTTTTTGGTTTTTTTCTTGGCAGGGAAACACAGGAGTCGGGAAATATTACCCAGAATGCTTCCTGAATACTTAAAAAAAAAAAAAAAACACTAAAGGAGCACAGTTCTGTTGTCATGACAGTAATTCAGGGTCAACACTGTAAAGGGTACAGAGTCAGTGTGACACGCCTCAAGCCATAAACAGTCAGTAAATTTGAAAAGATGCTGCGCAACCTTGAAACCTATGGTAGTGAAACCTGTGGTAGTCTGTGAATGTAGGTACTGGCTCTTACTGAAATGACTGAAGATGACTAAAGATTTAGTACACAGAACGGCATGTAGCTGAATCTGTGTCTTGTTCACGAAACTGTTGTATAACATTAAAACAAAGAGGTGATCTGAATGCAGTTCAGAAACCTGCTTTAGCTGTGTAAACAAAAGTTCCTGTACACTGTTGCCTTATTTGCATGTCATATGCGTAAGAGATGCCACACTTTATATTCATATACAGTGCCCTCCACTAATATTGTTACCCATGGGGGAAAATGAGCAAGGAAGGCTGTGAAAAATTGTCTTTATTGTTTAACCTTTCGATCTTTTGTTCAAAAATATTCACAAAAATACTCTGCTCTCATGAATATCAAACAATTGTAAACACAACACAGGTTTATCACAAAAATATTAATTAATTGTTAAATATAGGTGTGAAACAATTATTGGCAACCTTTTAGTCAATAGTTTGTGCTACCTCCTTTTGCCAAGATAACAGATCTGAGTCATCTCTTATAATGCCTGATGAGGTTGGAGAATACATGGCAAGGGATCTGAGACCATTCGTCCATACAGAATCTCTCCAGATCCTTAAAATTTTGAGGTCCACTCTGCTGCCAATAAAAGGAAAGCATTCAGCTTTCAGGCTACAGTTCTTCAAGATTCGAGGAAAGAAGTAAATTAAGAGAAGAAAACACTGTGAAGCTGAGTTAGTGTTCTGTAGTGGAAATCCTTTTTTTCATGTAAGAAAAATGGCATGCATTAGTAATGTGCCAATATGCCAAACGTTGAAATTGATAGTGAATGTATATTTGTACACTTTACCCACATTTTGTTATGTTACTGCCTTATTCGAAAATGGATTAAATTATTTTCCTCAAAATTCTACAAACAATACCCCATAATGACAACATGAAAGAAGTTGGTTTGAAATCTTTGCAAATTTATTTAAAATAAACAAAAAAAGCACATGAACATAAGTATTCACACCCTTTGCTCAATACTTTGTTGAAGTACCTTTGGTGCCAATTACAGCCTCAAGTCTTTTTGAGAATGATGCTACAAGCTTGGCACACCTATTTTTGAGGAGTTTCTCTCATTCTTTTTTGCAGGACCTCTCAAGCTCCATCAGGTTGAATGGGGAGCGTCAGTGCACAGCCATTTTCAGATCTCTCCAGAGATGTTCAATTGAGTTCAAGTCTGGGCTCTGGCTGGGCCACTCAAGGACATTCACAGAGTTGTCCTGTAGCCACTCCTTTGTTATCTTAGCTGTGTGCTTAGGGTTGTTGTTTGCTTAGGGTCGTTGTTCTGTTGGAAGATAAACCTTCACCCAAGTCTGAGGTCCAGAGCGCTCTGGACCTCCTTCATCCAGCATGTCTCTGTACATTGCTGCATTTATCTTTTTCTTGATCCGGACTAGTCTCCCAGTTCCTGCCGCTGAAAAACATCCCCACAGCATGATGCTGCCACCACCATGCTTCACTGTAGGGATGGTATTGGCCAGGTGATGAGTGGTGCCTGGTTTCCTTCAGACATGACGCTTTCCATTCAGGCCAAAGAGTTAAATCTTTGGTCTGAGAGTCCTTCAGGTGCCTTTTGTCAAACTCCAGGCTTGCTGCAGAAATGTTTCTGTACCCTTCCCCAGATCTGTGCCTCAATACAATCTTGTATGGGAGATCTGCAGACAATTCCTTGGACTTCATGGCTTGGTTTGTGTTCTGACATGCATTGTTAACTGTGGGACCTTATATAGACAAGTGTGTTCCTTTCCAAATCATGTCCAATCAACTGAATTTACCAGGGTGATCATCTCAAGGATGATCAGTGGAAACTTCTTTCATGTTGTCATTATGGGGTATTGTTTGTTGAATTTTGACTAAAATAATGAATTTGATCCATTTTGGAATAAGGCTGTAACATAACAAAATGTGGGAAAAGTGAAGCGTTGTGAATACTTTCCGGATGCACAGTATGATGCAAACTGTATTGATCCCTCATACTCATCCCCCACCCCCAATTCAATATTATGGGTTGTTTTGTGTAGATTTATGACGGTTCATATCATCAGTTCCAAGATGTAACAATAAAAAAGGTGGAAATCTTCAAGGGTTTGAATACTTATGCAAGCAACTATACATAAGCATGTCTAAGTCAGGATGAAGTTAAGTAATGAGAATGGTGACCTATGTTGAAGGCCAGGATCACTGGTATTCATTCATTGTTACCCGAAAGCATCAGTACTGCATCAAGACCAGTTCAAGTGATGGCCTACATGGCCTAATGGCCTACAAAAACCTAAACAGCCCAATATTCTGTAGAAAGAAAATAATGAATATATGTAACACTGAATAGTGTCATTCAAAATGATTGCTTTACATACTGCAATCATTTGGCTGAAATGCTAGGATTTTCCTGAAAAACAGTACAGGCAAAACAGATTTGAATTGAAATATCAGAAGCATTTTTGATGCTGATCCATTAAAATCAACTCGTTCTTTATGCTATAGAGTTTCTAACTCTAGTACTGGCTGATGTGTGGGGTTGGGGTAGACAAAACACATGCATACACTACATATATATCACACATACTATATACTACACTGTAAAACCAGATACGTTCATTTAAGTCCAAAAATTTGAGGAAACTAATTACCTGAAAATATTTAAGTTGATAAATCAATTTCTTTAAGCCAAATACACTTAAATATATCAAGTGTGAGTAAAAGTTTTGTTATATTTAAGTGTATTTGGCTTAAAGAAATTGATTTATCAACATAAAAATTTTGAGGTAATTAGTTTCCTCAATTTTTTTTTGTTAAATGTACTTATCCGGTTTTACAGTGTAACAGTATTATACAGTAACTTTTTTCCCTCTCAGTGGCTCAATACTATCATTACTGCTGCCTAACACCTTAAATTTTATAGCATACAGTGCCACAGTGGCTCTATTAGCTTATCTTTCATGTTGCTCCCTAACATTGCTGACCTTTTTGTGGGACCACATGACCCCATGGAAAGTCAAATGGCAATGAGTTGTTTCTGTTAGGTGACAGATAACTGGAGCTATGTGTGTACTCTCGAGTTCTTTATCTATAAAGCAAAATGTGAATACCACTTTGTTTTCACAAAGCAAAAATCAAGCGGACCACAAAATGAACCACAAACCAAATTTACTCAGACCACCTCTGAAGCTGGTCTTAGTACAGCTTATTGTGGGTCACTTTAGAGGGGTCTGAGTTCATTTGTCATGTACACATATGCACAAAATGCTGAGTCATGGATCTGAGACTACTCAGCACTGAAATGGACCAATGTGAAAACCCCCTAATAGACCACTGAAGATGTCAAATCTTTTGCAAATCTGTAGACACCTATTATTAGGCTGCTTGTATGTGTAAGAGTGTCTGTATTTGTTAAGATACAGACCTAATTCTGAGACAGATGATAAGTACATAAACACTATCCATTTAAGATCAGAATCTCTTTCTGAATACGGAGTCCTGTGTGCTTCTTCCTAAATGGCAAGTGATCAGTCAACAGAGGGATCGTGACCAAAATACAAAATGGCCCAGTAAATCCTGGCTGCTTTCTGAAACCACTCTACACGCAGCAGTGCTTGAAATTGCCACTGTTTCAATTTGTATTGATATTTTATACTTTACCACGCAGCCAAAATCTTATCCTCTCAGGACATAGCTCAACTTCATCCTATTAAACTCTGTGCCTTCAGCATGTTAGAATTCCATATGGCTACTCCACTTAGCTAATAGAGAATTCGTTTATCACTTTAGATCCATTCATTCATACTGATGAAAGGAAAAGAAGACAGACATTGGACAGATGGCCTTTTTGCAACCATCAGTCTGACTTGATTCAAGTGCAATTTTTTGGTAATGTTTATTCTAGAGTGACTCACTGCTGTGCTGTCTACACCGGGGGTATTCAAATACAATTTGAGAAGGTCCAGTTGCACAAATTTCCTAAGTGGAAAAGGTCCGGATAGACATTATCATTCACTGGTGCTCTAGTACAGAGCAGTAACAAACATACTTGTCCATACTATGATTTGGGATCAGATGTTTTCAGGGCTATTATTAAACATATTCAATGAGACCATTCAGATACATTTTAATGAACTACAAACAACTTCTTTATTTTGACTTTGAAAATGTGCATTGTACAGGCTGTAAGTCTAGTCAGTAGGCTATTACTATTTGTCTTGTTGCCTCAGCAAAATGTAAGAAATTAGTCAAACAAAAAGTATTTAACTGATGGTTTCACGTTTTACAAAAATAAATGAAACGGCACATTTGACAAGATATCTGAGCAAAAGTGGTTACATAGTAATCTGTATGCAAAACAAAATGTCACTGCGAGCCAGCCTCTTAATTGAATTAATATTAATAATAATAACTAAAGTACACATTTTATGGAGAACAAAGGAAAGTCCCATAGAGGAGAAACTCTGACTGCAAAGACTTGGTTCCGTGGACACACCAGTCACTCTGTACCTTGCGTCAATGACTAATAACTTTCTCCTGCCAAATTTTTAACTTTGGAAAAGTTAGTGTGAGTGCAATTCTAAGACAGTGGTGCAGGTGTTCGCTGCTAATCCTGGTGCGGTATTTGGTTTTAATAATGTTCATTGAGGAGAAGGCTGACTCACAGCAGTATGTGGAACCAAACAAGGTCAGGATGTGTAGTGCCATTTTGTTTAGAAGCTGCAGGCGCCATCTTTCCCCAGAAAGTGGCAGGGTCACAGTTACTAAACTGTCCTTTCAAAGGCACATTTTCCTACAATTGTAGTGATGCAACAGTTTCCCATCTGATGACACGTTTAGCTTCCTCTGAAAACTCAGTCACATTTGTGACCAAGAATGGGTTCTGTATGATCAGCAGAAGTTGTTCTCCAAGAACAAAATCATCAAAGTGAGCCTTGAAGTTGTCCATCAGTTTCTGTATGAAATTAGAATAGTAGGTGATATCTTTCACTCCCTGGGCTTGCTCCACAAGTCTGGGGAAGTGGATAAGTTCACCTTGGAGATCAGTCTTGAAAATCTCTAATTTCCTCTGGAAAGCCAGGACTGCTGTTATTGTCCCCGCAGCTTAACGTTGAGCTTATTAAGATGTGATATAATATCTGCAAAAAAATGCAGCTGTTTGCATCTTCTCCACATCTTCCAAAAACTCTATAAACTCAGTTACCTTCTTACTCTTTTACTCTGATAGGAAACCTTTGATCTCCTCCCAAATGGCCTAAAAGTGCTGTAAAACCCTGCCTTTACTGAGCCATCTGATATTGTTGTGCAGTAGTAAGTCATCATAGCTGGCATTAACCTCTGTCAGAAAGGCTCTTAGGTGACATTACATTTACATTTACATTTATTCATTTAGCAGACGCTTTTGTCCAAAGTGACTTACAAATGAAAAAAAAAAAAAGATGACGATGCAGTAGGGATGATGACAATGCTCTCAAAAAGTTTATCAGGTTCATCACTGTTGTCATGACCTCAGCATACCTTTGTCACAGACTGACACAAGGAACAGACTATGTGATGTCGTGGTAAGATATCAGGTCAATGTGGTCCTCTTTCAAACGTGCAACCAGTCCCCACCTTCTTCCCATCATGGATAGAGCACCATCTGTGGTGATGGAGAACACCGACTTCAGATCTATCCCTCTTTTTGTCAGCATCCCTTGGATGGCCTCGTGAATGTCCTCTCCTCATGTGTGTGCTTCAATAGTTGTTAAACCCAACAGGTCTTGGCAAAATTCCTTCTTTGTTTCATCATAGAATCTCACAAATACTAGAAGCTGGGCATTATCAGTGGTATCTGTTGATTCATCCACAGCTAGAGAAATGCATGGTGCATTCTGGATGGCCTCATCAAGTTATGAAATCACATCTTCAGCTAATATTTCAGTTCTTCTAATTGCTGTGGAATCTGACAATGGGATCTGTTTGATCTTTTTGTTTATCATCAAGCAAGGTCTTAGCAACTTCACTCATGCATTCTTTGACCATCTCTGCATCTGTAAATAGCTTTTTATGTTTCCCCAAAATCCAAGCTATCCTCAGTGAGACCTCCATTGCATGTTCTTGGGCTGTCAGGGAATGGACAAAAACTTTGGTGGACTTCTCATATTGGGATTTGATCTGATTTATTTTTCCCATTCTCAGCTCTGTGTTTTGAGTTTGGTAAAAATTACTGTGTTTTGTGTCATAGTGGTGCTTCACGTTGGCACTTTTGACGAGCGCTACAGAATCATAACATGTAAGGCACATTGGTTTTGAACTTGTCATGGGGAGAATGAATGCGTACTTTCTGTCCACTCATCTTTGAAAGTGGGATTTTCGCTATGAACTTTTCTTTTCTTTGAACAAGCCATGCTCGCATGTCTGATATCGATGGACGTTCTGTTTCTGCTTGCTGACAGTTGCAACATCGTCTTTCACGTGCGAAGATATTTGCATATATTTGCGATTGGATGAGATGCAGAACTCTTCGCGAGAACAATTTGAATAAACTCACACAACTGAACATGGTTTCTTCAATGATAGAGAGCGAGAGCAGAGCACTACACTTAGTCGATCATGTTTCAAAGCTGTCAGATATTATTTTATTGACTTCGATATTGTTTAATGTTATTCGGTCCATATTGGTCCTTTGCTGGTTCTGGACACGGACCGCGGTCCTCCATTTGAATATGACTGGTCTACACTCTTAAAGGATTCTTTCAATAGGATTCTTAGGATTCTTTAGGATTCTTAGCCTTCTTGTTTTTGACAAGGAAGCTGCGTTCCTTTTCTAAAAGGGACACTTTCTGACAAGCAAACATTGTCATTGGGTTTCACAGAACCATGAAAGGAAAACTTCACCCTGAAACTCAAAACATTATATATGTTTATATTTAAATATTTGTGATATGTTAAGTGAATCTAGTGTTAATTTGGTGGTGGTTGATGCTGTATTTTTATCATGTCACCCAGAAAATGAGTCATCAGTGTCCCAGTGTGTAATGAGCCAGGGTCCTTACCAATGCCCAAACTTGTGTAAATGATATACTGATTCATGATATAGGGAGCTAGGGAGATGATTAAGACGCAACAATGGTTTGCGCTGTTACAATGGCATATAATAGGAAAAGAAAATTCACCAATCTCAAATTTAAAGGATAACGATCAGGTTTTCCTGTTAGCTCCTAAAAGTAAAAGAGTGAGATCTTCACTCACCATTTTCCAGCAGCATTACATGTCGTATTAATGATAAATCCAACGTAGACGTAGTGGACAGCAAATGTTGGATTCTAGTTCCAAAATGCAATGCAGCTATACAATAGTTTAGAGTCATAAAGTCTGGGAATGTATTTTATTTCATCTGGATTATTACCAATATAAAAATATTTCTAGAAATCATCATATAAATGCTCTTCATATTCTGTGTGAGGATCTTTGTATTTCCACTTGTTATTATCTGGTGAATATATAAATTATATTTGTAATATAAATATGATGTCTAAAATATTAATATTAATATTATGTCTAAAAATTATTTCCATATGAATAAACAAAGCACAGCAAAGCAAATTTCCCCTCACCATTTCTTATTAGGGGAAATGAAATCCTGATGTAATCAAATGTTACAAATGTACAGTACAGATTGTCAAAAGATCATACAGAAACAAAAATTGTTTTAACATTGTTCTTAAAAAAAACCCTTTTGATTAGTTTGTGCATGAATTAAAATAATGTACATGAGGCCAAATATAGTTTGAAAGAAGACTACTTCTTCAGCTTCAGATAAAATGGCTGATTTTACCCCCCTCCCCATCCTCAATCCTGCTATCCTGCTTTATGCCACTTTCCAGCACACTTTTCCATATTTACTGGGTCTGCCTCTCTTTTTACACCTTGGGGAATGTAGCAACCTTCTCCTCTTGAGCAGACACTGCCATTGGCACTTATTTCTCCTCCACTAGGCATACTGTCACAGCTGAACTGTTTAAACCTGGCCCTCAGGGCTAGTAACAAATCATTCAGCTTCAATAAGGTGCCACTTCTTGTCTTTTCAAAGTCTCCTCAGGGAACAGGACACTCTTGCGTCAGCATATTTGGGGATTTTCCTCACACATATAGAGCTTTGTCTTTTGAAAAAGGTCATAAACCTAGGTGCTCATGGCAACAGTAGCCTTGGTGATGCCATTAGCAATTTAATGAAGAGTTGACCAAAAAAACATGAAGCAGGAAACCTTTATTCTCTGAACAAACTTGAGCACAGGGCCCTGTTCACTTAAAGACGGAATTGAAGGTCTGACATCATACTCATAATTAGAAAAGGATTAAGGAAAACGTTCTTCCATATAAAAATCAAAGCTGACATACTGTATGTATTGTGGAATATTATTCCTTATTTTCCATCATTTAAGATAAGTTAAATGTGATTTTTGCTTACTCATGGTCTTATTACATTTTTGGGTTTCTGTTTTTGATTATTTTTTTGTCAAGGTGTTTTGTCTTTTGTCTCATGTTTTTCTCTTATGTTTTCCTTAACTAGCCTTAATAGTGCTGCTTGCAATTACAGCTGAGTATAAAAGCCAACTGTATCCAAATTATGTGTAGACTAATATTGAGACTATGAAACGCTGTAGTGAAAAAAAGAGAAGAGGAAGAAAAAAAAAAAAAAAAAAAAAAAAAAAAAAAAAAAAAAAAAAAAAAAAAAAAAAAAAAAAAAAAAAAAAAAAAAAAAAAAAAAAAAAAAAAAAAAAAAAAAAAAAAAAAAAAAAAAAAAAAAAAAAAAAAAAAGAAAAAAAAAAAAAAAAAAATTATAATAAAAAAAAAAAAAATAATTTATTTTTTTTTTTTTTGTTTTTTTTTTTTAAATAATGAAAGGAAAAATTAA
Organism: Ameiurus melas; assembly: GCA_012411365.1. Taxonomy (NCBI): domain Eukaryota; kingdom Metazoa; phylum Chordata; class Actinopteri; order Siluriformes; family Ictaluridae; genus Ameiurus; species Ameiurus melas. The sequence continues at coordinate 10,421,108 of CM022762.1, forward strand.
TGACAGCCCAGGGTGTCTCTGCGTACATAATAACCCATCTCTTTAACAGTACCCTGGCTCGTGGTCTCCTGATTCTCTAAACAGCAATAATAATAATAATAATAATAATAATAATAACGATGATGAAAATAAAAAACAAACTGTTTTTTACTAATAAAATATTTGTATTCATAATGCATTTAATTCAGGAAGAGTGCAAGCTAGTATGTGCAAATGTGAAATAATTCCGTTTCAAGACCTAATCAGAATAATGCAAAAGTCAACACTTCAGGAACCAAATGCTTAGTCAGCAGCAGAAATGTCTGAAACAGAGGAGACAAGTGAACATCTCTGGTGACAATTGCTTTAACATGAAAATCATCTTTCAACACTTGTAAATAAGTAATAAAGTTCATTTTGACACAGAAACATGACTAACTTAATTTCATCAGTTAAAAGAGGCTTACTTTTTAATACTTGAGTATTTACTATTTTTTTAACTTTCACTTGAGTACATTTTTAGCTGGATACATCCACTTTTAAGATTTTGACACATTATCTGTACTTTCTCTTAAGTATAATTTCTCTGTACATTTCTTGACATTCTGTACATACTTGCTATTCTGTTCCTTCTTGTTCTGTTACTGCAAAATCTTCATGATTTAAATGACTGCAAAAGACATTCAACATGACAAAAGAATCAGGACAGACATCCTAAAAAAAGAAGTAGTTGACATGAAAGAAGAATCTCCAGATATTTTGAATATTGATCACTTAGTACACAAGATTGTTGATATCGATGTAGTTTATATTAACCTATACATGCACCCGTATGTATGTGTGTATATATATATTCATTATTATTTATTCATTGATGATAATGATAATTGATGATAACGTTCCACATACCTGAAGCATAAAAGTGTTTTTTTTTTAAGTGCTTTAATCACCACCTTTTGACACCAGTAAAGAAAAGAGTCAACCGTTCTGCTTTTGTTGCTGAAGGAGATTGTTTCTCCTTCCTCTTATCATCTAAGCTGTCTTACTGCGTGACACCTTCGCTGTTTTCATAATTGCCTCTGGTGATTAACGGGCCAATCACAGACGGTGTTCTGAAAGGGTCAGGACTGGCTCAAAAGATAATGGTGTGCTGCCGTATGTGTACTTGGGGATGAGAGAGTGAGTGTGTGTGTGAGTGAGAGAGAAGTTTTCTGTGGTAAGAAAGTGAAAAAGATAAAAAGAGGGAGAGGGGTAAACGTGCATGTGTGAGAGAGAGAAAGTAAGAAAGAACGTACATGATTGAGTGTTAATAGTCAGGTTCTGTTGGCTGTCTTTGCCACCATAACAACAAGAAATAAAGTGCAGCGTTCTGCTGTTTCCTGTTTAGACCAGTTGTGTTGAATGTGAGGTGGAATAACACACTTTTGTGTTTTCCAGTTCACAATGCAGACAAACCTTAATGAGTGTGTGAGGCAAATGACCATAAACCTACCTCTAACTCAACTGATATCAGACTGTGTGAGAGGCAGAACATGTTACATATCCTAGTGGGGACAAAAGGATCTGACAGTTTTGATCTTGGGGACATTTAGTTGATCCCTGTGAATAAAACTGCATTTTTTTCTACAAAAACAGCTTTTATCTTAAAATGTACAATACAAAAAGGTTTCTTTTGGTTACTGAGGTGAAGGAATGAAATTAGATTTAGGTGTAAGCTGTAATTAGTTGCATTAATAATTATGTCAGTGGAAAGTTCTCAAAGGGATACTAAAACAAGTGTGTGTGTGTGTGGGGGGGCGTAAGTGAGTGTGAGCTGTAGCTGACCATTTCTCTCACTTTCTTTCATCATGGCCCATCTGTCAATGATGGAGTCTGAAGAGAGCAGACAGGCTTAAGCCACTTCAGGACAGACGTCTTACATCCACACACACACACACACACACACATACACACACTATGTCCAGATGGAATTCAGAGATCTACAAGTAGTGCCTCAAATCCAGATCCATTTGTTTGTGTATTTGCACTTCACTCCAGGGGTCTTCATCTCTCGCACCCCTTAAACAAATCCTCCCTTTCTGCTTTATCTGTCTTTCTTTCTGGCTCTTTCTCCTTTCTTTCTCCTAGCTAAAAAGGAACACACATCCCAACAACCTGCCCACAAATCCCAGACAACAAGAATACATTGATGCAAAGCAAAGTGATTCATAAGAGCTGTATGGCAATTTGTTTTTGGGGGTTAGGGTTACACTAGAGGGAAATTACATTGGATGTGTCACATGAGCATTATAGCTGCATCGTGGGAGTGCCACTGCATGACTGTCTTTTTAAGGAAAGTTAGAGCCTTGCTAATTGCACACAAATCTTTTGTGGCCTACCCAACACGAAAACGTCCAGGAAGACACATGCTGTGGAATACAGTGTCCTTTCACCAAAACATTCAACAATTTTGCATGCTAGCTTGATGAGATAGATGATGAGTCTGCCAAAACTTGTCTCCAAATCTGACTCCAAAACTATCCCGATATATTAAAGCAGCCAATTCTCCTGTGGTCTGTTTGGAAGCGTGCCTGGTTTTATTTGATTTTCCTAAAGATGGGAACAGTCTACAGCAGTAACTATTTTGTTAGCTTTAATTAGGTTCTGGGTGTACAGTGGACACTTCATGTATGGATCACCCATACGTATATGGATATTTTGGAAAATGTAGTTTTGAGCCCTTTGATTTCCAAAAATAATCTTGTCCACATGAACAGCTTTTTAAAAATATCTCTGGATACATGCCAATGCAAAAACAACATGGTCAAAAGCTCATTCATCAATCTTTATCCTGGACAGGTTTGTGTTTGGCCAAATGATCTAAAATGAAAAATACAACACAAATACAAGTACTCATATTTGTAGCATGAAGATGAAATGGTCTTTAATTGATCGCAGGTTGCAGGAGGGAACATAAACCTCAATGAGTCTTGAGGTAGGGAGGTGCAGTTAGAGACAAGGTCTTGTATGTGAACATCAAGGCCTTGAATTTGATGCGGGTGGCTACAGGAAGCCAGTGAATGGAGAAGAAGAGAGGTGTGATGTGGGTCCTTTTGGGCTGGTGGAAATCAAGGTGTGCTGCTGCATTCTGAATAATCTGAAGGGGATTGATGGAGCTGGCTAGGAGGCCCAGGAGTAGTGCATTGCAGTAGTTTTTTGAAATAACAAGAGCAGTAGTATCATGAGGTGTAATAATGAAACATCCATCCATCTTCTACCGCTTAACTCCTTGTTCAGGGTCGCAGGGAAACTTGGAGCCTATCCCAGGGAGCATCGGGCACAAAACAAACAAAGGGTACACCCTGGACAGGGTGCCAGTCCATCGCTGGGCACAATCACATACACACTCACACACCCATTCATACACTACGGACACTTTAGACACTACCATGCATGTGTTTGGACTGGGGGAGGAAACCGAAGTACCCAGACGAAACCCCCACAGCACAGGGAGAACATGAAAACTCCACACATACATGGCCCTGGCGGGAATCAAACCACGGACCCTGGAGGTTTTAGGCTAACCACTAAGCCACTGTGCGCCCTAATAATGAAACAAAGCTAAATTAAATTACAAATATGTTAACAAATTAGAAATTTCAGACAACAATGGTCTGCAGGCATGAGAAATGGAGTTCCAGCACATTCATAACACTGCAATAGGCATGTGCTGGTTCATGATCTAACATCAACAATTTCAAATACATGGGTTTTTCCTATCCACTTAAAAACACAGAACAAGGAGGTTTTAAATTTCTGCACACTGGAGGGTTTTGAAAAAATATCTTTTAATGACTTAAATCTTGTTTTGGCAATTGGCAGCCTTGGCCAATAGGAAATCTCCCGGTGGTCCTGGATACCTCATAGGAAATTTCTTGAATCCCTGAATGCAGAGGCCATGAAAAAGATTGAAGAATCTCTATCAGTTCCTCATTCTTTTCTTTATGATCTAAATCCATGGACCTATTCTCATTCTCACCATGAGCAAGAGTGATGAACATGGAGACTTGAAAATTAGTGCAGCTTTAAACTAATTTCCTGTGATTCATTTTAATCCATGATCCTGAGCTGTGTTTATTTGTTTTGTGAAAAAAAAATTTTTTTTAAATAAATAAATTGATAAAGTTGATGCTTCCACTTTGAGTTTGTTTCTTATAATAGCTTGCTTTTGAACTTGTATGAATGTGTTTATTGTGATGTGATTTAGACTGATACTCAAATTTTGTGATGTCATAAATATTTCACTTCTTTTCCATAGACCGTTTAGATGAGTTGTTCAGTATCTCATACAGACTTCGTACGTGGCTTCTGATTCAAAGTTTCACTTACAGCGGCCATTCGACAATCCTAATTGACTATTCTTACTAATAATGAACAAGCTGGACAAATGAAGAAAGTCTAGTTTTATGCACGATTAACAAGTAATGCTCACCACCAAGCTCTGAAGTAAGCATGTGGGACTCTGCTGACATATGAAATGCTGCTGTTATGGTGTTTTCTTTGTTTTGTTTTGGGTTGTTTTTTTTTTTGGGGGGGCTCTGGGGCGGGGTGTTTACAATAATTTATTTTATATTATCAGATTGATGTACTGGGGTGGCTTGTTGAGGCAATAGGTATCATTCTCGCCTCATAGCTCTAGGGTCCCTGGTTCAATCCAGAGCTCTCTCTATGTTCTATCCATGCCCATGTGGGTTTCCTGAAGTTTCCTCCCACCTCCCAAAAACACACCAGTGGAGGGATTGGCAACTCTAAATTGCCCATAGGTGGAATGAGGGTACAGAGGCTTAGTGGTTAGCACGTTTGCCACGTCAGCACCTCAAGGGTTGGGGGTTCGATTCTCGCTTCCACCCTGTGTGTGTGCAGTTTGCATGTTCTCCCATGCTTCGGGGGTTTCTTCTGGGTACTCCGGTTTCCTCCCACAGTCCAAAGACATTGGAGGCTGTTACAGGCTGGTTAACATTTCTAAATTGTCCGTGGTGTGTGAATATGTGTCTGATTATTTCCTGCGATGGGTTGGAACGCCATCCAGGGTATTGCCCCGAATCTCCTGGGATAGGCTCCCCACAACCTTTTGTAGGATACAGAAAATGGATGGATGGATGGAATGAGTTTGTGAATGTATGTGTGCATGGTTCATCCTTGTGATGGACTGGTCGGTTATCTAAGGTGTATTCGCAGTTTGCACCAAGTATTCCTGATATAGGCTTCAGATCCACTGTGACTCTGACCATTAGCTGAAGATGAATGAATGAATTAACAAATACATGAACGTAAATTACTCGCTACTAGCTTATTAGTTACTTCAAACCCGAGGAGACCAGATATCGTGGTCATGCTGTTACTACTGAATTCAATCAAGTGCATATTAATTACTTCTTTTTTTCTACTATGTACTATATATGCCTATATATTTGACTTTAACTTGCTGGTCTGCTGCAACTCTTCACAGTAGATTATTAGCCTTATTAGCTGTTGGGGCAGAAAAGTGGAGGAACTGTGGTTCATATTTTGAATCAATGTGGTTGCTCTACTTTATTTCATGTTGTGTTGTAACATCTAACCTGACCATCTACGCTAAATAGCAGGCCAAACTGCCAGGAAATCTTCCAGTACTCTCATTGGTCATTCTTGTGGTCCATCATTTTGAATTGTTCTTACTGGTATTGTTCCACCTTTTTTTGCAGGACATTTAGATAAGAGAAGGTCTTCCTGTCTCTTATCGGCTTCTTTATATCAGCCTACACCTACAGAACAGGCTCATAATTCTCCCTAAGTGGTTCTTAAACTGGTTGCCTCACACTTGAGGTGTTTTAAAAATCAGCAGTCAATTTAAACATCAGGTGATAGCGCAGTAGATAAGGTTCTATGCTCATGACCAGAGGGTTGTGAGCTGTAGCATTTCCTGGTACAGACAGCATAGGTGTCTGTACCATGGGGCCAAGCAACTCACCAGACATGGCCTTGGAACACTGTGTTTTATAAAAGCACTGCTGAAGTTTTGCAGTGTTTCTGTGCACTTCTTGTTCCGCCTCCTAATTGCTTGATGTCTACCGCTCCACTCGTCAAATGATATTGCACAGTAATGCACAGTATTGCTGTTGCTAGGTTAGTTAAAGTTGTGCTGTATGGATGCTGTCAGGAAAAGCAAGCAAAATTTTGGTTTTGGCGCCAAATAGGTCAGAGTCACAACTGGAGACATGTGAAGTCAGCCTACTGCATTTTTAACTGTTGTTCATGCTGCATTTTAGAACTCTATCTGCCTTCTTCCACATACATGAGCTCACAGGCTAGACTGGCTAGAGTTACTCTGATTGACTGGGGAAAGTGCCATCCCTTCCACCCAAGTAAGCACAAACTATTTTACTTTCTTGTACTCCCAGCTACAGATAGCTTTGGCATCACTCGGATTGGGGATTGAGATGTGATGTCATGTCAACATGGCCACTCACAACATCAATAAAGTAAATAAAATATAATTTTATTACTTCCAATGAGTTTATAGTAGTAGTTACTTTAGCTCAATCAACATAGACACATAAATCACTGACCATACTGTTTCTTTGGTTTAAGAAAGTAAATGCATCACTAATGCTAGCTGGCTAAGTCTTAGCTATCAAAAGACATGCTTTAACGGAGGTGTCGATGTTTTTTTTTTTTTATTCTATTTGTAGTTACTTGATGTTTCAAACACGAGCTTATTTAGGGACTGAAATCATAAATGCTTTTATTACATACTGTGCTCGTTCTCTCCCTCTCTCTCTCTCTCTCTCTCTCTCTGTGTCTCTATCTTCTATCTTCAGAAAAGCAGGACAGCCTTCAATACCTCAGTGATAAGGTACTTGGAACTGTAGAGAGGTGCTGTCACAGCGAGAAGAAACAATCCATTTGGCACTTTATCACAATGCACCCAAAGTCAATTGCCGGACTGTTATTCTTTTTTATCGGCAGAGCAATATTTAATTTGAGCTTTAGAACTGTAGCCAAAGGTCGAGTTCAGAGTTAATGGCCAGACCAGACCGAACCGGGCCCTCATCTAAATTGCATTTAGTGTCATATTCTCCACAGAGTAGTGATCTGACAGTCGAGTGTTACTGCGCTTCTTCATCATCATAGTCATCATTTAACCAGTCAGAATATATTTGGACCGATTTGAAGTCATGGTATGATAACCATACAAGCATATACCAGGAATCTTGTATGTACATACTGTGAGTGTTGTGGTGGTTTAAGGTTGATAAATGATACATTGTTTAACTTTCCATATGTAAAGTATATATATTATGTTTTCATTCTCTTATGTGTCTTCAATTGGAAGACGACTGACTCAAGGCTTCTGACTGCTAATAAATCCACTCTCTCTGACACAGAAAACAAGGCTAGCAATTTGTATTTCCTTGACTCTGTAAAATTTAATTAAACAAATGAGTGTCATTGTCAGGCCACATCAAATTTAGCTGGCTCTTTATCACCAAGTCCAATTTACTTCTACAATCATATAAGGGGGAGGGAGTCAAAGACAGATCCATTCCTTTTTCATACCACTTGTACTACACAGGGTCATGGGGAACCTTGAACCTAACCCAAGGAACTTGGGGAACAATGAAGGGGACACCCTGGACAGGGTGCCAGCTTTTTCTCTTTCAGTGCTGTTTGTAAATCAACACAATGTGCGTTACTTATGGAGTAAGGATAGTAGTGAAAGCTCCAAAGGGGTTATTGAAAATCAGTACGTAGGGACAGCTCACATAAGATTTGCTTATTGTATGTAAAGAAGAAGAAGAAGAAGAAGAAGATGAAGAGATTGGTTCTCAGGCAGCAGAGGAGGTGAGAGAGCTAGACGGAGTAAAGAACTAAAGTGCTGCTGCATCAGCCTCTTTAGATAGAGATAAAACCAGGGGTAATACAGCATTCAAGGTGAAGATGTGTCAGCTCGTCAACTACTTGTCAACTACAATTCCTTCCCTGTTTAAAGAGTAATATCAAATCAACATGGCCACTCATACTTTGAACACTGTGAAGTTCCCCTTATTTTTAAATGAGTTTATAGCAGTACTGGCAGTATTACTCGGTTAAATGTATAATACTGACCATACTAATGATAGTTTTGAGAAAGTGATCACCAACAATGTTTTTATCACTAATGTTAGCCAGCTAACCTGTTGCTAACACCACCCGCTATTGTCTGCTGTCGTTCTGTACTGCAATTTCAGTCCAAAATATTGCATGAATGTTTGCAACTCACTATAGTAGAACCGTACCAATAGCCACTATGGCCTATAAATGTAAAAGTGTGGTTAAAGTAGGTTTTTATGAGCTTTACACGCTGTGACAGAGATACAAAAGACACACTTTTTATGTTTTTTTTTCTCCACTTCGCATGTCGTAGAATTGCATGTATTAAAAATGGCAAAAATACCACTCAAAAGGCACCATGAATGCAACATAAATAGAGCCACGATCAGCAGGTAATCAAATCTTAGATGTTATTAAAGATCACATGATAAAGATTAATATCAACTCTATCAGGGTGGATTTTTCCCTAAGGTCAGTTAATGCCAGTGCTTGCCTTCACCTCTCTCTCTCTCTCTCTCTCTCTCTCTCTCTCTCTCTCTCTCTCTCTCTGTTCTGTCCAGTTCTGCCCCCCCCCCCAAAAAAAAACCCAGAATGACTGATTTTTAACTGAGCTTTCCTCTGCTACCTATTCATCGCTTTAAATGCTAGTGCTGAAAGGCAGGTGGACATAATGATCTCAGCAAGGAAGAGTAATGTTAGAGACTTAGAGATGCGAAAGGTAAGGAGAGAAGATTCTGGATTATATTCGCTTAATTGCTCGGAAGCAATTGTTTCCTTACCTATAGATTTCCTTATTTAAAAAATAAATAAATAAAAAAGTTAGAAGATCAAGCTTTTAAAAAAGCATTAAACACGTTGTTATTCATAAAAAGCTGGCTGTATCAACAAAATCCGATTAAATCTTTTTTTGTCTAATTCATTCTCACACTATTGGTACCTCATTTCTATCAACTGCCAAAACAAGACATTTGTCAGAGAGGAGATGTCATTCAGAATACAAATGACCATATTAACTTGTCAGAGTCAGACTGATGGGGGAAATGCTGGATTAAATCACTTAAATTAGTTTGCCACGACAGTCTGGGTCTTGAAGAGGCTGATATCACTTATATAAAGTAATTTATACAACAGACTTTCTTTAAAGACTCTTCTTAAGATTTCTAGCTTAATAAGAAATGTAGCTCTGTATACTGCATAGTAATACGCACTGCCTTCCACTAATATTGGCACCTTTGGTAAATATGAGCAAAGAAGGCTGTGAACATTTCTCTTTATTGTTTAACCTTTTGATCTTCTGTTAAAAAAATACTCTGCTCTCATGGATATCAAACAATTGCAAACAAAACAGAGGTTAATAATAATAATAAAAAAATCTTTGTTAAACATAGGCACCCCTATGAATTCATATGAGAAAAATATTTTTGAAGTATATTCCCATTGATATTTGAATTTTAGTACACCTGGGTGACTAGAAACAAGAAATTGTTCAACCATGACTTCCTGCTTCACAGGGGTATAAATATTAAAGTGGTAAAAGGTAACACATAGGCCAAATTCATTTAGTCATTCATAACAATATGTAAGACCAAGGAATATAGCTGTGATGTGGTTGTTGAGCTTCACTGGGAAGTGGTAATAAGAAAATAGCACAAGAAAATTGAAAATGCATTAAAAATGCCCATTTCCACCATCAGGGTAATAATTAAGAAGCTCTAGTCAACTGGAAATGTTATTAATCAACCTGGAATTGGACATGTGTCTATATTGTCTCAACGCACTGTGAAGAGGATGGTTCGAATGTCCAAAAAATCTCCAAGGATTACAGCTGGAGAATTGCAGAAGTTAGTTGGAGTCAGAAAGTCTCCAAAACTACAATCCAAAGTCACTTACATCACCACAAATTGTTTGGAAGGCTTTCAAGAAAAAAGCCTCTACTCTCATCCAAAAACACACTCAATTGTCTTCAGTTTGCCATACACTACTGGAACTTCAAATGGGATCGGGAGGTCGTTTTGGTGCACACAGTGAGGTAGACTTATGGAAAAGTACCTCATGCCCACGGTTAAATATGGTGGTGGCTCTTTAATGTTTTGGGGCTGTTTTTCTGCCAGAGGTCCTGGACATTTTGTTAGGATACATGGCATCATGGACTCTATCAAGTATCAACAGATATTAAATGAAATCCTGACTGCCTCTGACAGAAAGCTTAAAATGGGCCGTGGTTGGATCTTCAAGCAGGACAATAATAATAATAATAATAATAATAAACTTTATTTTATAAAGCGCCTTTAAAGTAGCTTCTCAAAGCGCTGTACATAAAAACACAAATCACAGAATAAATAAAAAGTTAAATAAAATGAATAAAACTGACAAAACTGACAATGATCCAAAACATACATCAGCAACAAAATGGTTTACTGACCATAAAATCAAGGTCCTGCCATGGCCATCCCAGACCCCTGACTTGATACCCATACAAATCCTGTGGGGTCAATTGGAGAGGAGAGTCCACCAGCGTAGACCTCGAAATTTGAAGGATCTGTAGAGATTCTGTATGGAGGAATGGTCTCAGATCCATTGCCATGTATTCTCCAACCCCATCAGGCATTATAGGAGAAGACTCACAGCTGTTATCTTGGCAAAGGCTGGTAGCACAAAGTATTGACTAAAGGGTGCCAATAATTGTTGCACACCTATATATAACAAAGATTTTTTATAAACCTGTGTTGTGTTTGCAATTGTCTGAGAGCAGAGTTTTTTTTTGTCAATTTTGTAAACAAAAAATCAAAAGGTTCAACAATAAAGACAATTTTTCACAGAATTCTTTACCATGGGTACCAATATTATTGGAGGGCACTGTATCTACAGAAAAACCTCATAACAATTATCACAATTCATCTAATTTAGGAACAAAAACATTTTATTACACTTATTTATTGCATTATATCTTTTTAAATAAACACCAGTTAATGCGGAGCGTGTGATTTATAGCAGCAGATTAAATGTTATCCAACTAGCTAACTTTAGCTAGCTATATTCAGTATTTGCTAAGCTCACCAATATTGCAGTTGATTATGTTTTGATTCCTGAAGGAGCCCTAATTGTGCAGCCATTGCTTTTTATTTTTGGTTTTATTTTTTTATTTATTTATTTATTTTTAAATAATGCTGCATTTGGATGCTAATCAGACATGAACTAGTAAATACAGCCACTTTAATAGTAACACCTGTACACCTGGCAGCAACACAACGCATAAAATCATGCAGCTACACACTGCAACAAATGTCATCGTAGCAAGTGAAAATATCTCAAATATAGTCGAATGTATCTAGTATTTTTTATTATAAGATCACAATAAATATAAGACCATTAGACATATTTCTAGACATTTTTCCTGATTTCAAGCATCATTCATTTTTCCTCATTTCATTCTGTTGGCACATCATTTTGCTTCATTCTAGAAATAAATGCTTAAAAGGAGCTAAATGATCTGCCAATAGAACATTTCAAGCTTGAAATGAGTACAAATGGCTTGAAATAGGTCTAATAATCTTATATTTGGCTTATTGTAATCTTATAATAGAAAGTACTAGATAGATTTGACTATACTCAAGCGGTTTCCATTTGCTAAGATGTCATATTTTTGTAGTGCAGGTCCAGCGCATCAGTTTCATAGCTGTAAACATGAAAAAAGATAAGTGACCATACGTTTTGATGAGCCCGTGTCCACTGTGGCCTCAGATTCCTGTTCTTGGCTGAAAAGGTTGGAACCTGACATGGTCTTCTGCTGTTGTAGCCCATTTGCCTCAAGGCCTTTCTGGTTTGAGATGCTTTTCTGCTCAGCATGGTTGTAAAAAGTGGTTATTGGAGTTACTGTAGCCTTCATGTGTAAACTTTACAGACTGTGATGTGTGAAAATCTCAGATGCTTCTGAAATACTCTAATCAGCCATGCCTCGGTTAAAGTCACTGAGATCACATTTTTACCCAATACTGATGTTCGATGTGAACATCAACTGAAGCTCTTGACCGGTATCTGCATGATATTATGCACTGCACTGCTGCCACATGATTTGATGATTGGATGATTGCAGTTAAAGAATCAACAGGTGTACAGGTGTTCCTTCTAAAGTAGCTGGTGAGTATACGCTTTTATCAGTTGCATTACTAAGCCGTTGTTTTTTTATGTTGCTACTCTGTGACATGTTCTTATCAGACAGTTATTCAGAAACAACTCTGAAAAAACGAATGGATACATTACTTCTAAAAAAATATATATATATATATATATATATATATATGCATACCCGACAAGTTGTTTGTTTGTTTGTTTTTCAGGCTGAAACGTGGCAGGTTGCTGATCCATCTTATAGAAGTTTACTGCAACGTAAATGATAGTGTATGTCAGCAGTGTCACAGTAGTTTGGCAGTAAGAAGCTTTGATTCAGTAGCATGGAAGGACTTACAGAAACATCTCAAACTTAATCTCATTAGCAGAGTTTAAGCTGTTTTGAAAGGGAATTGTTTCTGCACTATTTGAATTGTTTTGCAGAGCTGTCATGTCCTGTGTCTGAATGATGTTATTTGCTTACGCTGGTTGAATAAATAACTTAATTAATTAATTAATTCCTGCACTGGCGGATTTATACTGAAATTGTTCAATATGTATTTGTCAGTGCAAATCTGTAGCTCATTAGATTATTGTGTTGCTCTGATGTACAAGATTGAGCAATTTAAGCAATCTTTAGACAAAGACCAACAACTTTGGGTAGTTAAAAAAAAATGGAATCTCACCAATTAGTCCAATTTATTCACCCATACATTAACACTTGATCTCTGGAGCAGTGTGCTACTCACGTTTCTGAATCTTAAGTCTTGAATATTCTCTCAACTTAATAATGTACACAATAACTTATTGGTATATTTGCAACATTATTTATCATTGTCATAAATACAATGCATTATTAATAAATCAACCCTTAGGTTCTCTAGTTTACAGTAAATAAAATATATACAATTCCTAGAGGAAGTTCAGGTTGATGGATTATTAATAACACAATAAGGCCAGAGAACATCAGTACCAACCTGACAGGAGTGACATGTACAGCATGTTTAATAATCATGTTTTGTGGACATATACATTTGAATTGAGTTTTGAAACCCTTGTATAAGTTTATACAGTTTGAACTTTTGTCACTGCCTCCAAACAACTGTATCTTAACTTGTATCATTTCGGAGCAGTCCTGGAGGTTTGAATGGAGCTCAGCACAGAATCGGGATCAAGCATGAAACGTCTCACAACAAATTCTCCTCCAAACCAAAAAAGCACAAGGCAAAATTTTTCATTTGGGACCTGCATGATTACAATGCATAGAGTGTGTGTCCATGCTCTATACTTCACGTGTTGGGTTAACATAGTGAAGAGAGGAATGGAGTGTCCTACCTGTGCTCACATCCTGTGGAGTGGAAAGTGGTGAGAAAGGGAGTCCATGCTGCACGCCAGCTACGATCCGGAGGATTTCGATGCTGCAGCATCCAGCTCTCAGTTTCAGTACATCAGCCAGAGACTGTGTGTGTGTGTGTGTCTGTGTGTGTGTGTGAGAGAGAGAGAGAGAAGAGAGAGAGAGAGAGAAAGAGAGAGAAAGGGAGACAGAGAGCAAGTGTAAAAGGGTGTGTGAGTAAGTAGGAGCAATGGGGAGAAGGCAGAGAGTCCACACACACACACACACACACACGCACACACACACGCACAGAGAGTAATGGCCCAAAAGGATGAAGTGTGCAGCCAAGTGTAAAGGCAGGATGAGACTCACAGTCAGATACATATTCTTACTCACATATACACAGTAAACATACTAACATGCTATACATAATATGAAGTATATTAACTTCCACAATTGAACAGTAGCCAATTTGTAATTCCATTGAATCACACCAAAAGACTTTTCATCAAGGGCTTTTTCTTGATATTTACAATGATCTACATTTGTTCTCATAATAATGTGTTACAAATAGTATACTTATTAGTATACTATATACTAGTATACTATATAATAATATACTTATTTGAATTGTACATATCACACTGAAATCTTTATAAAGGTGTATATATATATACATTGATATTTCTAAGACTTACTACTTTTGGTTAGGTGTCTCTCTTCAATGTAGAATTTGTGCTCTTGAGTCTCATGCAATGATATTCTTAATCAAATAGAACTTGACTGTATTTCACTACTTGCATGTACAGTATATACAGTGGTGTGAAAAAGTGTTTGCCCCCTTCCTCATTTCCTGTTCCTTTGCATGTTTGTCACACTTAAGTGTTTCGGAACATCAAACCAATTTAAACAATAGTCAAGGACAACACAAGTAAACACAAAATGCAATTTGTAAATGAAGGTGTTTATTATTAAAGGTGAAAAAAAATCCAAACCATCATGGCCCTGTGTGAAAAAGTGATTGCCCCCTAAACCTAATAACTGGTTGGGCCACCCTTAGCAGCAACAACTGCAACCAAGCGTTTGCGATAACGTGCAATGAGGCCTTTACAGCGTCCTGGAGGAATTTTGGCCCACTCATCTTTGCGAATTGTCCTAATTCAGTTACATTAGAGGGTTTTCGAGCATGAACGGCCTTTTTAGGGTCATACCACAACATCTCAATAGGATTCAGGTCAGGACTTTGGCTAGGCCACTCCAAAGTCTTCATTTTGTTTTTCAGCCATTCGGTGGTGGACTTGCTGGTGTGTTTAGGATCATTGTCCTGCTGCAGAACCCAAGTTCGTTTCAGCTTGAGTACATGAACAGATGGTCGGACATTCTCCTTCAGGATCTCTTGGTAGACAGCAGAATTCATAGTTCTTTTTATCACCGCAAGATCTTCCAGGTCCTGAAGCAGCAGCAAAAGCAGCCCCAGACCATCACACTACCATCACCATATTTTACTGTTGGTATAATGTTCTTTTTATGAAATGCAGTGTTCCTTCTACGCCAGATATACTTGGACACACACCTTCCAAAGAGTTCCACTTTTGTCTCATCGGTCCACAGAATGTTGTCCCAAAAGTCTTGGGGATCATCAAGATGTGTTGTGGAGAAATTGAGACGAGCTTTGATGTTCTTTTTGCTCAGCAGTGGTTTTCTCCTTGGAACTCTGCCATGCAGGCCATTTTTGCCCAGTCTTTTCCTGATGGTGGAGGCATGAACGCTGACCTTAACTGAGGCAAGTGAGGCCTGCAGTTCTTTGGACGTTGTTGTGGGGTCTTTTGTGACCTCTTGGATGAGTCGTCGCTGCACTCTTGGGGTAATTTTGGGCGGCCGGCCACTCCTGGGAAGGTTCACCACTGTTCCATGTCTTCGCCATTTGTGGATAATGGCTCTCACTGTGGTTCGCTGGATTCCCAAAGCTTTGGAAATGGCTTTATAACCCTTTCCAGACTGATAGATCTCAATTACTTTCTTTCTCAATTGTTCCTGAATTTCTTTGGGTCTCGGCATGATGTGTAGCTTTTAAGGATTTTCTGGTGGACCTTACTGTGTCAAGCAGCTCCTATTTAAGTAATGCCTTGATTGTGAACAGGTGTGGCAATAATCAGGCCTGGGTGTGGCTAGAGAAATTGAACTCAGGTGTGGACAACCACAGTTATAGTATGTTTTAACAAGGGGGGCAATCACTTTTTCCACACGGGCCATGATGGTTTGGGTTTTTTTCACCTTTAATAATAAACACCTTCATTTACAAATTGCATTTTGTGTTTTACTTGTGTTGTCCTTGACTATTGTTTAAATTGGTTTGATGTTCGAAACACTTAAGTGTGACAAACATGCAAAGGAACAGGAAATGAGGAAGGGGGCAAACACTTTTTCACACCACTGTAGTATAGTATATGATATAGTATAGTAGCAGTATGCAATGCTCTCCATAAGCATCAAAAGTTACTGTTTTGTACCAACCTCATTTTTATATTCTCTATATGACACTGATATCAGACGTCTGGGAATCGACCAATACTTGCTAACTGATCCAATTTTTTTTGCACCTCATTAGTTGCAGAAGAGACCACACTGATACTGGCAGTAGATCGGTGTATTCCTTGTTAAAATGGACCAATTCTGTATACACAAGCTTTTAGTACTAACGTTTTTTTTTTTACTTATTTGACATTTATTCTTCCAACAAGCACTTTTAGGAGTCAGAATAGAACCATAAAGTTGAAATCTTTCTCAAGGCAGTACCCAATAGATAAAAACACTAGCTGGTATAGTGGTAGAGTTGCTTACAGCCCCAAGGTCGTGGGTTTGATCCTGAGCTGGGTTGACCACATGGCATTTGACTATTCCTGTATATGCTCTGACCCCAACTTCCTAACAAGCAGGGATATATGAAGACATAATTTCACTGTACAGTAATGTACTGTATATGTGACTATTAAAGGCTTCTATTAAAGGATTTTGGACCAGTCTGTTGGCCCAGTGGACAAGTTAACCTTATAGTTTGTTGCCTGAGTGGAACACATAATAATAAAATAATAGGCCTAACACAGTCCCCAATTGAGCAATATACTGTATTAATGTTTAATATTAAATTATTAGCATCTTTAAATAAATGACACTGTTAATATGTAGGTTTTATTATTTTCAGATGCACTAAGGATTAGTGCATACATTCATTCATGCATCATTATGAAAGCATTAGTTAGGTATACTACAGGTTATACTACAGGCTTGCTAGATTTGTACATAATGCAGTGGTAATCATAAAGACTGTCCTGTGCTTATACTAGGACTGTGCTCGTCCTGTAATATAATAGGTAAAGCCAGAATATATCTTTTTTCCCCTAGTATCATTCCTTTCCTAGGCCACTTCTACTGATAGACTGGGACAGTTGGTCAAACTGTGACATTCAATTTGAATTCTAGAAAAGTACAACATCTAGACAAAGCCTATAGCCAACTTGCTTAACATGCTTAGTTAGCTAACATTGTTATGTCGTTAGAGATGTTGAGATTGGAGGCGATGCTAATAATGCTGAGTTGTACGACAGACAGCCTGACAGTCTCACCTTCCTTTCTGTGTTTTGTTGGGTTGGCGCAGGTGTTGCATTGTCTGCCACCTATCACCATCTTGTTAATATACTTTCTAAGAAGGACAAATGAGACATGACTGTGGGGAAAAGGGAGCTATTGGAGAGGAGCAACTTTCATTGTTTTCACTATTTGACCTCCTCTCACATTTTCTTTATAGTTATTTCTCTGCAATTCCTATAATAAATGTTGCTTCATTTTCTCTATCACAACAACAACAAAAAAATGCTCTAAGGAAACTAAATTTCTAATATGCCAGAGGATTCAGTCTCTAGCCTTTAGTAGTTTTGTGAATAGATATACAGTAAAATCCATACACACCTAGTGCTATTTTTTCATATTTTCCTATTAAGATAATTTCCAAACCTTTCATTATGGTCTAATAGCAGTAATGTGAATGTAAAGATATTATTATATGCATAACACGTGGAGCACAAGTTATCTAATGTTTTTAAACTCATTTTCGTTCTCATCCTTTGGACAGAATTATTGGATTATCCTTTACTAGAAGGACACATTAGATGCCCCTGTAAATCTGTCCAAATTAAGGCCAATGAATGAGATGTGTGTTATACCAGTAGCAGAAACTTTGCTTAAAAATTCTGCATACTTACTCGGCCTCCTGCAAATTGGAATGTAGAGATAGTGCCAATAGCAGTGTTTGTATCTTGTGTGTTGAACATTGTGGTGTTCTGTGTAACCGATTACTGGCACATGACCTGCACAAGCACACGCAATGAATGTTCTTCTGGTTCCAGTGTAACATCAGGGATTCATTAGTGCATCTGTTCGACCATAACTACTCTCATTTCAGCCCGGCCCTCAAAACAGCAGGACTGCAGAAGAGGCAGAAAACCTGCATGGGGAAAAAAGAGCTGTTGTCATTTTTGCCCTGTAGATTTTATGGAAAAATTAAAGGCAAGGACTAGTGTTTTGCTAACATTTTTGCATGAAAACATTGTGCATAACCTAACAATCTTTGTGGACTAGATATAATGCTTTAAGATCTGGAGCCTGTTGATATATATGTATGTATATAAATATATATATATATATATATATATATATATATATATATATATATATATATATATATATAAAAAAAAAAATATATATACAGTGGTGTGAAAAAGTGTTTGCCCCTTCCTCATTTCCTGTTCCTTTGCATGTTTGTCACACTTAAGTGTTTCGGAACATCAAACCAATTTAAACAATAGTCAAGGACAACACAAGTAAACACAAAATGCAATTTGTAAATGAAGGTGTTTATTATTAAAGGTGAAAAAAATCCAAACCATCATGGCCCTGTGTAAAAAAGTGATTGCCCCCTTGTTAAAACATACTATAACTGTGGTTGTCCACACCTGAGTTCAATTTCTCTAGCCACACCCAGGCCTGATTATTGCCACACCCGTTCACAATCAAGGCATCACTTAAATAGGAGCTGCTTGACACAGTAAGGTCGACCAGAAGATCCTTAAAAGCTACCACATCCGCCGAGACCCAAAGAAATTCAGGAACAATTGAGAAAGAAAGTAATTGAGATCTATCAGTCTGGAAAGGGTTATAAAGCCATTTCCAAAGCTTTGGGAATCCAACGAACCACAGTGAGAGCCATTATCCACAAATGGCGAAGACATGGAACAGTGGTGAACCTTCCCAGGAGTGGCCGGCCGCCCAAAATTACCCCCAAGAGCGCAGCGACGACTCATCCAAGAGGTCACAAAAGACCCCACAACGACGCCCAAAGAACTGCAGACCTCACTTGCCTCAGTTATCAGTGCGCGTTCATGCCTCCACCATCAGGAAAAGACTGGGCAAAAATGGCCTGCATGGCAGAGTTCCAAGGAGAAAACCACTGCTGAGCAAAAAGAACATCAAAGCTCGTCTCAATTTCTCCACAACACATCTTGATGATCACCCAAGACTTTTGGGACAACATTCTGTGGACCGATGAGACAAAAGTGTGAACCCTTTGGAAGGTGTGTGTCCAAGTATATATCTGGCGAAAGGAACACTGCATTTCATAAAAGAACATTATACCAACAGTAAAATATGGTGATGGTAGTGTGATGGTCGGGGGCTGTTTTGCTGCTTCAGGACCTGGAAGACTTGCCGTGATAAAAGGAACTATGAATTCTGCTGTCTACAAAGAGATCCTGAAGGAGAATGTCCGACCATCTGTTCGTGTACTCAAGCTGAAACGAACTTGGGTTCTGCAGCAGGACAATGATCCTAAACACACCAGCAAGTCCACCACCGAATGGCTGAAGAAAAACAAAATGAAGACTTTGGAGTGGCCTAGCCAAAGTCCTGACCTGAATCCTATTGAGATGTTGTGGTATGACCTTAAAAAGGCCGTTCATGCTCGAAAACCCTCTAATGTAACTGAATTAGGACAATTCTGCAAAGATGAGTGGGCCAAAATTCCTCCAGGACACTGTAAAAGCCTCATTGCACGTTATCGCAAACGCTTGGTTGCAGTTGTTGCTGCTAAGGGTGGCCCAACCAGTTATTAGGTTTAGGGGGCAATCACTTTTTCACACAGGGCCATGATGGTTTGGATTTTTTTCACCTTTAATAATAAACACCTTCATTTACAAATTGCATTTTGTGTTTACTTGTGTTGTCCTTGACTATTGTTTAAATTGGTTTGATGTTCCGAAACACTTAAGTGTGACAAACATGCAAAGGAACACGAAATGAGGAAGGGGGCAAACACTTTTTCACACCACTGTATATATATATATATATATATAGATAGATAGATAGATAGATAGATAGATAGATTCAGTGCCCTCCACTAATATTGGCACTCTTTGGCAAAGATGGCTGTGAAAAATTTCCTTTATTGTTTAACCTAATGGCCTTTTGTTAAAAAAAATTCACAAAAAAATTCTCTGCTCTAATGGATTTCAAACAATTAGAAACAAAACACAGGTTTATCCAAAATACTTTAGATATCCAATACATTGTGCAACCTCCCTTTGCCAAGATAACAACTCTGAGTCTTCTCCTATAATGCCTGATGAGGTTGGACACTTGGTTAGTGTACACTGACTACATTTCCATTAAGATCAAATTCCATTTAAGGTCTATATTCATGTTGCAGCCATATTCTGAACATACATGATTGTAAGTATGCCAATCTACACTTTTTTTTTTTTTTTTTTTTACATGCTTTTCCTTTCCTGCTGTTATTTCCCGGGAGATTCAAGACGCTGCAGTTGCTACCCACAATTCCTTGCAGAATGAGCATGCACATGTCTGAGCATATATCTGAGCATGCACATATGATTTAGGGGGTTTTCTGATTAAAACAGACATATTCCAGAGGTTGGAATCAGAATTTGGGGAATCAGAATATTGTCTTAATCTGAATCTGGCAATCAGATTGTAGTGTTGACATGACTCCATACTAATTCGAATATTGGCAAATTCTGATTAATATCAGAATATTGATGTGCATGTAAACATAGTCACTGTCATTAAAGCAAAAAGAGGACATACCCAATACCTAGAAACTCTGAGATTCTACTACAAAAATTCTACATTTCAAGCAAGTTATTTTAATATAATTTGTAATGAAAATTATTGTATTAAATTAGAAAAGAATGCAAAATTGAAGCGTTTTAGAACCATTTTCACTAGTAGCCTCAGACTTCTACACTAATACAGTATACTACTATACTAATACAGTATATTGGTCTGTTCAGAATGGATATATTCCCTGGATATTTTCACCCTTACAGACTAGTCATTAGTCTGAATTATTATGGGTCTTTGTCAGAGACATCCTGGACCAGAACCTTCCAGCAAACAATCATAGTTGTCAGCCTGCTTACCAATGGTTATGCCCAGTAACCACCTCCTTGTAATCACTTTCACTTGACGGTGGAGTCATTGATTTTGAAATAACTAAAGAACACTTTTTGTAATATGATGGGTTTCTTTCATATTCAAAAACACTTTTTGAATATGATGGGTCTCCTCAGATTCTGGCTACCTATCCAGTCAGGTTTCACTGTTGGTTCCTAAAAATGAATGAGCAAGAGCTTTTCTTCTCAATCACCATTTTCCAAAAACATCCAATATCATATTAATGAGAAATCCAATTTCTAATAGTGTAGATAGCAAACATTGGACTCAAAGCACCTGAATGCAGTGCAGCTACATGAAGCAATTAAGCTGAGTTATGCAGAGGCTGAGATCAGCTAGTTAGCTGTGCGAGTGATGACGAGCATGATGGCACTGATGGTGGTATTAGCAATAATGTTCAAGCTTTAGAACTTCTTACAGTAAATTTGCAGCACTGATCTCTTTAGGTAGTAATGATGCAAGGCCTATTTCCCACTAACGGCACTATCAGTGGCAGTTGAACGGCATTTTGGGAAATGTAGGAAACCGTTGATGAAAGTATGAAATGTTTAAACAAGAAACTCTGAAAAACTCGTACTCTACTTCACTTCATGTTCCATTGGAGTCATTAGGATGTACTTGACTTTCAAAACAGGTAGACTGAGCTCACTTCCAGATAAATTATAATTGAAATATAACTGTACCAGTCAACTGTAACTTTTTTCTTATGTGCTGAGTTTCTAAGCTGAGTTTGATTAGAGGGACTGTAAGGTGTTTATTAATGCTACATATAATCTGTAATGATAATGTGTAATTATCACCTTCCAGTGCAAGCTTAGCCAGTCATAGCTCATCCATTTGGCAAGCATGTCTCAGTCATTTTGCTTTTTGGTATCATTTATGTTATATAAGTGGGGACAATTTTAATGTTGCTTCAGCAGATTAATATTGTTGTTTAATAACATTTCTAATGCCCGACTTTATTTACAGAAAACCGACTCGTATAGACTTTTGTTAAAGCTGTCCAAACACTTAAACCATTACCGGTACTCCATCTAATCATACCATAGAAAGGAAACACCATACAACCTAACCTGAAGCCAACACATTACTGTCTTTTATATAGGACACTCAGGTGGTGCTGCTTTCCTGAAACTATGGGGGAAAAAAACTGCTGCAGAATAAAACTGCAGAACACTAGAAGTTCAAAACTGGACCGTACAACTCCAGAATTTAAAGTTTTTCTCTAGAGGACTGATTAATATTAAATATAATGACAGTCTGACTGTACTGTAACAACCGTGACAAAGGGAATGGATGTGATGATGGAAATGTCTGAATACAAATGCTAACGTGGCTAATAGTGTATGTAGATTACTGCAAGGTAGAGAGCATGAGCTTATTTCCATTGTGCTTACTTGCCACTAAAGTATAGGATAACAAGGGATTCATAAGAATCTGAAACTGTGAACTGTGATGAATCTAATAATGATAATAATAAGTGGAAATGTTGTTTATGTAGCAATGTTCATACATTACAATGCAAAGTGCTTGACAATGTAATGGCACAATAAAGCCATCATAAAAAGGGGGAAAAAATTAAAGAAAAATAGCATTTTAAAAGGAGAAAATTATCATTTCTAAAAATAAAAGCACGCTTGCCTCACATCTCTGGGGTTGGGGGCTCTAGTCTCACCTCTGCCCTGTGAGAACGAAGTCTGCATGCTTTCCTCTCGGTACCTTGGTTTCCTCCCACAGTTCAAAGACATGTGTAGTAGGCTGATTGGCATTTCCAAATTGTTTTGTGTGTGTCTGTGTGTGCCCTGCGATGGGTTGGCACCCTGTCCAGGGTGTCCCCTGCCCTGTTACCTGAGTCCTCTGGTATAGGCTCCAGGCTCCCTGCGACCCTTTGTAGTGACATAGGAAATGGATGGACGAATAGTAATAATTGATTTATTAATTTTGATATTACATTATATTTGACATTACAATTAATTTGAATTGATATTGCAATATAAAAAACTAAAAACTTGGTTTTGTTCTTGGACCAGAAAGTAATCCTGTCTATGATGATCTTAGACATTATTGTGAAGCATATTCAGTTAGATAATCTGACATACAGAAAGATGCTAGACCATTAATAGCTTTAAAGACAAATAAAAAGGATTTTAAATGTATTCTAGATTCAGTATGAAGGTAACAATGTGGTGCCAGTACTGCAGTAAGGACACAGCATTCTGTGCAAACTGCAATTTGTCTATAGACTGAAGTTTGTCTATAGCCAGTGAATAATACATTGCAATTATACCAAATGGGAGAAAATGAAATCACGAGTTAACTTCTTAGCATTGTGCAGTGTGGGATAATGCCTGAGTTTGGCAAGATTTCTAAGATGGAAAACAAAAAAAAAACACTGCTTTAGTTATCAGTGTGAAATTTAAAATAAAAAAAATAAAAAAAACACAGATCAAACACTTTAAAGGTACAACATGCACTAAATACATTGTGGGTGAATGTCAGGAGTATTTATTACCCCTAAGGACGTGTATTAGCAGCAGCAAAGTGTGTTTCAGTCTAATGGGGTGTGCGTAATCCAATGAACTGCTCGCTAAAATATGAAACACAAAAAGGCAATATAGACTCATACCCCATTCTGTGCACAGACCCCTAATAAGTATTATTAATTCACCCCCCCCCCCAAAAAAAAGGTAAATACCTACATTTCTTTTAAAAAATACCACATACTGAGCATTGAATTTAGATATGAAGTGCTAGAGAATGTCTTTGTGTCTATATATATTTCTGCATCATTTCCTTGATTATTCAAAGGTATACTTTAGGGGTTGCAAGACGATACATTTTTACCAGTCATCTAGGAATTCAAACAAGTAGTTGACTAATGAATTAGTCAACTTTTCCATTCCATAGTTAATAAGATTTGAACTGCCATCTTCCACACTGACCTCAATAGCATCTAAAAACTAGTCTGGATCAGATTCTTATTAGTTGCACATGCCAATGGACAGGTTTTACATTAGTATGGATCAGGACATCACTATTTTAGTTTATTTTACAGGGTGTCTTTAATGTCTCCATACATAGGGGACAGTGTATGCCAGCATCATCTTGGTTGTGCCTTTGTGACTGGATGTTCATGGACATTCTCTTCTCCTTTGGGCTGCAGCTCTTCCCATCTTTTTGAATTTATTAAGCTTGGCAACAATGTTGTGTGTGATGTGCTTTCTATGTTTCCTGTTAAAGTCCATTAAAACTTTCTGACATCTTCCCGATCCAGCCATGAACGATGATCATATTGCACTACTTAAAGACACGCTAATTCAGTGCAAGCTTGCTGCTCAGCTGAAATAGTTAATTCTGGAACTGAGAGCAAGCAGTGTGGAAATTCATGTCTGTCAACGGTCCACTTTATAGCTTAATGACCAGCTTTTCTTTAATGGAGGACTTACATTTATGATATTTGGCAGACTCTCTTATCCAGAGCGACTTATAGAAGAGAAAGGTACTTCACCTAGGGTTAAGAGCCTTGCTCAAAATCTCAACAAGGACAGCATGGCAAAGCAGTCCAATGCCTTAACCAATGAGCTACCACTGCCCTATAGGATATGCTATAGGATACAGCAGTGTCTGGCAGGTTTTTATAAGTTGCTAATAACCCAGGAGTTGAACCGCCATGTTCAACACTGGCCTCAGTAGCATCTAAAAACTAGTCTGTTAGATTTTACATATACTGAGTGGGATTGAATAGTGACTTTTCCAGGACAAAAAGAACTACCAGGACGAATTTATTTGGGAGCAGCCAGGGGTGGGATTAAATAGTCCCTGTTTAATCATTACACATCAACATGTAAACATTCCTTTAAAGCAAAAGAAAGTAAAAAAAATAATAAACAAAATAACAACAACAAAAAAACCCACACTTTTCCCAGTATAGTCTTACATAATGAGCAGTTGACTATAGAAACGGTTTCAACTAATCTGAAATTTTTACAGAATAACAAAGTTTTTTCCTGCTTTCTTGACCATCTGCCTGTTGTTTTTTTTCCCTCACCACATCAACTTAAAAAGTCCTCAAAGGGTAAATGGTCTGCACTTATATAGCACTTTTTTTTAAACTGTTCAACAAAGCACTTTACTTTGTTTCTCTCTTTCTCTCTCTCTCTCTCTCTCTCTCTCTCTCTCACACACACACACACACACACACACACACACACACACACACACACACACACACACACACACACACAGTTTTTCCCCATATCTTAACTGTAATGGATTGGTCACAAAATGTTTAGTGTATGAAGTCTGCTCCTTTGTTTCGCAATGAAGTGACAAGCCTAATGTAGTTAACAAATATGGATGCTTGTAGCTAAGAGTTGGAAAATTTGTCTGAATCATCAACTTCAGGCTACACCAGCTGCATTAGCAATAGAAGTCCTGTTTCTGTCGTGTCAAGCTGTATGGCCAACTTACCAGCAATAAGACAATTATAACTTTTATTGGTGTGAAAAATGCAAAAGCCCAGGTTACTATGCTATAAAAATAGAGTATCGCCCAAAGGTCAGAATGGGAAATCTGAAGCTTTGAGTTATTTCAGTTTAATGATCTTACCACAGCCCTGAAACAATCAGCAGTGTGTGTAATAAGCACACATTATTTGCTCTTTTGAGAGTTATTGTGGTAGGTGGGTTGGTCAGACAAAACATTTAAACTAAATGAGTTCAGGGTTTGTTTGCCCGCAGAACTTTTTACTGTTATTGATGTGGACAAGAATAGATGTAGACGCTCTGTTAAACTTAACTAAAAACAGAGATTGAAAGCCGGTGGATTCTGGATAATGACCTCAATAAGGGTCTATTTGTGGAATGCGTTTGATTGGTTCATAGCAGCAGGTTAATGAGGACGGCTCAGTGGAAATACTGCTTAAATTGGCTTTGATCTCATGTCCTTGGCCTTCTAACACCAGATCCTTTTCGAATTATATTCATTTAAGGCATACAAAACCCCAGGAGTAACTTTTGAGCCTATAGGGATGTCTAAAGCTCATCACTTTTTGGGATATTACATTAATCACTGCCACTAATGTTGTTTTATTCTATATAGAATTTGCACATGATAAGATTATACTCTTTGTTTAGGATAGGTTCAGAGTTTTCTCTTAAATGCATTAATAATTTTAAATAATTCATGTAGACACGATTCAGTAAAGTATCATGTTTGCTTGGCCTTGAAATTATTAGACAGCATTAAATAAACTTATACTGCAGCAATGAGGGATGCATGATTCTGATTGGTCGGAAAGTATTGATTACTTTTCTATAACTTTATAATCTTGAGTCTCATTTATGTGCCTGCCAGACCAAAAATTTAAAGTTTTTACTGTACAATAATTCAAAATTAATAAATTTGGTATTAACTTTTGGAGTGATAAATGAAGTTGTGATGTTAAAAAAAAGGACCAGCTAAATATAAGCTAAATATACAGAGTTGCCCCAAAGAGTATGTTTCCCAGCAACATGTTGGATGTGCCTTCATCAGTGGATGCTTCTCTGTTTTGTTAATAAGTTTGACAACAGTGTCGCAACTTGCGAAGGTTTATATAAGATAAACTAAGTATATTGCTAAAAAATATGGTGACTTTTTATGGTGACACTCTGTTGACAAGTGTTGTACACTTATTAGAAAGCACTATGTAGTGGACAAGTATACAGAACACAGCCCGCTGTACGACGCACAGCATCGTGCGTCACTCTGCACCTCTGCCCCTTTTTTAAGGACTCACTTCACTGTGTCGAT
Source organism: Ameiurus melas (assembly GCA_012411365.1). NCBI lineage: Eukaryota > Metazoa > Chordata > Actinopteri > Siluriformes > Ictaluridae > Ameiurus > Ameiurus melas. The sequence goes on from CM022762.1 coordinate 10,447,956, forward strand.
TCCTTCTGACCATCCAACAGGGTTCAGTTGAATTGAACTATGTGACGTTTTAATATTTTTGATTCACCAGAATAGTATTGTATAGGGTACAACTGTAACACATTCACGGTTTTCATTCTACACTTACAATTCTCTCAGGTCATACAAACTTATTTAGAATTATTTAGATGGGAAAGTAACCTAAGTGTGAGATATGTTTTGGTAAAATATTAATGAATAACAGGCAATATCTTAAGGTATTCATGGCTTTACTTTAGCTTAAAGTAATTAAAATAAACAAACAAAAAAAGCCTGCGATTTCTCCTGTCATAGTGTGCTGCTCTTATGGATGGATTTGTCAAACACATTATTCGGACTGAGCAGATAATGTGTTCTAAACAGATACACATACCGATACTAACAGGAAGCTGGTGTACATCAGGTCCTGGACCTTGTAGGACATAACAAAAAGTCACATGAATGGGAGGTTTTTACTTTCATGCTGGTCATATATGAAGCTCATGGACAAAGAACAACCACATTCATTAATGTGTGATGCATTTATTGTTCATTCACTCATCCTTAATAACATGGGCAGGTCTTGGGGGTTTAAATTAGACTGCTATTTTTGTTTATGTTTTGCAAAACAGAACCAACTAAATTTTGTCAGTAAATATTGTGAGAAGGTACAAACAAAAATAATCACTGTGTGAGCTGGATTATAAAACAGTCTTGTGCAAACTCTTGAGAGGTATAGGAACTGTCAGAGCCAGAATTCATAGACTATGCTGACAGGACTGGTGTTTCTACCTCTGGGTTTAGCCCAGTGTTTTGGCCAGTAGAGTTACTATTGAACAATATATATTTTTTATATAGTTAATATTTAATAAAAGTAAATAAATACATTTTATTTAACTTTGCTTGTATTTTTCTCATTTGTAAGTCGCTTTGGATAAAAGCGTCCTCTAAGTGAATAAATGTTAATGTAAATAAATAAACCTTCTGGTTTAGACTACACCCACTTTGTGTTTAAATCCAAATTCAGATTGAATATTTATAGCACTAAACAGACACATATTAGATTACAATCTCTAATCCAGAGAGAATTAGAAGAGATACTTTTATCAGTTCCATTATACAAGTGTTGCTAACTTCATCAAGGATCACAATACTACAATTTACACCAAATTCTATTACATGCCAAAACTTTCTGCTGGTTTACGATGGGTCTGTTAAGCATGGCCAGGGGGTCTGTGATGTTAGTATTATTATTACTGTAATAATATTATTGTACACATTTAAATAGTGGTGGGAGTGTGTATGTAATTGTGCCCTGCGATGGACTGGCATCCTGTCCAGGGTGTACCCAGCCTTGTGCCCGACGCTCCCTGGGATTGGCTCCAGGTTCCCCCGCGACCCTGAAGAAGGATGAAGCGGTAGAAGATGGATGAATGGATGGATGGACATTTAAATAGTGAACCTAATATTTAATAGTTGGATTATGTTTGTGAAACATATCTGTACTGAGAGGTTCCATGGACTTTATTTCACAGGTAAAGGCGTTAAAAGTTTGAGAACCCCTGCTCAAAACACTTGGCATAGCACATCTTAAATAGATAGATAGATAGATAGATAGATAGATAGATAGATAGATAGATAGTCATATAATAAATACTAATTTTAACTCATTATTAACTAATTAACATTAAGAAGTGTTACAGGGAGCACGGTGGTTTTGTGGTTAGCATGTTTGCCTCGCACCTCCAGGGTTGGTGGTTCAATTCCTGCCTCCGCCCTGTGTGTGCATGTTCTCCCTGTGCTTCTGGGGTTTCCTCTGTTTGCTCCGGTTTCCTTCACTCGTCCAAAGACGTGCATTGTAGGCTGACTGGTATCTCTAAATTGTTTGCGTGTAGGTGTGTGAGAGAGTGATCGTGCCCTGTGATGGGTTGGCACCTGTCTAGAGTGTCCATGTGCTCCGAGTTCCCCGGGACCGGCTCCAGGCTCCCTGCATCCCTGTGGTACAGAAAATTGAAGGCTGGATGGATAATAACTGTTACATGTCAATATTAGATATTTCATTATATGTTACTGCTTATCTGCGTCGTCTATGGTAAGCCAAAAAGCAGTGTCAGGATAGTGGGGGGAAAAGGTATAATTATAATAGAAAAAAAGAGGCAAAGCTTCTGGTTCATTCATGTGGGAGAATCGATTCGCCAGAATCGACTCGCATATGTGAGTTGTTCAAAACGAAAACGGTTCGTTCGCGATTCGCCCATCACTGGTGTCGTTTTTGTTTTTCCCACAGAGGCGATATGGCAACACCCGCCGCCGTTAATCCGTCCGGTAAGTCACAATTCCGGTGCATTATCGTATCAAAACGGTGCGCGGTTGAGGAAAGCAGAGTTCAGATCGGCGTTTAAACGTGTTTTTAAACAAAAGGGAGCAAAGCCTCGGCGTTAAATCGGCTCTGAGCGCCAGCATCCCCCTTCCCCCACGGAGCCTTCACAGCACCGGGCGATATTGTAGCCTTGAAATGGATGTTATTTGTATCTTGTTCCCAGCATGCCATGTCTAAAACACGATCGCTCTGTTCCGGGTGTGTATATACAACCCGCAGCAGGCTTCGCTTTATTTTGCTCATGCAAATTAGACGCCGGATTGATTTGCACGCGAGGAGGTACGTGCTCGGGTTTGATCCTGTCCTCTTTGTATCAGTGCAACCGAACTTAGTGTTCCACTCCTCTGTATTGTCCGCTCATGTTGACTTTTTTTTTTATTCCGCTCATGATTGACTTTTGCACGGCAGAGATCGAGAGCTTTGCGCCTTGTTGTGCCTGTTGATTGCATCTGGAACACAGAGACGCTGTATATAACGCACACCATGACTGAACCGAGGAACGGGGTTGCCAGATTGGAGCGGAGTGTTTTAAACCCCCCCGCATGGGCAACACACTAAAATATAATCAAATTATAATTGAATTCTGTTTCAAACAAGTCTACCCTGACTAGTCAGTCTACCCTGACCAAGACGCTTAAATATAAGCAAAATATCAATGAATTCTGTTTCGAAACAAAGTCTGTCTACCATTGTAATTCAACTTTTGTCGGGTAACACTCAACCCCCCACTCTCCCAACCTGGCAACCCTACCAGAGACAAAATGTCTTATGGCATCAGTTGAGCCTGAGAGCATCACCATTTCTATGCTGTAATGTTTTATAATTGATAAAATAAGGGTGTATATGTAATAAAATAGCATTTGAAGAAGTGACTCAATAATAGCTGACAGGCAGGTTGGGAGTTTAAATTCTAGGATGCCAGAAAACCACCTTAATCCTCATCTGCCATGGTTGTTAAGACAACCTTGTAATGCACAATCATTTTAATTTCTACATTTATTCAATAAATAGTATGCACAATAATGCAGTCAGAACAAATTATATGATTTCAGATGCTATTAGAAGTATAATATTTACATCTTCAAATGTAAAAACAAAACAAAAAGGTGTCCTTTCGAATGTTGTGATTCTGTGCAGGGGTGGACAAATGATCAAATGATTCATTCATTAGTTATCCCATTGGATACATGTTTGATGATACTTTCATTTAATGAAAAGGGTGAAAATTTTAACATCAGCTGATGGCGATATGTAAGGAAGGTAGAGGTGCTCCTCAACAGTTTCATCCTGAAATCAGGTTCCTGTCTGTCTAGAGTAGCGGTGTCCAATCTTATCCGGAAAGGGCCGGTATGGTTTCAGGTTTTCATTCCAACCAAGCACAAGCCACACCTGAGTCTATTGAAAGCCAAGATCAGCTGATTAAACAGGTGGAATCAGGTGTGGATCCTGCTTGTTTGGAATAAAAACCTGCACCCACACCAGCCCTTTGTGGATAAGATTGGACACCCCTGGTCTAGAGTTTCTCCCTGTATCCGTGTGGGTTTCTTCCGGGTTCTTCAGTTTCTTCCCACCTTCTGAAAAACTGCCAGTTAGTGGATTGGCTATGGTAAATTGTCCCTACATGTGAATGAGTGTAAGAATGTGTGTGTTTGTATGGTGCTCTGTACTGGACTGGAAACAAATCCAAGATGTCTGCTTGTCTCAGTCTGAGTGTTCCTTCTCTGGACCACTGAGCCCTTGACCAGGACAATACTGGTCAGGACATCCTGAAGATGAATGAATGACTGAATAAATGGTATTGATGTTATGTTGAGGTATTGCCCAGCCCTAGTGTGAAGACGTGTGTAAAAACGATGGTGGGTTTTTACATGGACTCTGGGTCGTCAAGTCAAGCCGAATATCACCAACAAAAATGTTAATTCCTCTCATACCACAGCAATGTTCCAGTGATTACACTTAATTAAAAAAATATTATTAAAGAATGCTACATCGAAACAGTTTACAGTTATGTTTAATGTTGTGGAAGGCCCAAGAACAAGATTAGTTTATCACTTATGTTGCCGAAGCTATAAACAATCGTTCCTTTACCAGCCTCTCGTTTCTCTCTCTGGAAGTTAATCACAGAGGAAAATTCAGAGAAAGCCTGAAGTGCAAAGTCCTCTGTCCTGACGACTTCCCATGGCGGACAACTTAAAAGAATCAGCGTTTCCTAGGGATGGGCTATATAGTCTTAAAAATATTGCACATTATTTTCTGGTATTTTTTGCGGTAATAGTATAAATGCTGATATAAAAATAGTAACATTCAACACTATCTTTTTGGCCACATGTCACATCAGCATACAGTCTTGAGAGCCATGCAAACACATATGTCGATCCAGAATAAGTAAAACTTAATCCTGACCATCATCAAATACTAAACTAACTATGTAGGCTAAAAAATAGAATATAATTTATTTGAATAATTTTAATAACAAATGTAAAATACAGTGAAAACGCAATCACCAATACTCACAGGATTCATACCCTGACCTCCACGTTCCGCCGGGCTTGTTCTCGTTCTATGTGTGAGATGCCCATGTTATGGCACGTAAAAACATTATCGACGTGCCTTTAAAAATGTCAGATTGGACAGTTGTAGCTTAGTAGTTAAGACGGTGGACTCCTGATCAGAAGGTTAGGAGTTCAAGCCCCCAGTACTACCAACCTGCCATTGTTGGGCCCTTGAGCAAGGCCCTTAACCCTCAACTGCTCAGTTGTATAGGATGAGATAAAATGTAAGTCACTCTGGATAAGGGCGTGTGTCAAATGCCATAAATGTAACTATATCATCAGTTTGACAGGATCACAAATTTTCATCATGGATGGAATTGGATCATGCGTTAAATCCCTAGCGCTGCCTTTGACCGTTACAATGCGCAGATCCTAGAGACTCCTTCTAAGAATTTAAATAAACGCTTACCATATCAATGCTTAAACATTTAAATTTCTCACAAACCATGTTTTTACTCGGCACATTTGTAGGCTTCGATTATGTTGGGTGATAAGGATAATTCATCAGATCAAGCATGTTCATATAAACATGTGAGTAGAATTATAGCCAGAATTATTGTCAGAGCTGATGTTGTTGGTAATGAATCAACACTTTATGACCAAACAGTTTGATTATTCAAACAGTGCTGTGGTGTAACAGTTTCTAAATCCCATCACATCCAGAGAGCCACTGCTGGGCCTTTGAGCAAATCCTCAACTGCTCAGCGCTTCTCTTGGCTTGAATTCTGTCCTAGTTGTAAGTTTGCCAAACGAATAAATGTAAATATGGTCACGAGGTAGTCCTCCTTATGGATTGTAAATTCACCATATGTTGAGGAAACGTTTTATTTACTTAGATGTATAGGTTGGGTAAAAACGTACGTCATGCACATGCTTTCTTCTGAGTAAATAGTTCCTCGGAGCCTTTAGATAATTATCGAGTAACGAATGGTTATAATATCTAGCAGCTATCTGGGTTGAGATATTGTGGTGTGGCAAAGTGCCTCGTGGCTGGATTTATAAAGAAAGGAGGCTGTATTGGCCACAGTTCAGCTAACACACGGACGCACCTGAGTAGGGTTGTCCTTTAAAATGCCAGGACTGTCAGCGAACCACTTTTATTCCAATGTGAATAGAATCAAATGGAGTGATGAATGTGGTCTAATTAACTGAAAATTACTCGACTTTTACACCGATTGTGCCTCTGACTTATTCAAGCAGCTAGCAATGCCGTATGTCATGATAGTCACGACGCTGGAGGCGTCTGTGTAGGCCAGTCCTATTTTAGTCTACTACAGAGATCTGGTAGTGATATAACAACTGTAGGATGCAAAATAGATCAATAGACCTGTGTTGGATTAAGATATTTTTGTAAATCGGATTTGTGTGATTGGTATTGTAACAAACAAAGGACAAACGGTCCTCGTTTCCCTCCTACACACCCTCATACTTAAGATCCAACACAGATAATAGCGTACATTACACAGATTAGTTACCAATTAAGGACACTGCATACAGGGCAGGAAATTGGAGTGTGATGGAGTGAGGTGATACACTGCTGTAGTTTGAACAGCTCCATGTTTGCTGGGTAGATGGTGCATAGCGATATCTATTTAGTAGTCATTTAAAAATAGTAGTCATCTTTTCTGTAGTTAAAGCCAGTGGTGGACAACGTGTTGAGAAATTGTACTTTAGTGGGGGAAAAAAATCTTAAATAAAACACGAAGCATTCAGCCCAAACATTTATTTAAGTGAAAGTACAAAAAGTTGTGTCTCGAATATTAAAGGGTAAATGGTTTTAACTGATGCCATGTTATCATGTGAAAACTAACTGCTATCTAAAACTGTTGGATGTTTTTTGTTCTACAGCGTGTCCCAAAAGTCTCCATACGTAGGGGATTATTAAGGCCAGTACCATGTCGGTTGTGTCTTCGTCAGTGAATGTTCGTGGACGTCCACGTCTCGGTTGGACCGTAACACTTCCAGTCTTTTTGAATTTGTTAAGTTTGGCAACAGTCTTGATGGTTATGGCTCTGGGTTACTGCTCAGAAGGTCGGGGGTTCAGGCCCTGGCACTGCTGGGCTGCCACTGTTGGGCCCTTGAGCAAGGCCCTTAACCCTCTCTGCTCCAGGTGCGCTGTATCATGGCTGACCCTGCGCTCTTACCCCAGCTTCCTGACATGCTCTGGTATGTGGGGGGAAAAAAAGAATTTCACTGTGCTGTAATGTATATGTGACTGATAAATAAATAAAGATAATAATGATATCATTATTATCATTACTGGAATCGATACTTGAACGAAAACAGGCAAACTAAGTCAATTATATTCGGTTACTGTTGGCAAATTATTGCACCTTACTTGCCAAATGTTGTATGGCGAATGTAGTCACTGGTTTGTTGTGGTCTGACAAGCGTCCAGTCATTGGCTAGATTAGGGAAGAAGAGACCTTTGGCATTTGTTCTGAGTACTTTGAAAGTCTAAATAAAAACGTAAGGAGGAATGGAAATTTGGAAATGTGTACCAGTATTCAATTTTAATAATACTCAAGTGAAGTACAAAAATGCCAAAATAATACATACTTATAGTAACGAAGTACAATTGTAGTCAAAAACAGTAGTATACTATAGTCTGTACACTACTTTTGCCACGTGCAAACTCATTACAAAGTGGCACTTATCTCTATTTTGATCTGTATAATATATTTAATGTATTATCATTATTTTTTTTTTATTAAACATTCATGTTTCTTTGCTTTTGCTTGCCAACTGCTCAACAGTTTGAATGAAGCCTTCAGATACGATACAGATATAAAATCGATATGGAAATAACTGTTTTTGGGTTGTATTCACTTGTATTTTAAATATTTTTCTTTGCTTCAGTTATGTTAAAGTCTCTTCATTTCATCTGTAGACCTCAGCACGCCATTTTTACACCACCACGAAACCTGGCGATCATGCCCAATCCTTAAAGCAAACCCCAGATCACCATCTTTATGAGTTTAGAGCCTGGTTCCCAGGACTGCACCCAGATTTAAAACAGCTTTCACACTTGACCGACCTCTGGATGCAAATGTCTTTGGGTCATTGTTTCAAGCATGAACACAACCCAAGCCAAATCTCGAAGTGCTGAGCATTCAGGAGCTGTCCGTTTACGTTTTCCCAGCCAGGCTGATTGCAGTGCTTTCAGGCTAATCAGCATGAGCCATGTGTCTGTGTGTTGACCCGGGACGACGGCGAGGGTCGCTGCTTTCTGGTTATTTCTGCTGATGAGCATTTACTCCAGCTTTTAGAATCAACACTGACACCGTTGTCCAATTCTGAAACCTAAATAAGTAATTTATTCTTTGTTTGGCATCTTGCTGTATGTGCATGATGAGTCTTCTCTGCTCTGTAATACAAACTCCAGAAAAAGACTTGATAAATAAAAATGTCACATGATTTCGCCCGTTCTAATATTGACAAAATTGGGACAATATAACGAGTGGAGGGATGAACAGAAACAAAGCCCCAGACGAGAGCAGGGAAGTCTCCTTTATTTGGGGTGTATGTATTTAAACTCTTAACTATTTAAAGTAAAAAAAAAATTTTTTTTAAATCGATCTAATATTCTGTGCACAAAACACCAACATGATGATAACATACTGATCTAAGAGCATATAATACTAACAGGCAGTGCACATTGCTTGGAAAAATTACATTTCCTTGTTACTGTTTACATATTAACATATGAGTTTTAATATGTTTTCATCAGCCTTATGCTGAGAATTCATTATACTATATCTATGGAAAAAAACATGATAGGATGTGCTAGGAAAATAATGATGGCCATGTGTTGCATGAGTAGTCACTTTTATACACTCTTCTGATAAAGTATTAACCATAATAATAATAACACCTATATTCATCGCTGTTGTCATGAAGAAATTTCAGTATCTCACAAAAGTGAGTACACCCCTCACATTTTTGTAAATATTTGATTATATCTTTTCATGTGACAACACTGAAGAAATGACACTTTGCTACAATGTAAAGTAGTGAGTGTACAGCTTGGGTAACAGTGTAAATTTTCTTCCCTCAAAATAACTCAACACACAGCCATTAATGTCTAAACCGCTGGCAACAAAAGTGAGTACACCCCTAAGTGAAAATGTCCAAATTGGGCCCAAAGTGTCAATATTTCATGTGGCCACCATTATTTTCCAGCACTCCCTTAACCCTTTTGGGCATGATGTTCACCAGAGCTTCACAGGTTGCCACTGGAGTCCTCTTCCACTCCTCCATGACGACATCACGGAGCTGGTGGATGTTATAGACCTTGTGCTCCTCCACCTTCTGTTTGAGGATGCCCCACAGATGCTCAATAGGGTTTAGGTCTGGAGAGATGCTTGGTCAGTCCATCACCTTCACCCTCAGTTGCTTTAGCAAGGCAGTGGTCGTCTTGGAGGTGTGTTTGGGGTCGTTATCATGCTGGAATACTGCATACTGATCATGCTCTGCTTCAGTACAAGTTGACATTCATGATTCCCTGAATGAACTGTAGCTCCCTAGTGCCGGCAGCACTCATGCAGCCCCAGACCATGACACTCCCACCACCATGCTTGACTTTAGGCAAGACACACTTGTCTTTGTACTCTTCACCTGGTTGACACCATCTGAACCAAATAAGTTTATCTTGGTCTCATCACACCACAGAACATGGTTACAGTAATCTACGTCCTTAGTCTGCTTGTCTTCAGCAAACTGTTTGCGGTCTTTCTTGTGGATCATCCTTAGAAGAGCCTTCCTTCTGGAACAACAGCCATGCAGACCAATTTGATGCAGTGTGCGGCGTATGGTCTGAGCACTGACAGGCTGACCCCCCATCCCTTCAACCTCTGCAGCAATGCCTGCAGCACTCATGCGTCTATTTCCCAAAGACAACCTCTGGATATGACACTGAGCATGTGCACTCAACTTTTTTGGTCAACCATGGTGAGGCCTGTTCTGAGTGGAACCTGTCCTGTTAAACCGCTGTATGGTCTTGGCCACAGCTCAGTGTCAGGGTCTTGGCAAACTCAGTATGAGGGAGTGTGAGAGCAATGACACCAAATTTAAAACACCTGCCCCCCATTCACACCTGAGACCTTGTAACACTAACAAGTCACATGACACCTGGGAGGGAAAATGGCTAATTGGGCCCAATTTGGACATTTTCACTTAGGGGTGTACTCAGTTTTGTTTTCAGTGGTTTAGACATTAATGGCTGTGTGTTGAGTTATTTTGAGGTGAAAGCAAATTTACACTGTTACACAAGCTGTACACTCACTACTATACATTGTAGCAAAGTGTCATTTCTTCAGTGTTGTCACATGAAAAGATATAATCAAATATTTACAAAAATGTGAGGGGTGTACTCACTTTTGTGAGATACTGTATAATATTGCATTTTCCGGTTCTCTTTATTTCTGCCATATGGCATTTGTGCTCTAGACCTTTATAGAGCATGAGTCTTCTGAAGATCTGATCATTTATTAGAAGTGTTATCGAGCGCGAGAAGGTTCCCTATGTCCTGTGGCCAAGTCAATACGTGTAGGCTGACTAGTAAGCATAAGGAGCACATCAAGCAGAAAATTAAACACCCGCACATGGATTAAAGTTCTCCATCACCACGGCACATTTCTGTTATATTGATCATCTTGAGGTCGTTTTGTTTTAGATCGACGAAGCTTATATTTCCAAAAAGAGTTTTACCAGGAGCAGCTCAGTACAAATACAGCCAGTGATATTTCTTTGCAAAGTTGTTTTCATGGTAGTTTAAACTTTTTTTTTGCAATAAATCTTCACACAGCCCATTTTTACTTTTTTCTAATTTCATATTTATACTTCTACATTGTTAGAGTGGGGTCTTCCCTACTGGGAAGTTATAATTACGACGTCGGGTGCATTCAGGTCACTCTGGCCGGGGCAGGATAGCAGTGTAAATGGTCTGTACTTGTATATTCGTCATGTCGTTTCACGTCATCCCAATGAAATCAACGTCATATTAACGGAAGGTAAGCAAAGCAGTTAGAGCGATTTTACATTTATTTTAAACGGCGTGAACAACGTCGATTCAACATAACTTTAATGAGCTAAAAGATGCCGGAGATAAACGTTGTCTCGATTATGTGATGATTATACGTCATTGTTATTTGGGAAGTCTGCTAGCATGCGTACCTGACGTAGCTGGGGAACCAGAGACAAGCTAGCTAGGCAGTGGAAAACTTTGCATTTCTCTGTCTGCACATAACGATTGTTTTGTGTTTCTGCCCTTCCAAGCACAAATCTTGTTGCAGTTGTGGCAACGAGCATTGTCTGCATGCATCAACTCTAGTGAAGTGTGACCACATGGTTGAACGTTTGGTTCTCTCCGTCATCGTCACTTTTTTGCGTGTGACAGACGGTCTCTGCACACGAGAGATCTCGCTTCTGGATTTCAAATATTATCGCATATCACATTAATTATATATAGGCTTAGTGGTTAGCACTTTCACATCACACCTCCAGGGTCCGGGGTTCGATTACCGCCAGGGCCATTTGTGTGCAGAGTTTGCATTTTCTCCACCTGGTTTCCTCCGGGTACTCCGGTTTCCTCACCCAGTCCAAACACATGCATGGTAGGCTGATTGGCGTGTCCAAAGTGTCCGTAGTGTATGAATGGGTGTGTGAGTGTGTACGTGATTGCGATGGACGGCACACTGTCCAGGGTGTACCCCGCCTTGTGCCCGATGCTTCCTGGGATAGGCTGCAGGTTCCCTGCGACCCTGAAGATGGAGTAAGTGGTAGAAGATGGATGGATGGATATTAATTATATAAAAATATGCGCATATTATATTACATTGTGCAAGATAACGTTTATTTAGCAGTAATAAATAGGAAATATATTTTCTTAATTTCTCCAGTATGGAAAACAGAACCAATTGCGTCAGGGTTTATCAATACTATGGTCTTTCATAAGTTCAGTGTTTCCCACTTGGAATTACGACATTGTGGTGACATCCATGTGCGTTCAACTTGTATACGATCTTTCTGAAATGACTTGAATGCACTAATATCCATCAACCAGCATTTATTTATTTATTTATTTTGCTTTTTGGCTCGTGTAATTATGTGTAGTGTGAAACCAAACCAAATCAGCAAACGAACCAAAAGTATCAATTTAGCTTTAAATTTGGGAAATGTACCAGTAGGTGAACATGCCCTAAGTATAATTGGCTTTGCTATTTCTACAGCATTGCTCGCTCCTTTAGAGCATGCTCCTGTTAAGGTTTATGAGCAGGAATGTTTAAAAAATACTGCAGTGGCTGTGTTCATGTCTCTAAGATGAAGCATGTGTTGGCCTTCATCCTCACTCCTCTCAGGCTCGTAGCTGTTGTTTGAATGAGGACACTAGTTAGGAATTGGCCACGTCCATGTCCATTTATCTTTATTTGGGAGACAAATGAGGGTAGTAAAATGTATTCTAAAATACAGTAGAAGGAAAATCAATAACAGTAGAAGCAGCATGTGTTTTATTACTTTTGAAGCTCAGTAAAAGTACTTTATAATAAGTAGCAGGTGTGATATTGGAACTTGGCAGAAAAAAGTGAAGGTCACCGATGTGGGAAAATGAATTTCAGTTTTATATATGCAATAAAATATATACAAAATATTTGCACATTGTTAGAAAAAAAATCATTAAGTGTAATAACTAGAGATGCACAGATACTAAATTTCTTTACCGGTACAGATAGTTCTGCCTTTTATGCCTTTTTTTCAAATTAATAATAATTAATTCCACAATTATGAAGGAAAACTTTATTCTCTCTATTTCAACAAGTTGTTTCACAGTAACTGGTCTCAAACAGAAAACACATTACTCACATTATCATGAACAAACAAACTCAATTCTGAAGATTAAAGTAATATTTAAAGTAAGTTATTGAATGTTATTAATTCATATTAACATTGTCTGAATTCTAAAAATCCTCCTGTTAGTCTCGCATTCACTCACCACAAACAAAAGCATTTCTACTTCATCATTAACATCAAACTGGTAATATATAATATCAACTTTTTATATATTAACATCAACTAGATATGAAATATACTACTCTACAGATATACTGTATGTTTCTCTCTCTCTCTCTCTCTCTCTCTCTCTCTCTCTCTCTATATATATATATATATATATATATATATATATATATATATATATAACTCATCTTCATTTAAATCTTCAGTCAGTGTACTGGCACATTAAAAGAATTTAGACTCGACTCGCGCTTCACTGCTGCAGTATCCGGTGTAAAATTGAAGCATTACAGAGATTACAAACTGCAGTTTAGTCGTCATTCCACACAAGAGACATCATCTTTACACATGGCACGAATTCGATGTGTTTTCCCGCCATCTTTTGATTGACGGGATTTAATCGGCCCTGATCATCGGATGTTTTTAAACTATTGTGAAAAATTGCCTTTATCGTCCGATACCGATTACTGGCCGATATATCGGTTCATCTGTAGTAATAACCATAAAAATCATAATGGTTAGTTTTTTTAAACAGTGGTGTTAGAATTGTAATGTGGGTTATTATTCTGTTTGACAAGTTTGCATTTCATTTGTAATTGTCTCATTGGCAGTCATATAATATTTATGCAAAATATGGTAATGTTCTTTGGACAATAAAAATTAGTATGTGTTCCATGTAGCTGTGTGTCGAATGAGACAGGAGGATATTTTTGCTTTAAATCCCTCACCATTTCAGTTTTCCGTATGATGATATCAAGCGAAGAAAACACGAAGGGTTGCGGAGGGGGTGGGGTGGGGTTGGGTTGGAACGTGATTAGAAAGCTTCCTCTGTTTTATCCATTTTGCTGAAACCATTAACGCAGTGAGTGTTTTTTTTTTTTTTCCTTCACGCACCGGCTCATTGGAAATGCAAATGATCCAGGACGAATAAAGAATGCGAGTCTTATTAGCACCTGGCCGAGGCCCCGAGCCAGCGAGCACGATTAGGAATGCGCAGGAGCATTCGGGGAAAGAGTCAGCCGTTGACAGGGGGACTGAAGGACACTGTGTTTAAAAGTCAGCCAGCTCGCGTCGGCTTGGCTTGAGCAATCCCGAGACCTCAGCACACACAATCTCAAATATTAAGCGTGTACGGTCCGGATGTGAATATTGCGCCAAGCCCGTGGTTTGAGATTACAGATATTATTGATTAGCTGCTGTTTGCCGACTGTCTGAAGCCTTCTTTCTGAAAAGCTTGGCAGCTTGTACCATGCTATAAACAAAAGGCCGGTGTGTCGTGGGATTTGCACTCTTTACCCAAAGGCCCGAGAGTGTTTGAAAAGAGCTCTTATTAGAATTCATTTGAATAGGTAACGGCTAAAAATGGAATGAAAGAACAAAGTATAATTTGGGATGGTATTGTAGCATGTTCGTTAACTGGCTATACGACTGTTTGCTGTTTAGCTAATTAGCAGTATAGCAGTCTGGATTTTCCCGTGACTAAATCCTGCTAGAAGCTATAGCAGCTGTTACAGAATATAACGAGTAAACGTTGTGCTTGCGATTAAGTAAGACTTTCCCATCTCAGAAAAGTCAAGCGTTACCTCCTGTCTGCTGAAGGTTCTGACACTGGAGACTCCTTCCAGAAATACATGCCTCATAGAAAACTTCACCACATCAACAATTTCAGAAGTCTTTAAATCTGTTTTCAGCGTCGTTTGGCATACGAGCCTCTGTGTGAAGTTGTTAATTTAGACACGATGGTGCGCATTAACGTAAGCCTGGAACTACTGTGCAGTTATAGAAAAACTAAAATAATAACTGCCCGAGTGAGATACTGTGCCTGTTGTCCTGTTTTAGTACTTATTGTACTGTCTTGTGTTTGCATACTTTGCACGTACACTTTATGTAAAAATCTTATTTAGTTCTGTGTCGTCTAATGTAGTTATTTTGCTGTTTTATGTAGCACCGTGGTCCTGGAGGAATGTTGTTTCGTTTCTCTACGTACTGTACCAGCTGTATATGGTTGGAATGACAATAAAGCCACTTGACACACTTGAGCTAAAAAAAAAAACCTGGTTTATGCCACACCCACTTGATGTTTAAGACGTGACTACAGATATCGTTATGGATATTTTGGAGCACTAAGTTTAAAAACGGATATGGACTCAGATCATGACTAAAGACATGATCACATTTTTCATTTACTGGGGAAAACTAAGGTTGCTGCAGGGGCGCAGGTGGTAGAGTGGGTTGTCCACTAATCGTAGGGTTGGCGGCTCGATTCCTGGCCGGGTGACTCCACATGCCGAAGTGTCCTTGGGCAAGACACTGAACCCCAAGTTGCTCCCGATGGCAAGTTAGCGCCTTGCATGGCAGCTCTGCTACCATTGGTGTGTGAGTGTGTGAATGGGTGAATGAGACACAGTGTAAAGTGCTTTGGATAAAAGCGCTATATAAGTGCGCCATTTATCATTAGACGTTAAACTGACTCTGTGGTCGCAAAAAATCCCAGGACAAAGTGTAGGGGTATAATGAAATTCCCCCATTAGCCCTTCTCTATCACGGCCCCCTAATAATCCCAATCTCTGAATCGGCTACATCACTCTCTCCTCTCCACTAATAGTGTTGTGTATGTTCTGTCGCACTATGGCTGCCGTCACATCATCCAGGTGGATTCAACACACTAGTGATGGTTGAGGAGATTTTCCCCCCTATACAATGTAAAGTGCGTTGAGAGCCTCGAAAGGCACAACGTAAATCTACGGAATTATTATTTTTTTTTATCCAAAATAAAATCACCCTTTGTTAATTATAGGTGTGCCACATTTATTGGCACCCCTGTGAATTCATATGAGAAAAATATATTTGAAGGGGTGCGATTCCTGTCACGATTCCCGAAGCAGTTAAAAAAAATGAAGCTGTGAACATTAGGGATTCACAGAGGAGAAAGAGAGCAAACCCCGTGCATTTTGATTTCACTGGGAGTATCACCATGCGCTCCCACCGGAGTTCGAATTTCACTCAGCATGAACAATGACCCTGATCTGCTGGAGAAGACCTGAGGGAGCCCACATGGCTCTCCGTTCTGGCTCTGTAGAGAACAGGACAAGGCCTTGCGTTATTATAATTGCTAGAGGAATGGAGGGGAGGGTGGAGAGTCAGGGCAGAGGTGAATGAAAACGAGACAGGAAGCTGTCCACACCGTTCAGTCTTGCAAAATGTATTAATGAGTTTGACCTGAGAATCTCGGCGAGGTCAGGAACATGTCGAGCAAGCAGAGAGCACAGGCAATGTTTAGTGTCTTGCGAGCTTGTTTATCTCAGGCAAAAAATTATTATATGCACACGTGGCTTCAGCAGATAAAGAATAGACTGTGGACAGTACTGTGTGATGTGATTGTAGAGGGAGTGTTAGCAGTTAGAGATGTAATGGTGTGAAAATTTCATATCACGATTAGCGTGACCAAAACTATCCCTGTTATCAGTATTATCACGATATTGTTAAAAAGTGCTGAGAATGTACAGAAAGTACTGAAATCATTTAAAGTTTCATTTTTATTGAACACTTCTGCTGACCATTTCTAATGACCATTTCTGCTGAACAATGCTGCTGAACATTTCTGCTAAACAATTCTGCTAAACCTTTCTAATGAACATTTCTGCTAAACAATTCTGCTAAACATTTCTAATGAACATTTCTGCTAAACATTTCTGCTAAACATTTTTGCTAAACAATTCTGCTGAACATTTCTGCTAAACAATTCTGCTGAACATTTTTGCTAAACAATTCTGCTGAAAATTTTTGCTAAACAATTCTTCTGAACATTTTTGCTAAACAATTCTGCTGAACATTTTTGCTAAACAATTCTGCTAAACATTTTTGCTAAACATTTCTGCTAAACAATTCTGCTAAACAATTCTGCTAAACAATTCTGCTAAACCTTTCTAATGAACATTTCTGCTAAACATTTTTGCTAAACAATTCTGCTAAACCTTTCTAATGAACATTTCTGCTAAACATTTCTGCTAAACAATTCTGCTAAACCTTTCTAATGAACATTTCTGCTAAACATTTCTGCTAAACAATTCTGCTAAACCTTTCTAATAAACATTTCTGCTAAACATTTCTGCTAAACCTTTCTAATGAACATTTCTGCTAAACATTTCTGCTAAACATTTCTAATAAACATTTCTGCCTAATATTTCTGCTAAACATTTCTGCTAAACAATTCTGCTAAACCTTTCTAATGAACATTTCTGCTAAACATTTTTGCTAAACAATTCTGCTTAAAATTCTGCTTCCCGTCAGTCAGCTGGCCTGACTCTTCCCGTCAGTCAGCTGGCCTGACTCTTCCCGTCAATCAGCTCGCCTCACTCTTCCCGTCAATCAGCTCGCCTCACTCTTCCCGTCAGTCAGCTCGCCTCACTCTTCCCGTGTACATTTGTTATTATTAGTCTACAGCATGTATGCGTTTCCTTCTCCATGCAAGGTGAGCGCACATACACAGCATTTAGTCTGTTTGAATCGAACCCTGGGGTGTTTTCCCCCTCTGCTTTTTTTTTTTTAAGACAAGAAATCAGTAGTCACACTCGGGTGCAGACCAAAACAACAGGTCCGGAAAAGTTTGATTGAGGTGCTCTCTCTGAACTCCAGTGCGGTTTGATTGCAGCAAGAAAGTGATTCCTCAATCAAAATGGGTTTTTTTTCTTTTTGTGGGTTTTTTTTTTTAGTTGGGGTTTTTTAAAACCCCCCTTTTTTTATTAAGATGAAGACAAACTGAATGAACCACACGTATCGATTTCGCTTTAATTCGGACACTGGTGTGCACGAGACCTAAAGATGAACGAAGTATCTGTGTGTTTATAAGGGATTGTTAGAATTTGCTGGCTGTATTAGTTACAGTTATAGCCGATTAGGCACAAAGTGTTCACATGAAACCTGAAATTTAAACTGAAGTGTGGCTACAGGTCTGCTCATGCCTGTGTATATATTATGAGTCTGGAAACTTCAAATATACACCACATCAAATATTAATGGGAATTTTGTGCATTGGGAGGCGAGTGGTAGACTTTGTTGGCCTCATTAATTGCTTTTGACCTGAGGCAGTGCAGTGGGAACTTTTACACGACTCCTGCATGTGTGTTAGAAGTTAGAGCTGTCAATTTTTCGCCAAGAACAGTAGATTAGTCAGTGTTCAGTGTGTCTGAGCATGCATTACGTGAAGGGGAATGGTGGTGTTAATGTTGTTTGGAGTAAAGGTAGGGCACGGATATTGGGTAGGGTGCCTTCAGCTAGCATGTTTAATGAGAGCACATGTTTGTTGCAGATCCTTTTAAACTTTTGAGTACTCTACTAAATACTATTTTGAGCATTCAGGCATCTTGGAACAGCTGAATGTTAAGGACACTTGAATAGTACTGTGTATAAGACCTTCTCCATAGTCATGTTTTCCTGGAAATTTATACACCCTTCCGTCTGTACACAGTGAAACAATGTTCATTTTACCAGCGTGCCTGAAATGGTTTGTTTCTGTGGCAATTTCTATAACATTAATGCAAACCTGTAGTCAGAAATCTGTCAAAAAGCTAAACAGGGGCAAGCAGACCTTTCCTACCCCTCCTTGCTCTAGCATGCTTTAGTTTGCTTGCATTCATTTCCAGAGAATTGGAAATTCTTAGTGACTATACAGTATGACTGTTTGTTTTGTTGTTTTTTTTTTTAGAGATGGGCACAGATCTGCCTGGCCCGGTAACCATGGCAGGTGCTGTTGTGGGTGCAGGGCAGGTGAGAATGGGGGGCAACATGCCAGGACGAGGGGGCAAGAGGAGATCAACGGGGTAAGTAACCTGTCTCTTACATTTTGAGCTCCTTACCAATGATGATGCCATGATGCGTGTTGAGCTGACTCTCACGAATTGATTTGACATCTGTGAATCGGAATCAACGTGCTGTAGTTATATAACGTCAATGATTATTTCATTTCAAGCAAATCGATTGGCTCTTACATCTCCACTTTGAGGCCTTTCTGTCAAATGTCATATATTACATTGATCATCCCATTGTTTAATATGTCATATATGTATAAGTACAGGTCGTGAGATTGCTTACTGGTCCAATATCAAGCTAGCTATTGTCCATACCTGTGGTCTGTGTGTGCCTGGCACTCATTTTAGTAAATCCACATTGTTACAGGATGCAGCTATTTTTATTTTCTCAGATTCTGCTGGATGTGGACACTAAAAGCACCCTTCTACTTTATTTAACATCCTTAATTGAATCACAGTGAACTGCGCCCGCTTGTTGGATCTCGGTGGCTGTAAATCTCATCAGCACCAGCTAGGGCCAAACACTTTATTCCTTTAAGCCTGCACTGTAAAAAAAACTAAATATTGGGCAGGATGCACTCAACAAAAATAATAAAAAATTGAGGCAACTATTTGCATGACGTTTTTGAGTAATTATTATTAAGTTGACCTATTTTTTTTTCTTATTAGACTATACATGTTTTCAATTTTAAGTTTTAAGTAATGCCAACTCAGTTTAGTCAATTTACAGACCCTAGTTTTAAATGAAGAATACATTATTTATTTTGTCTGGTGGAACTATTGGAACGTCAAGGCCAATTTGTTTTGCTCTTGCTGTATACTGAAGACATTTGGGTTTGAGATCAAAAGATGAGATTAGAATTTCAGCTTTTATTTACGTGTATTTATATAATGGAAAAGAAATGAATGACAATAATTACCATTATGAGACCTTAATGTCATGATTAATATCTTCACATAAGTCATACACTGATCAAAGAACGCATTGAGCAAGTAATTAATCCAAATGATAACAGACAACAGAAATTAAAGCTACATTCTCAACAAGATAATTCACAGACATGAAATATGAGAAGCAGAAGTATATTAATTACATAATCAATAGTCTATTACAATAAAATTGAGCCTGGCGAGAATTTTTTGTTTGTTTGTTTTTTTTGTTTTTGTTTTTTTGCTATTCTAATTTACTTGCAGTACAAAAAGTATGTAGCTAATATAATAATATAATCAGCATGGCATATTAAGCAACACTTAAAGCATTGTAACAAAGATTCTTACCTTTCACTGCTGTTGGCTTCTCAGCGACTTGGAAGAACTTAGTCTTGTCACCGGGTTGCGCTCTGATTTCTGATTTCTTTTCAAAGTGTCGTGACCTCAGACATGTATGTGAACTTTCTCGTGCAGCCTTTCAAAAGTTGGAAAAGACCTCAAACTCCTTAAAATTGCAGCGTCAAAACGCAACCACGATCGCCTGTTTCACAAACTCCGACTCAGAAATGCGTTTCCCACAAACTGTACCAAATCTAACGGTGGCATTTTTAAAGTAAATCTACTTTCCAATTCATCAGTGTTTCACAAACGCACAGATCTTAAACACTTTGTCTAGTTTACTCAGTTTACATTTTTAATCATTAAAAGTGTGTTTAAAAACTAATGCACGTTAAGTAAGGTACAAAAAAATCAAAGTAAACTAACAAACATTAATTTGTTATTATTTGTAGAAAATTATACCATTTTTCTGTTAAAATGACAACCACACTGAATCAATTTCATCAGTGTAAGTCATAGTCAATTTCTACCTGCCTTCTATTGTATGACAGCTACCAATCCAAGAGGATGAGGGGTGTGTGTGTGTGTGTGTGTGTGTGTGTGTGTGTGTGTGTGTGTGTGTGTGTGTGTGTGTGTGTGTGTGTGTGTGTGTGTGTGTGTGTGTGTGTGTGTGTGTGTGTGTGTGTTGTGTGTGGCGCTGTGGCGCAGGTGGTAGAGCGGGTTGTCCACTAATCGTAGGGTTGGCGGTTCGATTCCCAGCCCGGGTGACTCCACATGCCGGAGTGTCCTTGGGCAAGACACTGAACCCCAAGTTGCTCCCGATGGCAAGCTAGCGCCTTGCATGGCAGCTCTGCTACCACTGGTGTGTGTGGGAATGGGTGAATGAGACACAGTGTAAAGCACTTTGGATAAAAAGTGCACATTTACCATTTACATTTACCATATAGTGATGACATATGATAGAGATTGTAGTGTTGGCCAATAAAACAACTTGATTTGTATCAGGGTAAAATTGTCCTTAGGGTATTCAACTAACTTAGGGTTTTATTTCCATTCAACTAACACCTAATTTATACTGAAATAGCCAACAGACGCAGCCTGATCATGGAGCACATAAGGTTAGCATAAATCTAGCCGATCAGGCTGCGCTCTGTTGAATCACAGACCCATTTAGAGGAATGGCAACTTTATGTTGAGTGATGACAGGCCTGAGAGTGATCTCTTAAGTGTGACCATGCAAGTGCTTTTATGTGAGTTTGGTATGTGAAAGGTTGCCTTCCAAAATAAAATGACTTGCAAATTTTTTTTTAGTTGCCTCGAAAGTTTTAACAATGTCAGTGGGAAAGTGTGTGATGCCCAAACTTCTAATTAGCTGTTAGCGGTTAGTGTTGTGTACTTGTACTTACAGTGGTGGAAATCAGTTTATTATATATATTACGGAGTCCTTATTAACTATTAGATTCTTTGACTGCTCCCCTTGAATTAAATGGGTTTCATTCTCAATAACTCAAAACAAGAAGACTTATAAATAATGTAAATTTGGACCTAATGTGTTCTGTCGCTGAAACGTTCGGGAGCTCTATTGCTCCAACAAATAGAAAAAATAGTATTCTACACATTTTGAATAATGTTTGTGAAATACATCTGTACTCACAGGCTACATAGAGTTTAGTTTACCGTTAATGAGCTCCCTAGATGCAGAAACTTTTGAGAGTCTCTCTTTTTTTGCAGTCAAAATATGTGCTGTTGACTGATATAACACATGATGATTAGAGAACAGATTGTGTTAAAGCAGGCCACCTCTGATGCGATGGACAACTTGGGAACTGGTCTGTTACTGTGAGGATGTTAGTACTGGATTGGTATCGGGTCATACATGGAGGTGTGATTCGCCTATCCTCATCACACATCGCATGATCATAATTATGATTTGACCCAGTCACTTTAATGTAAAAAAAACAAAAACAATCTAAGAACTAATCACACTGCATCCAGATGATTGTTTGCACTTGATCCAATGGATTAATCAGTGTGCAGAGAATTACTCGTATGTAGTTCAATAGTTCATAAGAAGCAAGCAACATTAGTCCTGGGTTTTTAAGCCAACACGCACGCTGAGACGACACGCACTGCAAGAGGCCGAGATTGTTTTTTTGTTGTACCATATGGTGTTCAGAAGGTCCTGCTCAATCTGAGCAGTTGCTTTTATTCCTATTAATCGCATTATCTCTGAAAACATACTTGTATGCACGCCGTTTCCATGGATACACCACTTCAGTCGCCCACATGCTGGCGTCAGTGACACTGTCATCAGAGGCATGTCTATGGATTAGTGTACATCAACAGCGCACAATATAGAGGTCTCAGTGTTTCACACGAAAGCCAGTACCGTAATTCTCTGACTATTGAGCGCACCTGAATACAAGCCGCACCCACTAACTTTAAAAAGAAAAACAATTTTGTACATATATAGGCCGCACTTGTCCATAAGTGTCATGAGATATTTACACAGAAAGATGTTACACAGAAAGATTTTTTTAACTTTTAATTAAATACCAACCCTAAGTGCTTTTATTCCGAACGGTGCATGTAACAGGGCTGGTTAAAAAAAAATAAAAAGTTGCCTACCAGGAAAAGTCATTGATGGCTATCTTCACTGTCATGAGGCGTGACGGCAGGAAAGTAGGACGGATGCATTCGCAGTTAGAACGAGGACTTTATTTCGAACGTTGAGAGCAAAACAAAAAGGAAACAAGAAACAGGACTAACTCCATGAACTAAGCTAAGCTAACTATGCTATGCTATGCTAAACTAGGCTAGGCTAAGCTATACACTAACTCTATAAACTAAACACCAATCATGGACTAGGACTATGAACATGACATGGAACGAAGACTCTCTATATCTATAATCTAGTTCTAGAATCGACTTCTAAGTCTCTCTACTCTATCTAAGTCTAATTGTTTTGGTGGCATGAAGCTGGTTAACCCATAAAAATCCATAAATTAGCCACATCATTGTTTAAGCCGCAGTGTTCAAAGCGTGTGAAAAAAGTAGCGGCTTATAGTCTGGAAATTACGGTATACAGTCTGTGATGTTAACTCTGATGTATTGAAGAAAGTGTTGTGTGCCATGTTATAGCAATAGTGGACACACAGATTATTATTAGTTGCCTGGTAGACAAGTAAGGTCAACATTTAGAAAAAGGAAAAAAACCCAAAAAACTCTACTACTTCTTGACATTTAGTCTGTTTTGGGCAAAATGCCCCCAAAAGTAGTAAAGAAGATAAGTTTTTTTTAATGCTGAACTCCTGTGCTAGTACAGCATGTCAGGATAGCTTGTTTGACCTATGATTCCCAGTAACGTTTTAAAATACAAGCACATAGTCAGTGATATCCATCTATCCATCCATTTTCCATACCGCTTATCCTACACAGGGTCGTGGGGGAGCCTGGAGCCTATTCCAGGGAACTCAGGGCACAAGGTAGGGTACACCCCGGACAGGGTGCCAAGTCATCGCAGGGCACAATCGCACACACATTCACACACTACGGACAATTTGGAAATGCTAATCAGCCCACAGCTCATATCTTTGGACTGGGGGTACCGGAGTACCCAGAGGAAACCCCCAACGCATGGGGAGAACATGCAAACTCCACATGGGGTTACAGCTTCTAGATTGGGAAACTCTACTATAGCACAGCGTCCAAATCCCACCTCTTGCTGCACTATACACACTGGCCAAGGCACGATCTGGCTGAAGGTAGAACAGTTTTCTCACATATGTATGCAGAGCCAAATAAAACCTACGTCCTCTGAGCATCTTGTTCTTGCATGTTCGGAGACTTTGTTTGATTCAATATGGTGAACAGAGCAGGCCTTGCATCACAGCACCATCTGTCAGACATATGTAAAATAATTGGCTTGATGAGCTGGTGGGCCGGGTGAAAATACTTCATGGGCTGAATCTGGCCTGAAGGCTTGACCTCTGTGTCGGTCAGCCCCAGTGATGGAAGTCTGGCCTGAAATTTAAGTCTAAATCAAAAACTTGAACACATTTTTTTTACATTTTAAACAGAAGTAGGAACACATCTGAAGTACACCCATCAGCCATAACATTAAACCCACTGAGAAGTGAAGTGAATAACATTGATTATCTTGTTACAGTAGCAAGTGAGCAGTCAGTTCTCAAAGTTGATGTGTTGGAAGCAGGAAAAATGTGCAAGCGTAAGGATCTGAGCGACTTTGACAAGGGCCAAATTGTGATGGCTAGACGACTGGGTCAGAGAATCTCCAAAACGGCAGGTCTTGTGGGGTGTTCCTAATATGAAGTGGTTAGTACCTACCAAAAGTGGTCCAAGGAGGGCCAACCAGTGAACGGGCGACAGGGTCAAGGCTCATTGATGCATCTGGGGAGCGAAGGCTAGGCCGTTTGGTCCGATCCCACAGAATCCCACAAATTGCTGAAAAAGTTAATGCTGGCTATGATAGAATACACAGCGTATCACAGTTGCTGAGTATGGGGCTGCGTAGCCGCAGAAATGTCGGAGTGCCCATGCTAACCCCTGTCCACCATCAAAATTGTCTACAATGGGCACATGAACATCAGAACTGGACCTTGGAGCAATGGAAGAAGGTCAGAGTTGTGAATCAGAGCTGTTTTGGAGGCACGAGGGAGACCTACACAATATTGGCCAGGTGGTTTTAATGTTACGGCTGATCCTTGTGTAGTACACAGATAAAAAAAATGTGTATCTGTCCTTTACATGCCATACACCTATTTATTCATAAATCAGAAATGCTCGAGGACTGTGTGCTGTGAAGTGATGTAGTGCTGGGCAAAATTCACAGCACACTTTTCTGAGATATTAAGGTGTCACAATGTTTTCCATAAAAAAAATAGATTTGAAGCAGCTCATGCCATACTGAATCATTAAAACGGAACAAAATGGTACAATTTAAATACAATTGTTCCCCCTCTCCTTGTCAGTGATCTTCTTAGACATTTAATAAAATTACAATAGTTTTGTAGAATTGAAGACTGCATGTATTGTGTACTGATAAAATATATTCTCAGGGTTTTATTTCTTGCCCTACAGGATGGACTTTGATGATGAAGACGGAGAAGGGCCGAGCAAATTTTCAAGGTAAGAAGTAACAACAGATTACGACAAAATATGAGTTTGTAAACTTTACATTACATTTGAATTAAATTATTACAGTAGTGGTAAGAATCCTCAGCAGTAGCATCACATACCACATACCATGCTTCATGTCTTGTCTATTATTTTGCATTTGCTTTGTTGAATCATGTTTTATTTGAGTTTTTCCCACTGTGCTTTTCAGCCATGCTGCAGCTTGAGTTTGTTCCATTTTAAACCATTTAATCATGTTTTTATTTTTTTTTATTTTATTTTGTTTGTTTGCCTCAACATGTTGTTTCTTTCCGTGTCCATGTTCTCTTTAAAGGACGCGTATCCGTAATTCCCCGGAGTGGAGACACTGCCCTCTGCTGGCCACGCTACAGCTAATCTCAACACTGTTCCTCTGTTACAGTATCACCTCTATAAAACCCAACCCAGCTGTGCAGCCTCGAGCAGTACTATAGCAGCTCAACCTGCATCGTGTTGAATAAGCCGTCAGACAAAATTAGGCAAATTGTGCCAGTATTAAATTTGACCATTTTAGTATCACAATAATTGTCTCGTCACAAAAATAACGATGCTGTTCTTGACAAAAACATGAAGTACTTGTAGCTGTTCTGATCAGTCAGTTTTATAGTGACTGTTAATCACATATGATTGTTAATCAAAACAGTAAACATGCATTTCTGAAAAATGGTGACCATTATGTGTTTGCCTAATCCAAGAAGAATGTATGGTGCTTGTTTCAATGTGTCCAAAACAAGGGACCTCGAAAGACCACAGTTCTCATGCTACCCTCTTAGGCCCTTATTTAGGACTAAGTAACATCACATTTGTCCATCCATCACAGTGCTGTATCTTCTCGAACGGCATGAAGAACCAGTGATGAACTATATACAGTGGTGCTTGTAAGTTTGTGAACCCATTTTGAATTTTCTATATTTCTTCATAAATATGATCTATAAGTAGACAGAGAGAACCAAATTAAACGAATGAGACAAAAGTATTATACTCGGTCATTTATTTATTGAGGAAAAATCATCTAATATTATATATCTGTTAGTGGTGAAAGTGTGCCTCTAGGATTAGCAGTTTAATTTGAAGTTGAAATTAGAGTCAGTTGTTTTCAATCAATGAGATGGCGATCAGGTGTGCGTGAGCGCCCTGTTTTATTTAAAGAACGGATCTATCAGAGTTTGATCTTCATAACACATGTTTGTGGAAGTGTATCATGGCACGAACAAAAGAAAATTGCAAGGAGAAAACTACTGCTCTCCAAAAAAAGAAAATCGCTGCAAAACTGCTGTTTGCTGAAGATCACATGGATAAGCCAGAAGACTATTGGAAAAATTTTTGGTGGATGGATGAGAAAATAGAACATTTTGGTTTAAATGAGAAGCGTTATGTTTGGAAAAAGGAAAACACTATTTTCCAGCATAAGCACCTTATCTCGTGTGAAACTGTTCGTAGACGTACAAACACAATGTAGTGGTAGTACAGTCATGGACGAAATTATTGTGTCAGAAGTGGGGTTCTCCTTGGTCTCCTGCCATAACGCTTCTTCTCATTCTGAGTCTGCAGGACAGCCTGAATTTGCGTGGAAGTTGATTGAGGTTGTTTATCCACCATTCGAACTATCCTGCGTTGCATTCTTTCATCAATTTTTCTCTTCCGTCCACGTCCAGGGAGATTTGCCACAGTTCCATGGGTTATAAACTTCTTGATTATATTGCGCACAGTGGGCAAAGGAACTTTAAGTTCTCTGGAGATTGACTTGTAACCTTGAGATTGTTGATATTTTTCCACAATTTTGCTTCTTAAGTCCTCAGACAATTCTTTCTCTTCTCCATGCTTGGTGTGGCACACAAAGGCACAGAACACAAAGGTTGAGCCAACTTTTATACACTCTAACTGGTTTTAGTTTTGATTTCTATATTGCCAGCACCTGTTACTTGCCACAGGTGAGTTTAAATGAACATCACATGCTTGAAATGAAATTATTTACCCACAGTTTTAATAGGGTGCCAATGATTTTGTCCAGTCCATTTTGGGAGTTTTGTGTAAAATTATGTCAAATTTGCCTTTTTTCTTCTGCTTTTTTGTGCTGTTCCAATGCACTTAAAGGTAATAAACATACCAACTTTTCCGGGAGAAATGGTGCATTTTCTGGAAAAGTTCCAGGGGTGCCAATAATTTCGTACATGACTGTATCATGGTTTGAGCCTGTTTTGCTGCATCTGGGCCCGGACGAATTGCCGTCATTGATGGAACAATGAATTCTGAATTACACAAGCGAATCCTAAAGGAAAATGTCAGGACATCTGTCCATGAACTGAATCTCAAGAGAAAGTGGGTCATGCAGAAAGACTATGACCCTAAGCACACAAGTCATTCTACTAAAGAATGGTTAAAGTTAGTGTTTTGGAAAGGCCAAGTCAAAGTTCTGACCTTAATCCAATAGAAGTGTTGAGGAAACCCACCAACATCAGTTGTAGCTGTTCTGTACTGAGGAATGGGCTACAATTCATGCAAGCTGATGTGCAGGACTGATCAACAGTTACCATGAACATTGCTGCACAAGGGGGTCACACCAGATATGTTATGTTGGATCGTTTTCCTTGATAAATAAGTGACCAAGTATAATATTTTTTTTATCTCATTTGTTTAATTGGATTCCATTTGTCTACTACAGCGGTCCCCAACCTTTTTTGCGCTATGGACCGGTTTAATATCAGACAATATTTTCACGGACCGGCCTTTAAAGTGTGGCGGATAAATACAACAAAATTAAATGATACGACCAGTATAAAAACTGGGGTATTTTTAAAATATAATAATAAACGTGAATCCAATGTGAAATTGCAGCTTTATTAGCAGCGTCCTCGTAACATCCTCTCTCCCCCCTAACGCTCTCTGGTCTCTATGGTAAGGTTTCAACATATCACGTGACCGAGATAAGCGTCTTGACATGCGTCAAGAATAAGTCGTAGAAGGATGTAACGGTGAGAATCCGGTCATTTTTCAGATCCAGATAATAAATAAAACGGAAATAATGTAAGTTATTTATTCTTTCTGTGCGGCCCGGTGTCAAACGGCCCGGTACCGGTCCACGGACCGGGGGTTGGGGACCGCTGGTCTACTACTTTTAGGACTTGTGTGAAAATCTGATGATGTTTTTTTGGTCATATTTATGCAGGTATCTGGAAAATTCGAAACGTTTCAAACTTTCAAGCACCACTATAGATGCACTATACCATATCACATGGAATAGGGGTACAGCCATTGGAAATTGATTTGTGTTTTCAGTTTTGTGTCATTGATTAATTTATGACCTCCTCAATCCATTTTTTGTTGCACACATACGCGTTAATGTTAAGATACTCTTTAATTTATAGTATTTTATGCAACTTCAGTATGACTCTTTCTGCTATTGTTACTTATTTCCTTTTTTTCTTTATGCTTGCAGGTATGATGATGATCAAATGCCAGCTGATAAAGAACGTTATGCCAGGTAGGGTGACGTGGCACTGCTAGAATTCTGTCACTGAGACAGAAGTTGAGCCCAGCCATTGCTTCTCTCCCGGCAAGAAGTCATGAAAATGAGCAAGTGGTCTGAGAGATCGATTGCTAAACATATATTTATAGAAAGATTGATAAACATGTTTATTTATTTGGGGTGATACTTTTAATATAACTTGGACACGAGGCAGAATTCAAACCAAGCATACAGGATCCCACGGGAGACGACAAAAATGAGTAGGAGGTCTTTACATTCATGTGGCAATGTTTGAGTCAGATATGATGTTTGTGGGACAAAGAAAGCACACATTTGATAAACCTACTCGAGTGATGTAGCTGAGGTTGAGGAACTGTTAAAGCCAGAATTCTCACCTAGCTCTGCTGGCACAATGCTGGTATTTCTACCTCTTCTGTGTTGCTGTGGTTATAGTGGCAGGGTTTATATAATAATAATAATAATAATAATAATAATAATATGTTCCTAGTTCATGGATTAATTCCAATTTTGCTATGGATTTTACTTGCCCAGTAAACTGTGAGACATCCTGAAGTCACTAGAGAGTCACTTCATTGCGTGAGCTGGGTTTAAACTGATCCCTCCCAAACTTGTGATTATTACCAACGAAAGCTGCCATGTGGGACTGCCACATGTGAGAGACGAAAGCTCAAAACTCTTTAATTCTGGCTAAAATCCACTTCACTTCAACAGGAAGGATGTGGCACACAATACAAAAGTAATTATTTTTATTTCATAGGTAATTTCGCTCCATGCCATTTTTTTTTCTTCCAGTTATGCATTTTTTTAATGCAACCAGCTGTGTCTGTCTAACTACAGTCTTTAATTATCTCCCAATGCTACTTACATCCGTGTCTCGCTAAGCTATCACTCTCAGATGACTAATACAGCAGATTTATAATACCGCTTGCTCTTCTCTATTGGAGTTCACATTATGATTCAACCTTGAACGATTAAAAAAAAAAGACTGTACTGTTTAATGAATATCTGAGCTGAACAGTGAAGAGGGATAATGGTAGGTACATGGCGATTGATCGTCCAGCTTAACAAGGCCATTCTGTCTTCACATTCTCAAAAATGGTATGAATTGCCAACTAGCGCCGAGATTTAAGACATGCACAGCATTTTCAGGACCCTAATACTTAATCAGAGTGATTGTAAACAGTGGGTCAGTACTTACTTCAACAGTCTAAGTAACGGTTACTATTCTCAAATGTATGCATATAGCACTTTTAACGGTTTATATTGTCAGAACGCAGCTTTACAGAAATCCACATGTAGATTTAGAACTGTAATGAGCAAGCCAAAGGTGAAAAAACTCCCTGACACAAGGAACCAAGACTTGAAAGGGAGCCCATCCTCTTCTGAGTGATAGTGAGATTTAAAAATCATTACATTATTTAGTCATAACCAAAAATTGCTATGAAATGGTTGACTTTACGTTGTTACATTACAATTAAACTAAATTATTAACAGTTGCTATTAAACTTATGTTTAATTAATTAGCTTAAGCTTAGTCTGCCTGCTAATACAAGGTAATGCTAATTAGCTACTGTGATGAACCATCAAGGTAGCTATTACTCTGTTTTCTAAAGCTTTAAACATTTGTCATTATTAGCTACTATTGTATACTGTGTATCCGTCTACAAGCTAATGGAATGGTCAAAAAAAAAAGCCCTTAGTCATATCTCACATTGTTTATACAAGTTGTGAGGTAACTAAAACGCCAACTGCCAGAATAGCACAAGTATCAAAACACACGTGAATGTCATTAATGTACAAATCCCAGAAGTCTGCTTGCTTGCTTTGCAAGCTAACAAGATATATAATTGGCTTTTCATAAATTCTGTTAAAAACAAAAATTTACTCTGTATATATGCTGTACTAGTCAAGTCACAGTAATATAGTAGGAATTTGTTTTATTTATGGTTGCACTGCCTCTAAAGCCCTTATTGGTATTTAGTTTAGTTTTGTCCTGTAAGTGTGGTTATTCAGTGCCGTATTGAAGAAGAATGGAAGAAGAAAGCTGCGTCAGCCATGATATGATGCCCCTGGAGAAGGGAGAGTTACGGGCCGTGATAGATTGGCAGTGCCCGGGCTTGAACTCAGTAGACCAGAGCCATAATCACTGAGCGGTATAGTTCTGCCAGTTAACAATACATTTTTGGTAACTGCAGGTGTGTTCGTGCTCATTTTTACTTTGGGATTTAAATGTTTTATTTTTCATTTTAAGTCCAAGGTAATGCTAGTGTTTACTGTAACTGCTATATATATTACAAATCAGCGAATGCAAAAATGCTATAAAATATGTCGTGCATTCCCGTTTTGCATAACAGTTCCCATGGCAAAAAGCGACATATTGGTTTTTGTTTACGTTTTCGTTTTGGTTTCCATATTGGTCCTGTCTCTGGGTGTGCCTCAGTCAGCTCCTTAGTTCAGTAGTCAGGGCACTGATCAGGGACTTGGCCATTTTATATCCATGCAGTGCACTGGAACTTTCGCTCCATAACAAAATCCCACTGAAGACTCTTGGCGCAAAAAGGCGGACAAACTCAAACTTCATCCACAAATGTAAATAGCTTGTTATAGTTGTTATAGCCCTCAAATTATTACTTATACTAGCGATTTGTAACTGTATCCGATGTTCTATATATGGTTTGTTTGAATCTAATGTCTTTTAAGTGTTTAACGACTCATGTCAGTGTCCCAATGTGTAGTGTGCCAGGGTCCTTACCAGTGCCCGTGTACATGATGTACTGATTCACGACCAAGGGAGCTAGGGAGCTGGTTGAGATGCACCCAAAGTCCCCTGTCCCATCATTGCTCTGTTACCTGATAGTGGTCACCTGTTTTGTGTTACTCCTTGATAAGGTTGTCTATGTTTACCTTGTTGTTTCTTTGTTTCATTGCGAAGTCTTGCTTTTTGTGTTCCTGAGCTTTCTGAGTTCTATGTCTAATAGTACTTCCTGGTTTTGATCTTTGCCTGTTTTGAGTTATTTAACCCTGTCTGTCTGTGCTTTGACCCATGCTAAGGACTATGACAGCAACAGCCGGGTAAAATACTATTCCAGTCTTTTTAGCTTGCTTAGGTGTAGAACAGCATTCAACACACAACTTTTTTACACAGGGCCATTACAGTAGAATGATGTTAAATAAAAACAACATTAAGTCAATGGACTAAGTCTAATTGACATGAGCACAACTTGCCAGTCAGTTATAGATTTTCTTGTGCTCCAGTTTGTGTTAAATAAATATGAATTCATTTTGAGTTCACCCCTTACTTATGTTATTAAACACACTCAGTACAATCAGACTTTTCCCAGAACTTGTTCACTGATTATAGTTCTTAATTATTCTGTTATTACATGCATATAAAGCACTAGCTTTTCCTGTTTCTCTGTGCAGAGAGAACCACAGTGAAATCGAGCGACGCCGACGCAATAAAATGACACAGTACATCACTGAGCTGTCGGACATGGTGCCCACTTGCAGTGCGCTGGCCAGGAAACCCGACAAGCTCACCATCCTGCGTATGGCCGTGTCACACATGAAGTCCATGAGAGGAACTGGCAACACGTCCACTGATGGAGCCTACAAACCCTCCTTCCTCACCGAGCAGGTGGGCAACCTGGCTTCACCAGCACACAAATTACACTTCATTTGTTTGACTTGATTGTGGCAAAGAATACTTTATTGTATGCTTTAAAGAAAAAATTAAATTAGGTCAAAACCAACAAAAATTTTTAAATGAATAAACTTTTCTAATGGAACGATTTAAAGTGCAGACAGAAATTATGAAACTTAGAGAGAGTTAAAAATGCTTTAGGCTTCAGAGGGAGCATGGGAGTTCCAGAAGGAGCATGGACGATTCGTGTGATTATTTTATAATATAATTTTATATAGTTAGGTTCTGTATACACACCTTAAAAGCCATTGTTTGACTTGGTAATAACATCTTTTAGTAGCAGAGTTGGTAGAAACATGGAAATCGCTTCAAATTCTTCATTCAAGTTAAAGTAGAAAAATATAAACGCTTAAAAATTGGAAGAAAGATTCCCAAAAGAAAAAGATGCCTGCCTCAAACCACACACTGATTTTAGTTACTGATAGTAAATTGGTTCCTCTTTCGGTTTTACCAAATTTATTAGCTGTGGATAACTGACAGCAGCTTTTTCCCATAATCGTTCAAAATTAGTGAGTAGAAAATTGAGAAATTTCTTTTGAAATGTAGTAATTTGAAGTCTATAGTATTAGATGGAAGAAAAACTTTTATAACATAGGAAATAAGCCAATATTTAATAAAAAAAAATTGCTAATAGTTTTCAATTTGTAAAGTCTTAAAAGCTTTGTTGTTGCTCTGGAGCTAAATTTAAGGCACATCTTTGAGACATTAAATATACTGACATTTGGCATAAGAGCAAAATTGTGCAAATGTAATTTTAACAGCTTCAAGGTGCCAAAAATCATAATGGATTCTGCCAAACAGACAAGATGGGGTTCTTCAGCATGACTGTACTCATCATACTCACATTTATTCCTTCTGCAGATGTTTTCATGCAAAACATCTTACAGTTGAGATTGAACAGTGGCAGCTTGAGAGTGCCAGAACGTGACTGAATAACTTTCTAATCGGAAAATTAACCAGTGAACCATCACTGCCAATTGAGAAATTCAGACAGTACATTAGGCAAATCATAGCGTGCTAATTCTTCTTGGTCTGAATCGTAATGCGTGGTGCGTTTTTGTCCTGCAGGAGCTGAAGCACTTGATCCTGGAGGCGGCTGATGGCTTCCTGTTTGTGGTGGCGGCTGAGACAGGGCGTGTGATCTACGTGTCAGACTCGGTTACCCCTGTGCTGAACCACCCTCAGTCCGAGTGGTTCGGCAGCACTCTATACGAGCAGGTCCACCCTGATGATGTGGACAAACTTCGCGAGCAGCTCAGCACCTCCGAGAACTCCATGACCGGTGAGACAATTAAAAGTTAAAAACTATTCACTAAAACAATTGTTCCCTCACTAGTCTTTGTTTCTGTCTCTCTTGAAGTTAATAAGACCTCAAACATAGCTTGTTATAGTTTGCTGTTGAGAAACCGGGAATTGCAACATCCGGAAGACTGACCCATGTGGCACAATTTACCGACTCGTACAAAGCGCTGACACTGGAGACTCCTTCCATTAGAAGATACAACAAATTTCACTATATCAAATTTATTTGTTTTTCCTAATATATTATTATTAAGTTTAGATCATATGTTGCATGTTGTCCACACAAGTCCATGTGAACGAGCTGTTAATATATAAATGACAACACCAGTGCATTAATGTAAGCTGTAATTTGCTTCCAAATCAGCACTACTGTCTGAGCCTTGCTGTTATACAAAATCAAGCAATACTAATAATCAATACTGACCAATCAGAGTCAAGTATTCAACAACTCTGTAGTATAGAGTAAAATAATAGTTAACCATAGATGATATACAAGTGTAATAGGCAATATATCAAAACATACATAGGCTGTGTGTTATAACGTTTAATTTAACCCAAAAATATTCAGAAAACACAGTTATATGGTTAGTTAAATTAATTAAGTTAAATTATAAGTGGATAATGCTTTACAATTATTTAACATATTAGTTAACATGCAAAAAC
Organism: Ameiurus melas; assembly: GCA_012411365.1. Lineage (NCBI taxonomy): Eukaryota > Metazoa > Chordata > Actinopteri > Siluriformes > Ictaluridae > Ameiurus > Ameiurus melas. The sequence goes on from CM022762.1 coordinate 10,482,301, forward strand.
TATGAACTTCCACATTAATACACCATCAATAACATTACAAACATTACTTGTCATGTTTATTTGTTAGGTTTTCTGTTTTTTCTAGCAATGAACCAATTCCAAATATTCAACACGTGCATTAGCGAGTGTTACTCCTATCATTGAGTAAAACTAAACTCACAGTGACTACGTTTACATGGACAGCAGTAATCTAATTATTGACCTTATTCTGAATGACAATATTGTCAGTAAGGTGTTTACATGAGTCACTTTGAGAATATTCCTTTCATGTTCAGGTTTTACATGTTATAGAACATAGAGCGATTAACAGCACACACCACGCCGTCCGACGTTCCTCCAGAATTTCACGTATCAACATACAGTTTGTCTTTGTTATGGTACCGTGTACAGTTTTGGGTGTTTTTATTACATTTTTTTTACGTACTCTTCAAGTGCTGTTAATTATTTGTCATGCTAAGTGCAAATAGACGACTGCTTGAAGCCGTGGGCTGCATCCCAAACCGCGTAGTATATAGTAGGCAAGTACGCGGTTTCGGACGCAGCCGTGCTCTCTTGTATGGCGTCAAACGGTTGAGCACCGCCGTGTGAAAATGTGGTCAAAACGTCTGAGTTGCGAACATGTCTTTGATGTACTTCTATAATGCGACTAAAACAGGAATACTCCACATGTATTAATTCAATTTGTGTTTACATTGAGTATGACTTTAGTCAGATATAGGTCATCAATATGCTAGTTTCTTAATCAAAGTATCGTCTTATTCTGGTAAATATCTGATTATTGTTGTCCATGTAAACGTACTGAGTGACCAACATGAACAACACCTTATGTAATGTTTGTGGTTATAACCTGACAAAATTCAGAACTGAGGGTGAATAACAATTTTCATTATTTAACAGTAGAGAGTTCTAGACCTTCTCAACATTTAGTAACTTAATATAATTATTTACTTACTTGGTACTTTACTTACAGAATTTTAATGCTGAATTGTATCATTTGGTAGTGCAGTAAACAATGTTAATTATGGTAAAAGCGTTATCTAGAAAAGCCTAAAAATTTTGCAAGATTATAATTACATTATAACATTATAATACTTATAAGAATCGATTTTTTCTCACAAATAAACTTGTGGTTTGGCGATGCAGAACTGATCCAAATGCAAATGTCCCAGCATGCATCAAACTAAATTTTCTAAACTGTCTGAGGAAGAGTTGTGTTCATGGTACGGTCCAATGAATTATTTATTTTTTTAAATTTTGTGAATAATGATTTCTGAGAGCTTGGATTAATAGCTATCAATAAGGCAAATAATACGTTCCACGGTAAGCTTTCCTCAAACAGCTGTATTTATGTTTTATGAACTTGCTGCTCATGTTATTTTCGAACTGCTAGGAACCCTAGTGTGTTGTTTGAGAAAATAGCCTGTAGTATATTAGCAGGGAAGCATCATTCTGACACGCGTCAGTGCCTGCAAGCGTAAGTCCTGCTGACTGTTTCAAGATTCATCTCTCTCTCTCCTACAGGAAATGTCATATATTACACATTTCCTCACCAGAGGGCACTCTAAACTCACACATCTCTCATTCCTCTCTCCTGCTCACTTCGCGCCTGCAGCATTCGTTCTCATTTTTCCATTTTAAAGAATAGTTCAGCCTGCTAACAAGCAAGATAAATTCCTCTAGGGCTAACTTGCATTATGCAAATGAGATCATTCATATAGATTGAAACATGTCATTCACTGCTAATAGTGTAGCACATTTTTCTAATTGACTTTAAGTTGACCATTTGAGCACGTCTCCTTGAGCTCAAGTCCGTCATCATGCTCGTCAGTGACATTGCTTTTTATGTTTATATATTATTATAGACTAAGTACGAGTGCTGTTTTGACAGCCGAAATAACCGTAAAAATGAAAAAAGTGCCACAAAACACAAAGTATATTTCAAATTGTGTCCTAAAATTGACAGTAGAGGAGGCTGATCTATTATTTGCTGCAGGGAGATCCATAAAAACACTTAAACACCCACACAAATAAACTTTTAAAGAGTGTGGTGCACACTGTGAAATCAATACAGGTGACTATTAGCTGCACCAAAGTACTTAAAAATGATTCGTCCAGAAAATCTATCCTAAATGAATCTGACAGTGGAGAGAATGTTCATATTGGTGTAATATAGTCGTTACCAGGGGTCAGGGTTGGATTGATTAGTTGACCGACGGAACTATGATTTCGTCCACTCCAGAAGTTAATCTTGTTATCTGTTAAATTCCACTCCGATGCGCATTCACGAGAGAATCATGACGCATGCGTGTTGTGTTGACGCGAGAGTGGACAAAAAATCTGCAGTCATCTTTGTTCCAAAGATTGTTTTGTGTGACTCAGTTTGTGTACAGCGTCCCTCTTCCTCTGCTGTAAATACAGTGCCTTGCGAAAGTATTCGGCCCCCTTGAACTTTTCAACCTTTTGCCACATTTCAGGCTTCAAACATAAAGATATAAAATTACAATTTTTTGTGAAGAATCACCAACAAGTGGGACACAATTGTGAAGTGGAACAAAATCTATTGGATTTTTTCAACTTTTTTAGCAAATAATAAACTGAAAAGTGGTGCGTGCAAAATTATTCGGCTCCTTTACTTTCAGTGCAGCAAACTCACTCCAGAAGTTCAGCGAGGATCTCTGAATGATCCAATGTTGTCCTAAATGACTGATGGTGATAAATAGAATCCACCTGTGTGTAATCAAGTCTCTGTATAAATGCACCTGCTCTGTGATAGTCTCAGGGTTCTGTTGAAAGCGCAGAGAGCATCATGAAGACCAAGGAACACACCAGGCAGGTCCGTAATACTGTTGTGGAGAAGGTTAAAGCCGGATTTGGATACAAAAAGATTTCCCAAGATTTAAACATCCCAAGGAGCACTGTGCAAGCGATCATTTTGAAATGGAAGGAGTATCAGACCACTGCAAATCTACCAAGACCTGGCCGTCCCTGTAAACTTTCAGCTCAGAAAAGGAGAAGACTGATCAGAGATGCCCATGATCACTCTGGATGAACTGCAGAGAGTCTGTCCAGGTGGGAGAGTCTGTCCATAGGACAACAATCAGTCGTACACTGCACAAATCTGGCCTTTATGGAAGAGTGGCAAGAAGAAAGCCATTTCTCAAAGATATCCATAAAAAGTCTCGTCTAATGTTTGCTACAAGCCACCTGGGAGACACACCAAACATGTTGAAGAAGGTGCTCTGGTCAGATGAAACCAAAATCGAACTTTTTGCCCACAATGCAAAACGATATGTTTGGCGTAAAAGCAACACAGCTCATCACCCTCAACACACCATCCCCACTGTCAAACATGGTGGTGGCAGCATCATGGTTTGGGCCTGCTTTTCTTCAGCAGGGACAGGGAAGATGGTTAAAATTGAGGGGAAGATGGATGCAGCCAAATACAGGACCATTCTGGATGAAAACCTGTTGGAGTCTGCAAAAGACCTAAAACTGGGATGGAGATTTATCTTCCAATGATCCCAAACATACAGCAAAATATACAAAGGAATGGTTCACAAATAAACGTTTCCAGGTGTTAGAATGGCCAAGTCAAAGTCCAGACCTGAATCCAATCGAGAATCTGTGGAAAGAGCTGAAAACTGCTGTTCACAAACGCTCTCCATCCAACCTCACTGAGCTCGAGCTGTTTTGCAAGGAAGAATGGGCAAGAATTTCAGTCTCTCAATGTGCAAAACTGGAACGCAAAACAGTATTACGGACCTGCCTGGTGTGTTCATTTTTTTAATAGTTAAAAAAGTTTCAAAAATCCAAAAGATTTCGTTCCACTTCACAATTGTGTCCCACTTGTTGCTGATTCTTCACAAAAAATTAAAAATTTATATCTTTATGTTTGAAGCCTGAAATGTTGCAAAAGGTTGAAAAGTTCAAGAGGGCCAAATACTTTCGCAAGGCACTGTAACGCAGCACTTCCACTTACCATTTCCCACGAATGCAGAGAATCAGAGATGCGGAAGTGAAGATATTTTGTAAATAAAGACTTAAGACGTTGCTCAATAAAGCCTTCATATCGCTTCATTAAATTGGGATTAAATAACTGGAGTCACATGGGTTACTTTTACAATACCTTTATGAAATTTCTGGAGCTTGAAAGTTTTGTTTACTGGGCTGTAAATGGAGGGACAGAAATCTCCCAGGTTTCATTAAAAATGTCTTCGTTTGTGTTCTGAAGATGAACAAAAGTCTTATGGGTTTGGAACGACATGAGGGTGAGTAACTGATGACAGAATTGTCATTTTTAGGGTAACTATCCCTTTAAAGCTAAATACAATTTAAATAAAATCTTTGCACTGTGGCATAGTGAATACTATGGCCAGGACTGCGTGAAAGAGCACATTTTGTGGCAGGGTTTGCATTTCACTTTCCAGTCCTTTTCAAGCCACTTTGAGGTTGGTTGTCACAGCTGCCAATCCATATGCTTTTTTTTATTGTATTTTTTATTTTTAGACCGTACTAAAGCTGGACTTGAACAGGGTAGCTCGACTCCCAGGTCATTATCAGCTTTAAAAAACCTCTAAGACACTGCTGTAGTTATAGCATCCTCCATCTAAAGAAGGCCTCTCATTAGCCACTTTTCCACTGCACGGTATGGCTCGACCCGACTCGGCTCGCATTACTTTTCTGAGCTTGCTTTTCCACTGTAGTTTAGTGCCACCTCAACGGGGGTGCCATCTTCCACTCGACTTCACACAGGAATAATGTTGTATTATCGAAGCCCTGTACAAATACACGGTCAGGCAGTATTCCAAATAGCTTTCCTGTTCACTGAACACGGACCCTGTTAAGGATGTAAAATAACGGCGTCCTAGAACCTTCGTAGTGCTCGATATGACCGTTAGATTCGGCCGTGACGGGAGCGACTTCGATAAACGCTTGTTTGGAAATCAGTAACAGGTGAGATGTAAAAATCTAAGACAGAATCCTTTGTTGTAATTTTATCTGTAACGAGATACATGATGCCTAATTTTCGATTAATAGAATATTACCATATGCAAAGTATGTATTAAATGACACACATTTATTCAGGCACAATACAGAACCACTGGTTAAGGAGAATTCCCTACTGCCTCAGTGCGTGGCTCACATTTAATATCAGCTCGGTTCGCTTGGAACCTCGACTGAGGTGGTGCTAAAAAAGGTACCAGGTACTATACACAGTGGAAAGCCCCCCAAAAGCGAGCTGAGTCAAGTCAAATCGAGCCGTACTGTGCGGTGGAAAAGCACCAATTGAGCTGTTAGGGGGACTTTGATGATGGGCATGAGCTTCCATGCTGCGCTCTCTGTGTCTGAGTCAGCCATTTCAGCTGATCTGCCAGGTCATAAACATGAATGCATTTTAAGAATTAGTATTTGCTTAAATAATGCAACTTGATATACAGATTTGAAGCATTTAGCTGCATAAAATAGCCTAAATAGCGGTGTCCTGAATCAGATTTTCTTATAACACTGGAAAAAGATTTTTAGTCAAGTACTTATTGGTTGATTAGAAAAATGTAATATTCATGCAACCTCTACAGTACAGGTATTAATCTAGCGTGCCCTCTGAATGCTTCTCTTAAACTTATAATATTTAAATCTTTACTGGACTTTTTCCACAGAGGTGGAACAGTCTACCTTTTATTTGCTTTATAAATTCCTTCATTCACTAAAAGTGCCTAAAAATTCCCTTTAAATATAATCTGAGTAACATTTTGTCAACAACTTTATGATTAAAGCATCTTAGCTGTGAGAGGCGTTCCAGTGAAGTCTACTCAAATTGGAAAGAATTGTCTAGCTGACATGGATACTGACTAATTTCATTTAAATCTGAGATTTGAGCTGGACATTGATGTAAGCACATTTTCCATCATTGAAGTCAGCATGTTGTAAAGGCCAACTTTTTATATCCTCTGTGTTCTATGGTCATGTTTAATTATATTTGGTGGTGATCGTATTTGTTTTTGGTCCAACTTGTTAGTGTAGATCTGTAAGATAAGAAGCGGAGATAAATGGCCCAATGCATTGTGGTTGTTGATCATTAAGAAACTAAGGGGTAGTTGTAACCTAGATTATTCTGATTCATAGGAGTAATTTGATTGAACTTGATTATAGTCTCTTGTGAGTTGATGAGGCTCTTGTTTTACACTGCTGGAGGTCCGCATCTCTTCCAAGACGACAACAATGCGTGTTTCAATGTGTAATCAGCGATCTGATATATGAAATATGTTTAAATCAGCCAATGTTCCAAAGTTTCTTGTAGTTTCTGTCCAATATTGTGATTAGGAATTGTGCAAGTAGATACAAAAACAAATGTATAAACAGAGTTGAGGAATGGGAAGATATTTTCATTCAACTAATGACTAATTGACTAACCAGCACCTTCATTTGGACGGCCGGGCAGACAGAGAGAAGCTTGGAAAGGAGAAGACATTGAGAAAGAAAAATGCACAGTGCCAAAGGAAATTGGTTTGGTAATGTTGTAGTGTTGGTTGTGGTAACTGGCGGAGTATGGCAAAAAATGGGATCTAAACTGGGCAGCTGTGGCTCAGGTGGTAGAGCGGGTTGTCCACTAATCGTATGGTTGGCGGATCGATTCCCGGCCCACATGATTCCACGTGCCGAAGTGTCCTTGGGCAAGACACTGAACCCCAAGTTGCTCCCGATGGCAAGTTAGCAGCATGCATGGCAGCTGTGCTACCATTGGTGTGTGTGTGTGTGTGTGTGTGAATGAGACACGGTGTAAAGCGCTTTGGATAAAAGCGCTATATAAGTGCGCCATTTACCAAAATAAAGATTTTTTTAACGATGCACAATTATGGCTGGGCGATAAAACAGCATCGGTATTTATCGACGGTACACCTTTATCAGTGACGATAGAAAAAATGTTCGTTATAACACCCGATAAAATGTAAACACACATGAAGTCTGGTTGCATGAACAACCCTCAAGCGTGCACTGTCCCTGGATCATAAACATCATCAATCATGGATCATAAATCATATAACTTGATAAAGGAGTGTGCTACGAGTGATAAGCAAACAGCCAATAACATGTTGCATATCTGTGGGGTTCGGTTGCGCCATTGCCATGTGACACCAGAACACACAAACACATGCGAAAATGAGTTCAGAGCCTGCCGAAGGAGATTGTGAATAAAAAAAGGATTTGTCAGCTCACAGGCGTGGCAGTTTTTTTTTGGTTTATTTTCATCGGACCAACATCAGAACACGTGTGTGTGTGTGTGTGTGTGTAAGCTGTGCAAAAAAAACAACAACATTTTAAATGCCCCGTCACTGTGTGAACACATTTTGTGCCAGGGTTTGCATCTCACTTTCCGGTCCTATTCAAGCCACTTTGAAGTTGGTTGTCACAGCTACCAATCCATAATATTTATTTATTTATTTATTTATTTTTGAAGACGCTACTACGCCTGGACTTGAACAGGGTAATTCAACTCCCAGGTCAATAGCAGCTTGGAGAAACCTCTAAGACTCTGCTGTAGATATATCATCCTCCGTGGCGACAATTTACCAACTAATTCAAGTAATAAAAATCCTTTTTTTTTTTCCCCCTTCTTAAAGGAAATGTAATAATTCATGCAGTAGAGGGTTAGGTGTGCTAACAGAGTGTCACCAGAACAGCAGTGTTATTGTTAAAAATAAAAAATGAAAATCTGAGCTCTTAACAGCTTATGCGGTAGCTTGGGAAATCCTATCGGATGTTGCTTTAGCTGAATTCTCAGAAACACCACAGCTAGTCTTGGCTTTCTGTAAAGATTATTTTCAGTAAAAAATTAGGCAGTTTAACTAGCATGGCTTTGAAAACAGCCATAGGATATGAATAAGGAATGTAATAAATGTTGCCATAGTTATCATGGTCATATTTATTATTTGTATATTATACTGTTACACTGAATACGGTATATTACAATGTTATAGCAGTTGCTTATTTCTCATTTTCCACTTTTAGGGGTTACCAGATTTAAAATTCGGTAAGCTGTGAATAAAATAATATGTGCAAAAGAGAAACAGTTCAGTTTTCCAAAACTTTATATAGTATAGAAAATGTCTAAATCTCACCAGGTGAAGGGTTTTCCTAGGCTGCCACACATTTAAGATAAAACAAAATGGAGGTAATGTGAAGCTGTTGTTACCCAACCTTTTTACCATGAGTAAGTAACAATTCATTTAGACCTGTAGAACTATTGATAATGCCAGCAATCCTTTTTTCCAGTTTAATTTTTATTGAACTTTTCTGCTAAACATTTCTGCTGAACATTTCTGCTGAACACGTCTACATGCCAGTAATCCTAATGCTACTAGAGTCCTCCCTCTGGGAGGGATGGCATACTCTCTCCCCTATCAATCAGAGCAACATTAACCAATCGTGAACATCTGTGATGTCATGTATGCCAAAGAGGGCTGATCCTTATTTCCTCCATGTGTGTTCTGCTACCCTGTGACGCAGCATTAGCAGCAGTTCAAAAAGATGTGCTGGCTGGCTTCATGGGTCTTGGAGGAATCGTGTTTCAATCTTCACCCTCTCCGACTGGTAGCTGATGTATGATAGGAGCGAGCAGGCTAGTGGGCGGGTGACCTTTCAGACTGGGAAATGCAGTTAAATCCATTATGCATCACAATGTCCATTTCATTATATTGTCCAGCCTGAGTACACTTCTAATCAAATAAACTATATGTGTAGTGTCGAGCTTTACCGAGAGAGATGCCTGGATTCATTCAGTCACTGTCATCTCTCAACTTTTGCATATTACACACGGTTTTGAATCACTGCAGCGTATCATAAATATTGAGATTAATTTCTGGCTATAAAACTGTCTCTAAAACTATTCATCACATACAGACAGAGCGGTAAATTCTCACAAACATCCCAGCCGAAGTGTGTTATATTAGATGATGGACATTGAAGAATTTCCTTTCATGTCTAGGGGGAAAAAATGTATTCTACTCGCCTCCATCTTCCTAATGTTCTTGTAGTCGGTCCAGCAAAAATATTGAAAAGCTCCTGATGAGGTTTTGATAAGCTCATATTTTTCAATGATAAAGCAAGCAGCTAACAGATTTTTCTCTCATTCCTCTCCCGTGCTAATGTGCCTTTCAAAGGTGAACTGTTATGCATTGGTCTTGCATGCATAATTGAATTGTGCAATCTGCTGGATAACGCTTGATTTTGTCTGGAGTGAGAAATGATGGTGGAGTGTTCGGTGGAGGCTCAGCTATCATCAATCAGGCCAAACATCAGGACCTGATGATGTAACGCACATCATGTTCATTCCTGGTATGCCCAGTGCAGGCTGAGCATGGTACAAGAAGCCTGATTACAACACAGCATAGCCTTCGACACTTCAAATATAATTAGTCAGAAAAAACCCCCCATCAAATTGATGTATACATTTCAATGATGTGTCATTTTTAATCCAATTTGATTATGCAATTGTTTTTGTTGAATTATAATCTAATTAAACAACGCAATATCTGCACAAGAATTGCACAAATATTAGACCTACAACTTATTAGGTTAGTAAACTTAATTCACGTCACTTTTAATTTTAATCAGGTTTATGCTTTTATTTATAAGTACGTTTTATTTAAACAGTTTTAAAAAAATAATAACAATAATAATAATAAGAAGAGGAATTAATGCTTTGATTTTTCAAAATGGCCTCCAGAAAAAAGATGATTTTACAGGGTAATTTGTCGCCATGCTGGTGTTTAACCTACAGACTTTGACCTAGATTAAATTTATTTTTCACAGGATCTTGAGAAAGGAAAGCTTGCTTTATGAAGATAACAAAAAAGCTGATTGATTTGGTCTGTATCACATAGGATTACTTAAAAAAAAAATTAAAAAATAAATAAAACTTTTTATTTTCAGCCTAGGGTTGGCAAATTGTGAGAGTATTTGAATGCATGTGTACATGGTGTCTTGAATTGGACTGGTGTACTGTCCAGGGTTTGTTCCTGCCTTTCATCCAGTGTTTCCAGGATAGCATCCAGATCCACCGTGACACTGACCAGGATAAAGCAGTTAAATAAAACCAAAAACTACCCGATATGACAGATAGCAGATACTTGTTTGCAAAGTAGACATAATATGTATTAGGCCAAATACAGAATGATAACAATCATGGGTCAAATAGAAGACAAACACAAAGCTCAGGAATACACAGTAACACTGAACAAGATTTCACAAAGACACAACAGGACCAAAGTAGACAAAATATTCAAGGGCCAAAACAAAACAGGTGAATACAAACAAGTGATGAGTCACTGACCGGTTGGGAGGAAGAGACGGGACCAAAACACACATGTATGGTCCTTGTCACCATGGGAACCACAATACAACTGCTGCACTCGTACCGGCACCACCCAATACAGTGTCGGTGTCAATACTGTGCTGAGAACGATCCTCCATCCAAGTGATATCTACTCACTGGTGGTCCTATGAGTGTTCTTGTGTATTCATGAATAAGGTACACAGTAGTGAAGTGTCATTTGCAAATGAGTTGGCTCTTAGAGTCAGCACTTTTAGTTGAAAGTTGAGAGAATGTTGTTGTTGGTTTTTTTTTGTAGATGTAGGCAATTAGGATATTCCATTTATCAGGATAAGTGGAAATGCATCTTCTTAATGAAGCTCTGTCACAGCAGGGAAAATAACATTAATGTGGGTATGCTTACTCTATTTGTAGTGCTTTGCTGATTTTGCACTTATTTAAAAAGTCTTTATAAAATGCAATGCAGAGTAATGGTTTGTTAATTCGAAATTAGAGTAAGACTTCTTGAAGCTTTTCCAGCCATAATTGGGCTAAGAAGAACAATCGCAGGTATTGTAGATATCGTAAAGTTTTAGTGGGTTTGAAAGAAAAGGCAGCAGTCCATTTGGGAGAAGGAAGATCCGTGCCTTATTGGTGACCTGAGCCAAATGTGTGTTGGTGTATACACTGTGTCAGATCCTGTCTTCTTGTGATGAGAATTTGGGTATTTCGGATCAACTTTTTTTGAAGCCGGACAAAGTTTAAGATGTTTACGGTAGCTTTTTCTTGCACTAACTGTGACTGAAATTGTTTCACGAAGACTTACTCAACCGTCTAATGAACAAAATAGTATTCGCATTAATGAACTGCATGTAGCAAAACTTGCAGTTGTAAATAACCCGAATTTCCATCTTACATCTACTTAAATATGTGCAGTTTTATTCAACTCTCATTATTCCAGATTTGCTTTGTTGTTATCTCTATGGTTCATTTACCAAGCTAATTTAACTTTAAAAACTTTATTCTTTCGCACAAGTCAACCTAATAATTCACCAAATATTAGTTTGGCCATGAAAAGAAACATTTTCTGCGTTGCACGTTTCCCCCCCTGAAGGACCCTATTATGCTTTGCTGCATTTCCCACCCTTTTATCTGCTCCACATGTGTAGAAGATGAGTGCTGTGTAAATATTTAACCTGGCTATATTTAATGCGATAGGGTGTTTGCTGTTTGTTGCTTCGTACCTTTCTCAGGAAATAGAGATCAGCGTGTCCATGGAACAGCACGGCAAAGCCGAGAGGAGGTAGTGTAGGGATGAGTGTTAGCCATGACCTGCTTGTCCTTTTACAAAAAACATGTCCCCTGGCACATGAGGCTGAACAAGATGGCATAGTTATTAGAGGAGATGCTTCCTTGAGTGGAAGGGATTTGTCTCTCTTCCCTAATCAATTGGTGTTTTGCTTGGTCTTTTTCCTGATGCCATCATCTGGGCCAATCTGGCTCACATTTCCTCTTCCTTTGAGATTGAATCATGCCATTTAAATGATCAGAGCCCATGACTAGAGGAGCTGAACCGGTCATGGGTGGCAGGAGGTCACAGATTTCAGCTTTGGTTTTTGCTCTCTCCCTTTCCCCTCTGTTTTTTCCCCTTCCTTCCCTGCCAGAATCTTCACTCCAAAGTAAACTTCACCTGCTGCGCCTCTTTGCTGGGAACAGTGGAAGCTGTTTGGACCCACACTGCGCCATAAAACAACAAACGGCTACACTAAACACTAGTGCTGCTTACTCATCCCACTCCAAACAGACATGGGTCACAAATGACGCTCAGACGAATTTACTGTAACCCCTGTCATCATGTTTTTTTTAGGGTTTGTTTGTTGTTTTTTTAAGTGTGGGAATGAGAAAACGTGTAAATGATTTGACGTGAATGACGGGTAAATGACGTCTAAATGTAAATGTATTATTTAGCGGAGGCTATTCAAGTTAGCGCAATAGCGGGTTTGTTTATGCTCATCGTCTCATTCATTTAGAGGATTTATCTCAAACATAAACCTCCCGGTTTCTTTTTACAATGAACCACACAACCTCTATTCTGCTGCCGCTCCTTTTCAGATATTTATCTCATGTCTCTGTTCTCCTAAAATAACACATTTGTGTGTCATCTGGATGGAAGCTTTCTCTAGAGCATCCTGCGATGTGCTTATTTTATGATAAGCTCATATTTTTATGCCATTTGAACTCCGTAGTAAGTTAACATCTGACTGCTGTAAGTTGTTATAGTCAAGTAAGTTTCCACGTAACCGGAGTTAAGAGGTTATACAGAGTTATTGGACAGGTTGCACGTGGCGAGTCTGAGATTCTGGGCAGCAGATTTTGTGGAAAATTCCCTTTCCGCAAGTGGTTTAGCAGCGTTGGGCTGAAAATCTGGTCGGTACTAGACTTCGTGTGAAATGCACTGTAACCCCACTTTGTGTATCTGTTCTATACCATTTAATCCCTGCACACACACTTGCAACTGAAATAAGTCTTCATTGAGGTTTGGGACATAGTATTTATCATTAAGATATTTAATATACAGTTGTGCCCAAAAGTTTGCATACCCCTTGCAGAATCTGCTAGATCTTAATTCTGTTAACAAAATAAGAGCGATCAAAAAATCCCCATGTTTTTGTTTATTTAGTACTGTCCTGAAGAAGCTATTTCACATAACAGATGTTTACATATAGTCCACAAGACCAGATGATAGCGGAATTTATCAAAATTACCCCATTCAAAAGTTCACACACGCTTGATTCTTAATACAGTGTGTCGTTGCCTGGATGATCCACGACTGTTTTTTTTTTTTTTTTTTTTGTGATAGTCGTTCACGAGTTCCTTGTTTGTCCTGAGCAGTTAAACTGTCCACTGTTCTTCAGGAAAATCCTACAGGTCCTGCACATTCTTTGCTTTTCTAGCATCTACTGCATATTTGACCCTTTTCCAACGCTGGCTACATGTGGGACTTAAGAGCCAGTGGGATGTAAACTTTTGATCAAGACGATCAGTGTAAATTGTTATTATTTTGTTTAAAGATCTTTTTGTAGTTTAGTTCTACCTTTCAGACTCTAAATGCGATAGTTACATGTCTCCCAGAAGATAAAATACTAACAATTTACACCGATCATCCTGTTCAAAAGTTTACACCCCCCTGGCTCTTAATGTATTCTGTTTCTTTCTTGGGCAACATATAGCCATATATGTTAAATCATATAGCCAGTGTTGGAAAAGGGTCAAATATGCAGAATATGATGGAAAAGCAAAGAATGTGCAGTACCCGGAAGATTTTCTTAAGAACAGTGGACAGTTTAACTGCTCAGGAAAAACAAGGTTCTCATGAACAGTTATCAAAAAAAAAAAAAATCTTTGATATTCCAGGCAACAACACACTGTATTAAGAATGAACGGTATGTAAACTTTTGAACGGATAATTTTTAAAATAAATTCAGCTATTATCTTGTCTTGTGGACTATATGTAAACATCTGTTATGTGAAGGTTTATTCAGGACAGTACTAAATAAACAACAACATGGGAATTTTATGATCCCTCTTATTTTGTTAACAATATTAAGATTTAGCGGATTCTGCAACGGGTATGCAAACTTCTGGGCACAACTGTATTAGTTTTCAGAGATGTTACTTCCTTTTCATGGATAACAAAATGGACAAAATATTATTAGTGAAAAAACCCAAAATGATGTCAGTTCAAAAGATTGTATGTCCCATTCTGAATATCATATAAATATTTTATAATAAGGTGTGCTGCTTCTATGAGGGCATGGCCAATCTTTGCTCATTATTACTTCTTGGAAGGGTGTGTAATTTTTTATTCATTCGTTCATTCATCTTCTGCAGAACTTTATCCTGATCAGGGTCAAAATGGATCCGGAGCCTACAGTATCTTGGGAACACTGAGAGACAGGCAGAAATACGCCTTGGAGTTCTACATACCTGCATAGCCAATGTGCTGCTCCTAGTAGGCCAATTGTGAAAGTAATCCAATTGTGAAACATATCTCGTCCGATGTCATCTAAAATATAGATTATTTTCTGTATCTAGAAGCCAAACCTCCCAGTGGAAGCCACTGTGCGGCTATGATATTAATAATGAAAAAGCTAATTATATCAGTGCAAACGTTTGCAGCTCCCATTCTGAATATGATATAAATATTCTCTAATAATGTGTATTCTCACTGTGTTTTTCTTTTCATGAAACTTTTTGTCTCTATATTTCGAGACATTCTTACTTCTTGCTTCTTACTTAGGAGCTAAGCTCCTGCACGTCGGGACAAATAGTATGAACTCCTGACCTGTAATGGCTAAAACCTTTAACTGCTGAAAGCTGTGCCTTTTACCAAAGACTGCAGTGGTAGCTCAGTGGGTTATGTTTGTTTTAGTGACTCAAAGGTTGTGAAACGAATCCCAGGACTGCAGAGAGAGTACGTATAGCATATTGAGTAGTGGTTAGCTCAGTGGTTAAGATGTTGGACCTCCCAGTGATCATAGGGTCGTGAGTTCCAATACCAGCACTGCCAAGCTGCGACTGCAGGGCCTTTGAGCAAGGCCCTTAACCCTCAACTGATCAGTTGTATAAATGAGAGAGTCTGAAAGTCACTCTGGATAAAGGTGTCTGCTAAATGCTGTAAATGTAACAAATGTTTTATAATCATACCTTAAGTAGTCAATAAACTAAAAATAAAATGTTGGCGGCTGTGGCGCAGGTGGTAGAGTGGGTTGTCCACTAATCGTAGGGTTGGCGGTTCGATTCCCGTCCCGGGTGATTCCACATGCCGAGGTGTCCTTGGGCAAGACACTGAACCCCAAGTTGCTCCCGATGTCAAGCTAGCGCCTTGCATGGCAGCTCTGCTACCATTGGTGTGTGTGTGAATGGGTGATTGAGACACAGTGTAAAGCGCTTTGGATAAGCGCTATATAAGTGCATATTTATTTAAAATAAAACGATTAATGCCCAATTTGCAGTTGAAAATGAAAATCTGTAAATGTCCACGAGAGGACATCTGGCAAATAATTTTAACAATTCCACTTGTTTGTAGTTTACACAATACAAAGAGAAAGTGAAATCATTCATTTATATATATCAATGTGCTTTTTCTGACCATTACATAAGGTTTCCATGTTACCAACTTGCCCATGGACTTGTAATATCTGTGGATGTTCCACATAAAGCTTTAAAAAGAAGTGTGTAATCGTTGACGTTTTCTGCAAGGCGAGCGTTATTACGCATTTGTGAGGAGTCTCCAGTATCAGAGCTTTATAACAGTCAGTGGTAAAGCTTTATCTTCTTCTAAATAATTGTATGTCTTTAGAACTGAGGGCCTTGCAGCTTCTCAGTAACATGACAAGCCCCTTTTCTTTGTCTCATTAACTTCAAGAGAGAGAGAAAAAGATTGATGAGACTGATGAGGGAACGACTGTTTCTAGCTATTATAACATAGCTGTTCTAATGGAAGTAGCATGAACTAAATGTACGTAAACGCAACTATAAATGGATAAGATGCATGATGTGACAACAACACACCCTGCTGTGCTTTGTTCCTTACTTATTAGGCTAAGAATAATATTCTTCTGCAGAAATGCTGAAAAAATAGTGTAGAAATAACCCGAAGGTAAAAGGCGCATATGCACATTGCTGTTTGTTGTTACTAGAAGTATACATTGAAGCATTTAGCTGGAAATTGCTTGTATTTTTAGCTTAATTTATCTCTGTTATTTGTGGAGGAATACGAATAGCTGAGGCACTTACAGAAGATTTGGTGTCATCACTTCAGCATGGAAAGACTGTCGGGGCGACGTCTGCTACGGAGGACTTGTAACAGCTGTCAGCTGCTTGTTTTTAGTAACTACTTCTTTATTTTTTTTTTAACAGGTTTTCTCTAATCTGTTTATGGAAATGGCTTTAGGCTTAGATCATAGACGCTCTCCTATCCTGCAGCTATGACTTTGTTACTGAATAATAAAAAGCGCATGAATCACCGACTGCTGTGTTTGACCGGGAGTCATGTTTGATGTTTGTATTCTTTGGTTCTCAGCGACATCGCTCTATTAGCTGTACCGAAAGGAAAACACATTTAGGGAGTTATTTGAGTACAAAGCCTCCATTAAAGAACTCTAAAATAGAAGCTGCCTCATAGAGTACTGTGATAAAAGATGTGAGATGTTATTCTGTTATAGTACTTCCTGCTTATTTAATTGTGTGTGTGTGTGTGTTTGTTGCAGGCCGGATCCTGGACCTGAAGACGGGGACAGTGAAGAAGGAGGGACAGCAGTCCTCAATGAGGATGTGTATGGGCTCCAGACGTTCCTTTATCTGCAGAATGAGGTATAAAAGTCAAAGCTGGGATCTTTCAGAACCACTTTCATAGCAACTATGTGAGCTTTTTGTCTTAGGAACATTCAAAACCACTTTCTTAGGAACTTTGAGAGCCTCCATCAAAAAAACCTTTCAGAAACACTTACTTAGGAGTACTTTCATAGTATTCTCAAACCTGAAATGTTCTGCATGCACACTATATCTACCTAGGTACCCCCTAAAAAATGAAGACTGAGACTCAGACCCTCCCCGTTGTAATTTGACCCTAAATGTGGAACTGTGAGCTATCTTGAGCATTACATTGGATTTAAGTTCTATGGAACACAGATGTGCAAAATGTTTATATATGTACCGTGTAATGTGCTCTAGAGATCAGTTTTTGTTCAAAGGAGCTAGACCCATCATAAGCCGAGGTTTTGAGGTTTCCGTAAACAGCTGTATACCCAAAATTGTTGTACGCCATGACACAAAGATGGATGCTGTAGTTAAACCAAGTTAAATAAAATATATATTAAAAAAAATACCTTGTGGTTTTGCAATACCAATACACAGAGGTAATCACTCAAAAAAAAAACCCCAAAAAGAAATAAAAACGGTCAAGTAATTTTGCAATTATTAGACCACATGAATCACTTTCTTAGGAACTTTTAGAACTACTTTTGTGGAAACTTTCATGGTTGACACATACCATTTTGAATCTGAGTCTAGGCTTTCATCCTAAAAGTTAAGGTCACTGTGAGAACAGATTGACATTTTCCTCCTACTCTTACACACATTGGCTAATCCAGGGGTTCTTAAACTTTTTTGAAGGGAACCCTTTAACTAAAATAAATGACATGGACCCCCTCGGTACAGAACGTTAAACATTATCCCCAGAAGTTTATGTTTTATAAAAATATGTTCAATTTGGTGTCGGTGTGTGGGTTCGTTGTGCCTTTGGCGTTACACCTTCCTGGAATGTAAAGAAAAAAACTATTTGATCAAAATATTAAATAAAAAACAGTCTTCAATAGAGCTGCATTGGTTTACAAACTTGGATCCAGTGTCCAAGTTCTGTGAGTCAGTCCCCACTGTAGCCCTGGATTTCTTTTTTGTCTTTAGCTGACGTGACTGGAAACTGATGTGATCTGCATTAAGGTTTAACATTTAGTGCATTCTGAGATGTTTTTCTGCACACCACAGTTGTAAAAAATTGGTTATTTAAGACGTCCTGTCAGCTCGAACAAGTCTGGCCGCTCTCCTCTGACCTCTCTCATCAGGAACTGCTGGTCACTGGATTTTTATTTTTTTATTTTTTTAAATTTTAAATACACCATTCTGTGGAAATTCTAGAAATCTTTGGAAGTCACTGGAGATCAGCAGTTTCAGAAACAACTTAAAGCCAGCATGTCTGGCACCAACAATCATGCCATGGGTAAAACCACAGAGGTCAAGTCTTTGACCTTGTCTGACATTTGATGTGAACATTAACAGGTTGAGGACTGAAGCTCTTGTTTTTGAATTTTGTTTGTTTTGTTTGCATTGCACAGCTGCCACATAATTGGCCTTTTGAATAATTGCATGCATGCACAAGTCTAGGAAGTCAGAAATGATAGAATCTAACGTCTGTTCAGACCGAGAAATCTACAGAATGTTTTGAGCATGAATGTTCTGTTGTAAAGTAATCGTCAATTCAAGTGAACTAAAACTTCAGACTTTTTCATAGTTTTTGAATATCATCCTACCGCATATCACAATCATGTGTTCTGTTTTAATGGAACATTTAATGATCTTTAAAAATAGCATAAAACTGGACATATGATGCCAGAAGCATCCATGGCTAGGAACCAAGGGAGCAAAATTGGCCTTCCTATCTGGATGGGACAGATGTAGCAATGTGAATCGTAGAAACCCTAGCCAATTGTGGGTGTCTGTGAGCGTATGTATGTGGAAGAGGGCAAATAGCACTTACCTCTAAGTGTGATGTACTGCTGTATGCTCTCTGAGCAGTTTGAAAAGTTATATATGGTTGGATTCACGCATCTTGGAGGAAGCACATGTTAGCCTTCACCTTTCCCAGTTAGTAGCTGTTACATGATAAGCTGTTTTGTGGGTGGGAATTGGCAGGTGACAAATTATGGATCATCCAAAAAGGCTACCTTTTGGACCACAAGCTATGAAAAAATGCCAGAAAATGAAAGACAATCTGGCCACAAATTTGGCACAGTTTGAATTATTATAGTGTTTTCAGAGCTGAGAACATGGAGTAAGGGTGATTTAAATGCTCCACAAGCATTTCTGGGTTAACTGAAATCTGACTGACTGTCTGTACATACAAGCCTAGACTGTTTTCATGTTTTCTTCCTTTAAACCTTGTTTGAACCTACATGTTGTCCAAAAGAGTGTTCAACCAAACCAGTTTTACGCATATCTTAGCCATGACCTAGCAGTGTCTCAGTGTTGATCCCCCAAACTATGTCCCAAAACAACGCTGTGTTTTTCACAAAATGATGCAGACCCTCGGGAAAATTCCTGTACTTCCCACAAATTACCGAAGAGGTATTATCTGATTGCGAGACCTCTTTGAGTAATAGCTAGCTTTCTGTTTTTGTCTACAAAGACACGTCGTTTGAAATCAGGCATCGTCTCTGTTTACGTTGCGTGTGTTTTAACATACTTCAGCGTGAACTAATAACAGTCAGGGACGTCATCCAGGAATGTGCATGCGCTTCAAATTTTATTTGTGTCCATGTTTCAAAATTGGAACAGTGTGTCGGGATGCGATGGTATGCGGCACTGATTAGAAACATGTGTCCATAACAAAATTCCTCCTCATGACTGTAGACTGCAGAGCTGTAAAGAGCAGAGATGATTATGTAATGTTTAGCCTCACTGCATTTAAGTGTCATGACTAGACTTCACGGAAAGCAGTATGATCTGTTTGTTCTAGATTTGTGTTAGGACTGCTGAGTAACTGGTTTGGCGCTGATGATAAGGGAAAACTGTTACGCTACCTTGACGAGAGTGACATTTTGGATGGGAAATTCCATGTGCGTGGTTTGAATTATCCCTGACAGAAATTTTTTTAAAGCTTAAGAAATATTCCCAACACATCAAGGACCTCATGCTGCTGAGTGAGGCCTTAATAAAGTGACATAAGTGTGATTTCGTTTTAAAAGGATGGGTTTTAATAATAGATGTCCAAGAAGATGTAACTTTCTCACATTGCATTGCGTTAAACCATTCCTGATTGGGTGTCATGATTTGTTGTATGCTAGACTATAGCCCATTTGGGATGACTTAATGGAAATTTGCACTTCTTTTCTCTTACCTCAGATGTATTCGATCAGCCAAGACATGTTTGGTGTCTGATGTTTGTGCTTTGTGTTAGCATTAGCGCTATGAGACTAATATAACTAATACGGTTGTTATGAGTTTCATTTTTGGTCACGATGTTTGATCAGATGCTTACCTTACCATAGTTTTTTTTTTTTTCAAAATACAAATTAAAATAAATTTCTAAATACAGATAAAATGCCTTTTCTTTCACCCACTCTCTTATTCAGCTTATAATGACAACATGATAAATCCAGACAATGGAAGAGATTTTACAGAAAAGTAATTCTCAAAAATATACCTCTGAAGTCCAAACCTAATTTTTCTACGTGCGGAGGTGGGGTAATGTAATTGTTTCTGGAGTATCTCTAAGATTTTAGTCCCAACTAAATCCGACATGTCAGGCAATATATCTTACTTGCAAGTTGGCTTTGGTTAAAAGCATTTGTCAAAATGCAGGAAGTGCAGATATATGATGCTTCAAATTGAATAGTAGGTGGAGGTCTTTAAACATGTTTACAAGCTCATTTCTCATTCTCACACTTCAAAAGTGGTGTCAGAGTGTATATTAAGCCTCTCAGGCTTTCCTGAAGAAATTGATGTTTAATGGCCATCACTCAAGGAACCACTCTAGGAGTACGTACACTATATTAGCAGTACATTTGCATACGCTATATGGCCAAATGTTTGTGGAGTCCTGATCATCACAGCCTTCCCCAAACTGTTGCCACAAAGCTGGAAACTGTCTAGATCAGGAGTGTCCAATCTTATCTGCAAAGGACCGGCTTGAGAGCAGGCTTTCGTTCCATTCAAGCAGGAGCCATGCCTGATTCCACCTGTTTAAACAGTTGAGCTTGGCTTTCAATAGACTCACGTTTGGCTTCTGCTTGGTTGGTATTAAAAACCTGCACCAACGCTACACCAACACTTTCCGGATAAGATCGGGCACCCCTGATGTAGATTGTTTGCTGTAGCATTAAGATTTTCCTCAGGGACCCAAACCTCTTTCAGCATGACGGTGCCCCTGTACGCAAAGCAAGGTCCTTGAAAACATGGCTTGCAAAGGTTGGATTGGGAGAACTCGAGTGGTCTTCACATTTCTGAGCCCTGATCTCAACCCCACTGAAACACCTTTGGGAGGAATTGGAATGCTGACTGCTCACCTTCTCACTTGACCTTACTGCCTGACCTCAGATCTCCACAGCCATGTTTCAAAATCTAGTGGAAAGCCTTCCTAGAAAAGTGGAGGCTATTATAGCAGCACAGAGGAGACCAACTGTGTTAATGCCCATGGTTTTGGAATGTGAACATATGGGTGGGATGGCCGTGTGTCTACATACTTTTGCTACAGAGTGGATTTGACAGACATTGTTATCTAAATGTGATGGTATGGTGGTGCATGTTTTATATGTTCTCACTGTGTCCATCAGTGAAACTCTGACTTTTATAAAGCAGCTACTGAAAGAGTGAATGAATGCAGCTGAGGGATAAAGATCTTGCTCAAGAACCCAGTAGTGGCAGCTTGATGCTGATACAACTTGAACTCACAACTTCAGATCAGTACACCAGTGCTTTTAATGCTAAGACAATACAATGGCACTGGTACTGGTACCGTTCAGCATGCAGGATTCTCTTAAATGAACTAATTTTCCCTCAGGGACCCATGGAAATCCACCTATCCATCCATCCATCCATAAGATAATTTCAATTAGTGGTATGTGATGAATAGAATTTTTAATGTTGGAAAAGATTAAATAACAGAAGCTCTAAGCTCTATATGTTCAGTGTTTATGGGTGAACTCTATGGAATTCATTTCGACATTTTTTTAAAATGTCCTTGTTTGCTATTGCTTTTGAGAAGGTAGAATCTTACCCATGGGGTCTATTTTGCGCCATTATATTTGTTGTTTTGTTGGTTTTCTTGTGTTTTATAACGTCTTTATCTTTAACATTCTCTGTAAAGCGTTGTGCTTTATACTGTGTTCAACAAAAGGCACTCTAGAATTGAAGTTTTAATTTTTATAAATATTATGATTTCAGGTGTGGCAGCGCGCCTCTGGATCACATCTCTCTCAACCGTCTGTCGAGCATGAGGAAGAGATACAGGCAAGAATGCATACGCACAAACTCTTTGCCTCCCTCACTCCCTTTCTCCAACTTACCATATCTATAGCATGTTACAATACAGCAATCACTCTAATAATAGTTATAATAATAGTGAATATGAATATACACTCTGACTGCAGAATCTGTCACTGCATAGGAAATCGTAATGACTAATAATCTGTTATAAATGACGTCATGGTGCTTTTCTTTGAGAACGGAAGACACAGGAGTAATATTTATGTAACGTATGATCACATTTCACACTCCTAACCCAGATGCATGGTGTTTTTAGTCAAACTACAGACTTCTGATGACTGTAAAGCTTATGATATATTGTCAGCATTATAGTCGAACTATGAAGCTTTCTTTTAACAGTAAGTTAAAAAAAAAAAGCTCAATAGTTTATATACAGAAAGTCAGCATGTGTAGTTTTTTTTGTCAAATCCATTGTGCAGCATTTCTTTCCATAATGGACATGTTTTCCTTGCCATAAATACATCACACACAGACGCAAGCCTCGCTGTTACTGTATAGTTGTTTTGCTTTTTTTATTTCCTTTCTTCACATTTTTTTTATTGCTTTGTTGATATGAAGTTTAATCCACTGCTCATGTTCTGTCTTTTGTAAATTTGCCCTTTTGACTCATCGTGTTTAACCCTCATCTGTCACACACACGTTCCTGACAGAACCCTGACTCAAGGAGACACGTTTGCAGCCCACGTAGGCTTTGGAATGCATTTCAATCTGAGCCAAAGATCTCAGCCTGGAATTCCCTCACACGTATTAACGCCAGCACCAGGGCTGAGCTGTTTTCATCTGAGAGAGCTTAAAGTTATAATCAGGAAACTTTTGACGTGAACCTGAATGTAAACTGAATTTTGTGTACATGCACGTAATGTCAGATTGCTGTACATCCAGTCCAGGAATTATTCATCAATTATTCAACCTGATCCAAATATCTGGCTGAATTATTGATGTGTGGTGGATAGAAGATATGTTTTGTTAACCTTGACACACAATGGTAGGTGATTTAAAAAGTGTTTCACCAAATGAACCTATATAACAGGTACCAGATTTCCTTCGGATTCTCTTTGGTGCTGTTTATTTCTAGATTATTCTCTGCTTTAGAAAGAGATGCAGGCAGGCACATATGGGTAAATATGGGTTGATGGATTTTTTTTGCAATGTCATGCATACAGAGCTCACTCCTTCAGACTCATTAACCACCTGTAACCTTTCAGAGACACAGTAAAACTTTCGCTTCAACTTTGTGTGTGTGGGTGCACAAGGTCACGTATCATCGACAACAGAGGTTCTCAAGTAACTAGAATCTATATATATATATATGCAACCTTTTCTATAATCTGTTTTGATAGATAGATAGATTTTTTTTTTGCTTTTGTGTTTTTGTATTTTTTTTAATTACTGTTCATAACTTTTATTATGATAAAAAAATAACTTGTATGAATTTTATAAAACTATAACAGACAGGTATGGAACATGCGTCATCAAAAATGTTTCGGGACGCTATAACTGCTACCCCCCCCAAAAAAAAAAGTCGCTTAAGGGGTCTGAGAAGTTGCCAAGTTGGCAGAACTGGTCTGCACTGACTGCTAGATAAAAGACAGCTAAGCTCCACCTCTCCCCATCAAAAAGAAAATACAGAGGTTTAGGGAACGCAGGTTTTTTCATTTATGCACATTCTATTTGAAAAGCAATAAAATACAACGAGTACCCAAATGATGCCCTGTCTTCTTGAAAACAATTTGCGCCCCACTTCTGTTCTCTCCGTGCCCCCCGGGTTGAGAACCACTGGTCCACTGTATAGTAATGCATAGCAACAGTATTCCTCTGCACCTGCATATACCTAAATGTTTACTCATATAGTCCCCTCTGAAACTATTGGGAAAGCAAGACCAAGTCATTTGTTTGTGCTGTACACCAAAGACATTTAGGTTTGAGCTCGAAGGATAGATATGAGACAAGAGTTTAGGATTTCAGCTTTTATTTCCTGGTATTTACATCTAGATATAGAACCTTTTGTATCAGAGCAGCTAATTTTTCGGTGAGCAGTAGTATGAATTGGGTGGTCCGATGTTCAAATGTTCTATGTCGTTTAAAACGTCTGCATATAAATGCCATGAAATAATTCTGAACTCTCTTCTCGTTTTCATGTGCTCTCTGTTCTGGGGGTTTTCTTCCAGTCATATTTCAACAAATGCCACTTTTTTGCTACTGTTATGTTAAGATCTTGTTTATGTCCTGTGTGCAACAATGATATAAAAATTGCGAAAACATGTATAACTATAAATATAACTATCTATCTATCTATACATATGTATATATATATATATATATATATATATATATATATATATATATATATATATATATATATATATATACACACACACACACCGTAATTTCCAGACTATAAGCCGCTACTTTTTTCACATGCTTTGATCACTGCGGCTTAAACAATGATGCGGCTAATTTATGGATTTTTACGGGCTAACGAGTTTCATGCCGCCAAAACATTTACCCTCGTCACATCGGACCAATGAAATTACCGAACAGGTCACAGTGGACCAATGAAACTGTTTGAATTAAAATCTAACGCGCTCACACTACATTCTTTAGATCAGTCGTTTTGCGTTTCATGCACACCCCCTCATCAGGGAAAACACACAAAGAAATGCATATTGGTTGACGTCCCCGTCTCGTCATGTGTTGTCAAGTCACGTGTGTTTTGGTATTGCCCGCAGCTGTTAGCAGTTTGGCTGGTGTGTATATATACCGGGAGTCATGACACACACAACGCGGGTAATTAGATATAGAGTTAGAATTAAGTATAGTTAGAGTCTTTGTTCATGCCATGTGTCTTAGTTCTTGTTCACGTTTCATAGCCATGTCTGAGTTCATGTCAAGGCTAGTTAGCTTATAGCATAGTTTATTGCTTAGCCTGTAGCCTAGTAGCTTATAGCATAGCTTATAGCCTAGTAGTTTGTAGCATAGCTTATAGCCTAGTAGCGGGTAGTATAGCTTAGAGTTGTATAGACTTAGTTTAGAATATAGATGTAGACGTGGTTTATAGAGTATAGATATAGAGTCTTTGTTCCATGTTCATAGTCATTGTCACGTTTCATGTCATAGTTAAGGTTTAGGTTAGTTGGTTTAGTTAGCTTAGTTCATTGAGTTGGTCATGTTTCTTGTATCTCTTGAGTCTGCTCTCCTCTTTTTCAATAAAAGCTCTCGTCCTAACTGCACTTGCATCTGTCCTGCTTCCTTTACGTCACGAATCGGGACACCTGCGGCTTATAGACAAGTGCGGCCCATATATGTACAAAATTGTTTTTCTTCTTAAAAATTATGGATGCGGCTTATATTCAGGTACGCTCAATAGTCCGAGAATTACGGTGTGTGTATATATGTGTGTGTATATGTATATATATATATATGTATATAGTATATAAAATATGTAAATATATAGGAATACTCCTTTAAGTGCATTTTTAAAGAATTCGAGCATTATCTTGCTTATTGTCTTAGAAGTATGGAGACACCACTGTTTGGTTGTTGTCCCTATTTACAATCAGATTGCAACAATAAGGACATGAGGTTTCTGAGACTGCCTGCTACACACACTTGCTTTTCAACTGTATTATGGGAAAGAGTTATCCTTTTATAATATCTATGGTGTTTCACATGTGTGTCTCCGTATGTGTCTCTTCTTTAGGAATGGACTCGGGCCATCAAAGGAAGGCGAGGCTCAGTATTCAGTGGTGCACTGCACTGGCTACATCAAGGCTTGGCCCCCTGCAGGTATTTACAATACCTACACACCGCAATATCTATTCCTTATTTATGAGGCAAACCACTGATAGTGTGTGTGTGTGTGTGTGTGTGTGTGTGTGTGTGTGTGTGTGTGTGTGTGTGTGAGCATGTGTGCAAGCACACGCTTTCACCTATATATCCAGTCTGGTGATATCAGAAATGTGCAAGATATTCAGCTAGAGTGATTGTGTCCAGTAGTTCCATATTGATGGGGAATGTGGGGGTATGCCGGTATAAAAAATAATCAGTTTTCCCATGAATCCTTCATTCGTCAAACCAATGAACTCTGGGTCAGTGTAAAAAAAACACACGTGCAGAAGAGGTAGTTTATGTAGAAATCAGGGTTGCCAGATAGTATTTGCTATTTTCAGTATGGTCATGGTTTAAAACATCACAAACTGTGTTATTATATCTAAACTACATTATATCTATCAGTACAAGATTATTTGTTTCCAGAATAGTTGCATGGAGAATATCCCAATTTCTGAGACTGACAGCCTGGCAATGAATTGTTTTAACCTTCAAAAAATTAAGAAAATCAAGTGATTTTGGTAAAATCACTATTTAAAAGAAAGTTAATATTTGTATGACCCCACCATCTGCCTTGAAATATTCTAACTTAATGCATCATTCATTTTGTAAGCATGTCTGTAATATTACATTGTTGCAGATTCCCTTCTCTGCACATTTAACAGGCATCAGGTTTTCACAGAGACTGCCTGATGTTCATTAATATTTATAAGCTCCCCCCTACACCAGTTTAATATTCATAGTGCTGTGTTGAATTCTCAACTCTGACTGGTCAGATGGTGTAGATTAATTTTCTATAACAGCAGCTCTGACAGCAGAACCAGCTTGAAGAAAAATCACTGTTATATTAATGCACTTTTTCTAATACGCTATTGTTTCTGTAGAAACAGTCAGTTCACGGTGGCTTGTATCCCGCAAGCGCCATAGAAACCTGATGATAAATACATAAGCCTAATTAAAAAAACATAAACTTGAAAATACAAACGTAATACTAAGCACATAACAATAAAGGCTTTTTAACTTTTGTACTAGAAGGAAGTGCCTTGGATGTTTCCTTCTTTTTTTCTTTTTTCCCCCCATTTTTCACTAAGCACATATTAATACTAATACATATATTACTAATACTAAACACATACACCTGGTAGTAAACACATGAGCCTAATACTAAACATGTGAATCCTATAATAAAAACACACAAGCCTAATAATGAACACATAAATCTAATAATTAACACACAAGCTTAATTATAAACAAATAAAACTAATAATTAACACACAATCCTAATAATAAACACAAATCTAACAACACGCAAGCTAGGTAAATGACTAACCTGTTATTATAAACTAATAAAAAGTACCTTTCTTGGATTAATAAAAATAAATCCGTAATTACTGACAATCTACTGTGGTATTAGACTTTAAAAAAAAAAAAAAAAAACACTTTGGGTGACATCAGCTTCAGGGTGGTAACAGTAACTGAGCATACCTTGGCCGTATCACACCACCTCTCTTTATTACTCATTTTCCCAATAAAGTTTAAAACCACGTCAGTTCCCAAGTATGAGTTTATCTTATTGACCTGTGATCTCATTGTCCTCAGATGGATACATACACACACAAATATAAAGTGTTAGGAGAGCAGTTGGGGGCTGAAAACAAATTTCACTGATTATGGAGGGGTTTTTTTTGTTTGTTTTTTTG
The DNA here is from genome assembly GCA_012411365.1 of Ameiurus melas. NCBI lineage: Eukaryota > Metazoa > Chordata > Actinopteri > Siluriformes > Ictaluridae > Ameiurus > Ameiurus melas. Next base: position 10,509,961 of record CM022762.1, read on the forward strand.
AGACAATTAAAGGAATTTATTTTATTGTTTATTTATTTATTTATTGGTACATTTTCCCTCCTCTATTGATTGTTCTGAGGCTTACTAATAAAAAAGTATTTCCTGAGTTCTTCTGTTTTTGTGTATATCTCATACTAAATACTCCTACTTATTCCTATGCTTTGGATCAGTGGTTTTCACTTCACCACTCTTCCATGGATGCCATTTTTGCCCAGTGTCTTTCTGATAGCAGAGTCATGAACAGTGACCGTTATTGATGCAAGAGAGGCCTGTAGGTCATTTGATGTTGTCCTTGGCTCTTTTGTTACTTCCTGGATGAGTAGTTGCTGTGCTCTTGGAGGAATTTTGGAAGGTCAGCCACTTCTGTGGAAAGCTCACTGCTGTGCTGAGTTTTTCCATTTGGAGATAATGGCTCCCACTGTGGTTCTTTGGAGTCCCAGAGCCTCTGAAATAGCTTTGTAACCCTTCCAAGACTATAAGTATTTCAATCACCTTCTTTCTCCACATTCCCAGAATTTCTTTCAATCTTGGCGTTACTGATTAAGACCTTTTAACCAACTTAGTGCTGTTGAAAAAGTTCTATGTAAGTGTTGATGTTATTGAACAGGGTTTGCAGTAATCAGGCCTGGTTGCATCTAGACCAGCTGAACCCCATTATGAATACAGTTTCATAGATTTAGGGAATTAGTAACTATGAGGGCAAATACATTTTCACACTGCCCCAGATCGTATTGGATAACTTTTTTTGCTTCATTAAATAACATTATCATTTAAAAAACTTTATTTTGTGTTAAGCCTCTCAGGTGAGGAACTACACAGTGATGTACAGTTAGTGGATAGGATTCACGTTTAGCCAAATTGGGAAAAATATGGAAAAAATAAAACTACACAAATAAATACGGAGGATTTTGAAATGGAAGAACCACAGTAGGTACAGATGTTAAATTGTGTCATCCCCTTATGGTGTAGACCCCACCAAAGCATATGGACAAGACACTTTCCACAGTATAACCCAGTTAATAGACACGAGTGATCTCACAAGTCTGATATCGTAAAGGAATTTGGTGTTAAATTTTATTTCAGTGACTGAAACCTCTGGATAACTCCTCTATCCCAGAGATCATTGAGACATCCAAGGTCCCCTCTGGCCTGTGATTGTCATCAGCATTGTAGCAGGTGTAGAGAAAGAATTGAGCAACATCATCGAATCAAGTTCATTGCTTTGTATCTTGTTCCGGTGTCACGTAAACTGCTCGTTTGCACGTGTGCGTGTGTTTCATTAGATTAATCCCACATGTTTTTCCTGTTTATGATCAAATCCTAAAATAGCACATTCCTCCAATGCACTGTCATGTCTGCAGGGAATAAGAATTTTTGTTTCTCAAATGGTTCCGAATGTAGTTGTTTTTTGTCCAAAAAAAAAAAAAAACTCCTTTGTTTTGTAATGGCAGGAGGCAGCTGTGTTTTGCAGCTTAATTGAGTGCAAACATTTACCTCCAGAGGCAGTTCGGACATCAGGCTTTAGTAATCCAAAGTAACTAATGATCGGAATGATTACCATAGCACTAATGAGAGATTTCCTGCACAGCGCAATGTTTAGTACAGGTTACTGAGCACTTGAGACAGTTGGTCCACAACAGACAGCATTGTCTCATTGCTATTCAGTCGTACATCTGTAGCTGAGAAGGACTAAATGCCAGTTTGATTTCGCATTTACAATTATGGAATGGTTGGTTTCCAGTCTGTTGTTGAACATCACTGAAACTACCACTTTTCAACAGCAGTCTCCTCTATTATACTGAACGTGTTCCAAGTGATGCGTGTCCAACTGCAATTTGTTTGCACTTTTAACGTTTAGGTTTTTTTTCTACCTCCAGCTGTTTCACCTAGAATGGTTCTAACAATTCAGTACTTATTCTCTTCAACTTCCAATTCAGTAGACAGGGTTAAAGTCTTCCTTGTGTAGTACACATGATCACATTATGCTCATTCAAATTTGTTCAAAATCAGAAATCTTAGAAGCTGCTCTTATGAGTGCCAATACTTCAAGCTCAAACCCTGCCAGAAAATCACAATGACTATTGAAGTGTTCAAGATATATAAACAAATAAAAATAAATGGGAAAAAAAATAAAAAATATATATATATATATATGTGTGTGTGTGTGTGTGTGTGTGTGTGTGTGTGTGTGTATAGATAGATAGATAGATAGAGAGCGCATGTTATTTATTCACAGTGCAGTATTCATACCATAGCACTATTGGTTAATTTTCATCTCTGACAGACTGTAAGGTTAAACACGGGTAAATCACAAGGTAAATATTATTGTTCTAATACATGATTGTTTCTATTGTAACAACCTACAAATAAATTGATTTAAATAAACATGCAATTGTTGATTAGTGAAATTTTCTATGTTTATTTAACATTTTTGGAAGGAGTCTCCAATGTCAGTGTTTTGTAACAATTTCGTTCAGTCTTTTTGACATGGGAAGATGTTCAGGGTGGTGTTTTGTCTGATTTACTTCAAGAGAGGGGAAAAAAGAGCCGGGTGAGAGAACGACTGTTTACGGATGTTATAATGTTATGAATCAGTAATTTAAATAAACTTTACGATCATTTATTATACAACTGTCTAATTAAATACATTTAATCAATGGGAAGCTGCTGTCAGATAAGAGGAATGAAACACTTTGGGACGTGGTGTTATCGGAAAATAATCAACTTACAGGGGTGATAATGGCATCACACCATCCTGTTGTTGATTACTTTCCTATAACATAACTCCCCTGTTGTGTTTTATTCCTTACATATCATAGGCTATAAGAACTTTGTGGAAACATGGCGGTAATAGAATCATCGTTAACCGGGTTGTTGATTTTTGAGTTGAGTTGCTCCTAGAAATCTCAGATTGATGATAGAATCATCATATTAGTTTACCCAATGTGTTTTGGGCTTAGACTTTTTTTTTAGCTCATGATATCAGTACTGTACTACTCCTACGAATAATAATAATTAATAACAGCGCCAGCACCAGCCTTTTCATGCTGTACAAACTACAGTGCCCTCCACTAATATTGGGACCCTTGGTAAATATGAGCAAAAAAGGCTGTGAAAAATCCATCCATCCATTCATCTTCTACCGCTTACTCCTTCTTCAGGGTCGCGGGGAACCTGGAGCCTATCCCAGGGAACATCGGGCACAAGGCGGGGTGCCAGTCCATCGCAGGGCACAATCACATACACTCGCTGTGAAAAATTGTCTTTATTATTCAACTTTTTGACCTTTTGTTAAAAAAAATCACAAAAATACTCTGTTCTCATGGATATCAAACAAATGCAAGCACTACCACTGTGCCTGAGGTGAACACATGATCTCCTGGCTCCAATTTAAAAGGTCTTGCCCATCGATATGTTTCTATTTTGCTGATATAATACAAAGAATGCGGTCACATTTTATTTATGCTTAAATGTGGTTTGTCTTTGTTATGAAGCCAGCGGTTTTAAACAGCACTCCTAGTTGTGCTTAATGTTGCTGTTACTACGGATACTACACATGAGCCGCAAACTGTTTTTCGATGGCTCAATCAAAAGCCAAATTCTCGTGCCCTAGTCCTTTGTCAATGGGCTCAAGCCTAAGTAGAAATGTACACAACTTGTCATCTTGTTTGGTGGGTTCCACTATGTATTTATTCACTCTCTCATTACTGTCCTGTGTAGAATATTTCAGTAGAACTAAACCGAGATTTACAAGAGCGACATGCCCACATTTACACGGTCCCGAGTTGTCGCAAACGTTCTCTTTGGTATGTCTTTGGTGTTCTATCCAGCGTTTATTTTGCCAGGAACCTTATTTTCAAATAAGGGTTGTTGTTCTGTCTCCTGAAAACAGGCAGAATACAAAGCAGATGATTTTCGACAAAAACAAGGAACACTGGTCCTCATTTAAGGAAAGTGAAAAGCAGGTCTGCAAGTGAAAGTTATTTACAATCCATTTGGTTGTTTTTCATTTAGCATCTCCAGTATTATTTCTTGGTGAAGCAAAACAGAAGCAATCATTCGATTGACAGCTTTCATAAAGCGGCATTAGAGCTCATTTTTTCGCCATATGCTTGTCAGCAATGGGCCATTTACCTGAGACTTGTGTGTGTGTGTGTGTGTGTGTGTGTGTGTGTGTGTGTTATTGAAGGGCATAAATGAAGCATGCACAATTTGTCTGAATTTCATTCTCTCTGACTGGTGTCTTTTTCAGGAATGACAATCCCTGAAGATGACTCAGAAGCGGGCCAGACGAGTAAATACTGCCTGGTGGCAATTGGAAGACTTCAGGTGTGTAAAGAGATTGTAGTAGCTGCTTTAATAGCCACATTTTTCAACAATCCCAGGTTGATTGGGCATCATAGAGACAGGATAATGAGCTCCGGCAGGCTTCGGCATTGTGACACCCTTCAGTGTCGTGCATCGTAATTCTCGGCAGACTGTGCATTTATTTATTTATTCACTATCCCTTGCTAGTGTACCATCTATCCCCAGTATGGATAACAAATTTGTGTCAGCTGTTGTTTTGGAGCTGAACAAAGAGCTAACTAACTAGAAAGTTATCTGAAAGAGCTGTCCAATATTTGTGAAATATTGAATGGAACTTGACTCTGGTGAATAGAATCAGGGTCAGGACCTTTCCTGTTGTAGGTTATTAAACAGGAAAGATAGACTGGATCTGCAAATGTAGGCTAAATACTACTTTATGTACTTTATACATACTGAATGAGGAAGGAGGTGTGTTCTAGATCTAGTACATATCCACAAGTAAAGAATAAAACATGATGAGTTATTTTGTTACAGGAAATTCATCAGTGACTGGTTTGTGTGATGCAACCTGACACAAAGTGGAGTTACTGTTACCACCCAGTCGATTATTTTCCTAGAACAGCATGTCCCATAGTGTTTTATTCCCCTCATACCAAAGCAGTTTGCGGACAATGACCATTTTTTGTTTACTAAGAAGGACACGTTACTTTTTATTGATTAATGTTTGTGAAACAAGTCCTGACGTAACAGCTTTAAATAGTTGTTCCCTTGCCAGATTCATTCTGTTTACTCTTTAAGTTAATAGGACAAAAAGTACAACTTTTCACGTTATCTAGAAAGCAAAAAGGGGCAACTTCTGGCTTTTACAAAACACTGGCGCTGAAGGATCCTTCCAAAAATGCTAATATAAACATCTCGCAGAGAGCTTTACCATGTCAACAACTATACACACCATATAGCCTAAAGTCCTTGTGAAGGGTTTATTGCTATAGAAACATGGGATTTGCCTTTTATCTGGAGCTACTGTTAGAGCTGCTGTTATATAAAAAACAAAAAAACACCTCGTGATCAATCAGAAGCAAGAATTCAACAACGCTGTGTTTAAACAAAAAAAAAATATAAGGGATAGGGAAATATGTAAAGGAAGTGGAAATATGAAGCACAGTTTCAGAATTCTTAGGGTCACATGGGCCATTGAGCGTGTGCATTAGTGCATTTGTGCATGTATATAGGATTAGACTAATGGATGCATGTGAAGGATTTCATCTGGTCCTTTCATCTTGTTTCATCTGTACATCTTTTATCTTCTGCTTTTTTTTTTCTTCTTCTTCTTCTTTTCTCTGAATCAGCCAGGGATGATTAAAGCCAGAAATGTAAATGGAAAAAATCATTCACAGACTCTCATTCATATTGATTTGGTCTTGTCGGATTGTGTCTGCAATCGCCTTTGATAAACTGTGCAAAAAATGAACATGCAAGGGATTTTAGACATTATCCAGTAAATAACAAATTCTCCAATCAATGCTATTGATGTTAAAAAGGGGGAAAAAATAGAATAAACAACATCTGTACATTTGAAGAATTCGTGTGTTTTGACCAGTGACTCTTCCAAGTCTTAAGGAGAGGATCTAAAAATAAATAATGAAATAAAATTTTGAAGCGTGTAGCTAAATGTATTGTATAAGACCACACTATCTGAGGCAATGTGGTGTGAAGCTGAGAAAAAGATCAAACATGATTACTGTTCCGTTACTGTTGACCTAACTTTGTTCAGATATGTTAATCAGCTAACATTATACCTCAGTGCTGTTCCACTGAAATCTGACTGAAAGGAAGATGTTGATTAATTTTCTATAAGAGCAGCTAGGGCTGTATTTGCCTTACAGGCAAATTACAGTTTTATGTTAATTCTCTTGTTCTATACTCATATGGCAGACACATCATTTACATCTAATAATAAATAAATTTAAATAATTGTTATACCATGATGAAGAAAGTCATAGATGTGTTGATGTAGTATGGTTGATGTATGAGAGGATGTTGCACTTTTTGTCTATAGGGGCTTTCACGCCAGCGGTTTACATCGAAACCGAGCACAGTTTTCAAAAAATTGCTTAAAAAAAAGCATTGAAAGCTGTCATGCGAGACTACCTGCAGGAGGTGGTCTGAGTTCGCTTGCACTGGAACTGAGCTGTGATTCCTGTGAATGTGAACGCAACTCGGTTCGCGCTTGTTCAGGAAGTAAAGCAACCTTCGCACACGTTTTATCTGATGATGACATCATTCGTTTCCACAACACACGTGTACCATGAGTGGCAGGGGAACGTTGCGGGACACAGAGGATGTCCACTGCTGTGCACAATATCTGCTGTGCATAATAGCACCAAAATAATTGCTTTTAATTGTGTTCTCCGTGCGTGTTTGTGATGACTTAAGATGAACACACCTAGGAACACGCTGGGAACAGTCTCAGTTGGATTCGGACTGCAGCAAACGTGCCCAGTGTGAAAACCACCTTATTAACTTCAATAGAGTGAGGCAAATGATGGTCTGGTGTATTTATAGCTGCTGTAACAGGATTCAACTTGGTTGCAGATCTTCTACACTAAATGTCTTTATAAATGGGGAAAAAAAGATATGACGTGCCATACTATATTATTTGTCTTTATTAATCGTTGGCAAAGAGGAATTAAATATTTTGGGGAATGCTGTTAAAGGACAACACCCAACTTTGGTTTGGTGTGGTAATGTTCCTTGTGGTGTGCTTTTCCCCCTTACTTATTACTTCTATTGGGGGCATTTATTTTAGCTAAATTTAAGTTCGCCTTGTAATGGAAGAAATGTAAAGGTAAGGCGTTTTTTTTTTTTTTTTCTTGTATATTAGATTTGTTTGGTACCTTGTCATTGGCAAGCTTTAATTGTATAATTACATTAAATTACAGCATTTGGCAGATGCCTTTATCCAGAGCGATATATTATCTAATTTATACGACTGAGCATTTGAACTCTCAACCTTCCGATTAGAAGTCCAACGTCTTAACCACTGAGCTACCACTTCACTTACCTATTTTAATTTTGTTATAATTTTTCTAGGTTAAATCATCAGAATTTAGGCTAACAGTTACATATAATTACAACTAATCACAAAGAGTTGCATTAATGTTGCCTCGTTGATGTTAAAAAACGATTTTTGGGCGTGTAAAACGTATGCCCTGTAGGACTGTTAAAAGTGAATCACCAAGTAATGGCTGTTAATAATCTCCTGAAAAATAAATATTTTATGGATGTTTATTTACTTCATATTGTTCCATAATACATATGAATTCTTTTAGCTACCTTGTCCATGTTTTTTTTTTCCAATTTTCGTAGCTAGGCCAAATAATGGGAAACATATTCTAACATAAGATGCAAAAGTCCTGAAACCTTGATGATGCTGCATTTTTGACCGGTTCAAGGCTTGTCGGTTAATGTTAATAGCCAAATAATAGGGCTTGTTTTGTACCGCATTTATACAGTACTAATGATAATGATGGTAATTAAAAGTAAATGCCCTGAACACTCAGTATAATGAGTGTGTAAGAGACTTTATGAAATGCAAATGGATTTGCGTTCTCCCCCTTAGGTGACCAGTTCTCCAGTCTCCATGGACATGAACGGGTTGTCTGTTCCGACAGAGTTTCTTTCTCGTCACAACTCGGACGGCATCATCACCTTCGTGGATCCACGCTGCATTAACGTAATTGGCTACCAGCCGCAGGTGAATACATTTCATTGCTCAGCAAACACAGGCTTAACATGCAGTCAATCTGGGGAAATTTTTAACTCCAAGGAGTTAAAAACAAGAAATCTGAGATAAGGTTTTGATTTCATCTACAATAAGAAGCTTATCGGTTAATGAACTGCAGATAAACTGACTCGTGTTTTTTTTTTTTTTTTATATAGCTTTTTTATATTACTTCCTGTCTAAGCCTTTTTCTTCAATTCAAATACCATCTTGATCCCTTGGGCAGCAGATCCGTCTCATTCTTTTAGATATTACGCTATTCACATACTAATATTACTATTACTTCATTTAATATTCTGCTGAGAATAAAGTATATTATCCTCATGTATAAAATACTGAGGTAAAATCAAGCATTATTATCCAATTAGTTTGAACTCCTCTTTCAGAAATCCAGTTCATTTGTCATCATGAATATGCAAATTGTGGTTACTGCAGACCAATGTTGTTTTCATTCCTGAATATTAAATTGTTTGATTATCTTAAAAAAAATATCATTAAACAACAGAAAAAGGGTAATGGAGCCATAAAAATTTAAATCTCAGTAAATCTAGATTCTATAAATATTCAAATTAGAAACACTTCCAATATTGTATGTCCCATTTTTTCAAACTAGTATAATAACATAATGTTTTAAACTCCCTCTGTCAGTATGCAGCACGATTCTCAGCATGGAAATCGCTGCTTTAAATTTTTCGACCTTGTTTCACCTTTAACAATTTTATATCAGCCTTGTCTTGTCATTATTCTGATCAAGTTTGAGGCAAAGTCTGTTGTAAGTCACACACTTCCTGCTGCCAGTTGGTGGCGCTATGACCGTGACTCACAATAGTCACATCCATGTGATCAGCCCCCAGTACCAAACATACAGCTCAATTTTGATTGAAATCACTCATTGCATGCAGAAGATATGAGACGCTTCCAGTTTCCCTCTTACCAAATTTGGTGACAATCACATGAATTCCCTAGGAGGAGTTTTTAGAAGTTCACCACATGCACTTTTCACAAAATCCAAAATGGCCGACTTCCATTTGGGCGGAGCTAAAGATTGTCCTGAAAGTTATTCGGCTCGGTGAGAATAATAGGTTTACTGAGTTTCGTACATATGCGTACAAGTATGTACAATTTGTGCCCCTTGGTTTTTACTGTATAAAAGGGGGGCGCTACAGAGCCACCCCACCATGCCAATGTGCTACTCTTTGTGGGGCACTCTGACGTGCTTGCCAAATTTCATGAGTTTTTGAACATGTTAAGGGCCCCAAAAGCCCCCGAAACATTGAAAAAAATCTAATAAAATAATAATTCTTAGGAAAACAATAGGGCCATCCGCACTTTCAGTGTTTGTGCCCAAATAACCCGATGCAGAAACTTTATTTACATATTGTATACCCCCCTCCTTTGCATGACGCATAATTCATGCAGATATTTCTTTACTTGCATGACGCCTACTAACTACACACACCCAAGGTTATCCAAGGTTATCACTATACACACACTAAGGTTATCCACTTGGGCACACTTTATTGTGGATCTTGGCAAATCAGTGCCTCAGTATAGTCAGTAAATTGTTGGTGTTTTTTAAAATAATGTTTTAAAAATGGGATGTAATTTTCATACATTATGTAATGTCTTATAATGCTCATAAATTGTAGGATATTGGAAAATTACTAGCTCAACTTAATCTGCTGCTCTGTTTCAGGACTTGCTTGGAAAAGACATTCTGGAGTTTTGTCATCCTGAGGATCAAAGCCACCTAAGGGAGAGCTTTCAACAGGTACAACAACCGCTTTTTTTGATGTCATGTCCTTTTTGTATCGCTGTAACTATAGACATGTTGTAGTCCGTATAACCTATTGATCTAAATATATAATAGCATATTATATATAAAAGTATATTATTATACAAAATGTAGTTAGTAAAAATACTTGATTTCATTCAGAGGCGATGAAGAAAAGCTGCGAAAGTTTTGGACGAGCCCATCCCAACGTGATTGCTTTTCAGTTATAGTTTTCAGCATTTCAGTTGTCTGTCATCTATTGTTTGGTGTTCCTAGGAAGGGGATGGGATTGCTCTTGAGTCTGATTCTTTTCAGAATTTCTTCCTCATGACTTCTCAGGAAGTTTCTTCTTGCTGCTGTTTTTTCTGGCTTGTTAAAGTTGACAGCCAGCGCAGTGTTTTGCCGGAGCAAGCAAGTGTAGCTAACTTACACAGAATTCAATTCTATTTAATTATATTTAGCTACTGTTAGCTGTTAGCTATGAGCTTATTTTAGCTTGCTTTGATGTGTGCCTTTTATGTTGGATGGGGATCCTTCTGAGGCTATGCAAAGATATGCAAGTGTATCACATTTTCTGTGGTTATGGAATAATATTTTGCCCCACACTGGATTGCCAACTTTGGATCTAACCTGGCCACTCTATTATAAATGGTCTGGGTATGCCCCTGGTTTAAAATAATTTGATAATCAGTGTGATAATCTAGATTCCCTAACCTATCAATTTGGCTAATGGTTGTGCAAGGTTCTATGACCGTGTTGCTCTTTGTGAATCTGTAAATATGAATTCGCAAGTCTATGCCCTCATACCTGGAGCTGATGTTGACTTGGATGGTTATCATAACGCAAATCATACAATACAACCTCTACCCTCGGGTGGTAGTAGTATGACTCAGCAGAGCTCATGCATTTCTGCTATCAAGCATCCAATTTGATTTGAGTCATGTTGAAAAACCGTCAAAGTGACAGTCACTCTATGTGATATCTCTGTCCTCTGGATTTCCTCTGGCTACTGGTGGATTTGGATTTGTCGCCTTTGTATATTTGATGCTTTAAAGCACATGACCGACCGAGATGGAGCGAACAGTGGCAGTTTCTGCTCTGAGAGGCTGATCAGAATGCGGCTCAGGGAATTACAGCTCAGGAGGGGAAGCTCAACATGGCATGAGTGGGAAAAGGAGTAATCATGAATAAAAATGCTGGCCCTTTCTCTTTCTCTTCATATCTCCTTCATTAGCTTCATTCCATTCTTTCTCTCCCACTCTTTAGTTGCTAATTTAAACCTTTGTGATTTCTCACATACTCAGCTTGACCCTTCTGATTTCTCTTTCTTTTCAATGTTTTGAGGACATCTCTTACTTCATCTTTGGCTTTTCTCTTACTATGTAACTTTGTGGAGTTTGGTCCTTGCTGGGGTCATTTTCTCAGGAACTTTGCAAGAGGTCCTGGCAGCTGGTAGCTTGATAAAAAAAAAAAAAAGCTTTATTTGCAGACACAATTGGCCAGTAAAGGAACAGCAAAATGGCTCTAGGTGCTACACAAATAGCACTGAAAAAACAGTTTATACACAAGTGTCATCCTTGCTTCATGGATAATCTCACCTGTGTACCTCAGAGCTGTTTGCTGTAATCATTAAGACTGTTCTGTGCTCATCTCAGGAGTCCCAAGTTCATAATTTGCTCATACTGTACTCTTCAGCACACTTCACAATATACAGTTGTAGAAGAGTAATAATTTATAATCTCACTATTCAGTGTCACCCAGAAGAGGATGGGTTCCCTTTTGAGTCTGGTTCCTCTCAAGGTTCTTCCTCATATACAGATCCAATAGAGGAATCAACATGGTGCCTGTCACACCTCCTAAGTCAAATAACATGAATTCTAACCCTGAATAGAACAGTTCTTCCTTGCAAGAGATAAAGCAAGACTATATTTCCCATGTCAGTGTGCAGCTCAGAGCTTCATCTCAGCTGCAAGCTGAAAATAAATTGCGATTTTTCTCAATTTCATGTAAATTTGTTATAGCTCAGTGAAGCGACAAATTATATTGATTGACTTAGTCAGACTGATCACATGGTGCAAGCTTTTTCATGTCACCAGTTCTCTACTCTCTACTATTACTTTGATTCCAATTATCCTTAGCGATATTGGCTTGCGTTGTGGAAGGTTATAAAAGGCATTTTGACCCCATTAACAGCTGAGATAAAGCCAAATAAAAGGCATCAATCTATCAACCTTCAGTGTTGCTAAATAAAAGTCATGAAATCATGCTAGATGAGTGGGAGTGCAGTTGGCTAGTGACTTTCACTACCAGGATTGCCAACAACATGCCTCATTTATCAAGCTGGATATGATCGGCTTTATTCGATACGATCAGATTTATTGGTATTCCTGAAAATCCTGTAAATTTGTTAGAAATGGTAATATTCTGCTCCTGTGTGTTTTGTAAATTTTCTTATATAAAGACTAACCAAGGTAAACCTTGACTTGATTGACTTTAAATCATATAATTGACATGGATAGTGCAATTTTTATATAAAATATGATTCGTTTAATTTGCTTATTTTAATGAACTTTTAAATGTTTGGATAGCTTAAATATTTGAATGATTTGAATATTTTGTGTTTGAAATATTTTTTATTAAAGGAATATACTATGTTTCAAGCAATTTAATCTGTTATTCGCTGCTGACCTTCAAAATCACATAACGCTTTTCACTTCAAGCACTGGCTAGAACCTACTTTTTATGCATTTTTGGGGGAGAATATTGACAGATCTATAAAGGTTGACCCTCATTTATAGTGAAACACCAGACGTTTGCTTCTTGAGTCTTGATTGATGAGAACTACACTGCTGCTGCTTGCATTTACAATAAAAAAAAAAAAAACAGCTGAAGTTTTTTTGTTTTAGTTTACCAAGCCATTAATCAGTTTCTCTACACTTGCTTTTCCATTATCATTTGTACAATGATGTAATACTACTTCTTTAAAATAAACAGAAGCGACTTGTTTGATAGTAAATTCCCATTCAAAGTGTACATAAGGTTAGTGAGGCAACAGACTCTTCGAGTTGTGGAACCACTTGTTTCTTTTTCTCTCTTTTTTCCCTCCTCACCATGCTTGCTTGACAAAGACCTCAATGGCCAGCATCCAAAATGTCACATAATAACTGGTTGAAAACTTGAGACACACACTTGTACAAAAAACACATTCTTAAACTCGCTACTCTTCACAATCACGTATTTTTGTACAAACTTCCACTTACAGTATGACAGCAATTTCTACAAGAGCTGACAGTTGTGCCATGACAGAAGTGATTGTGTTTTTCTTGGCATCAAATCCCAACATCTCTCATAATCAATGCCAAAGATTTCCCATGAAGTTGGACAGAACTGCAGTTGGAGACTCCTCACAGTTCTGTGCTTCTCACAGCTCATTTCAGATGAAAAGTGAAAGTGGAATCAAGGAGCCATTATTTCTTTTCCCAACAGTGTCAAACGCTTCCTGTTTGCATCCTTGTTTACTTCTGGCTTCCCTCTTTTTCTGGTTCTCTACTTCATGGCTTTCTATAGTTGGTGAAGCTAGCTTTGCACCGTATGTTTCTCGGCACAATTTTGTTGCTGTAGACAAAAATTGCATTGCAGTTTGGTTTTTAATAGAGATCAGTGGTCTTAAAACACATAATGTGACATTCTCACCGATGGCCGAATTAGTTCCATTACGACCAACGACAGCCAGTGACTGTTTTGGCAGTGTCAAAAATTAAGTGGTGGAGACATAATGTTTTCAGGTTTTTTGTGTTTTCATCATGTAAATTAATATAATGTAACTAGGCTTCATGCTTGGCCCTTGGTATATTGAGATGCAAAGCTATCTCACAGGTTAATTTGTCAAAAATAATATCCTTATTACTTTTGAAAAATGGGCATTCCATATTTAACCCAGCCACGAACTGCTCCACTGTCCTCTTCTTCAAGTTTTAAAGTATGCCTTCTCCAGGTGTATCATTGCTACTAGTATAGCAAGGGCTTGCTTCTGTTTATGCCACCCCATTTTCTGAACAAGCATGGATTGTACTGACGGATGGCTTAAGCAGAACAGTGATTTTCTTTAATCTGACAGAGTGTGACAGGTAATAATCTTAAATGACAGCAAAATCGCACAATGTAATATAAGCTTAATTTGACAATAATGAGAATAGTAATGAGGGACACATAAAAAAATGGGATTAAAGGTATTAATGTTGGAGCTTGAACAGAATGTGGAAGACGTGATATGAGCTTTAATGGTTAAGACTTGTGGAAAAACTAGAGTGCAAACACGAAGTAGACAATTGTGAGAAATAGAAAGGCTTTGGTCCATTGATTAGTGATGAAAAGCCTTTAAATGGTCCTTCAAATGGATGTTTTTGATGGGGGAAAAGAGATAGAAAATTTCCTCCCCTGAGGTTCTTTGGACTGTTTTTATACAGAATTGAAAAATGGCCTGGTGAGTTCATCTATTAATGTAGGTCATGTTCAAGTACAAAAAAAAAATTACATTTGCTGCAGCAAATAAGCTCTTGATGTAGGTTCCGCAGACCGCAGCTGTTAAATGGATTCTTGGAAGCATGGGTAATTTTTTGCTGCTTAGTCAATTATTAAATTGTGATACTTGTTGTTGTTTTACAGTGTCAGCAACAATAATGGGAATTGGGCTTAGTCATTTTGGATGACACCCAACCCACCCGGCAAGTGGAAGTTCCAGTGTACTGACCAGTCACATGTTTGGTTGCTTCAAAACCACATTTGCCGTTTTACTAGGCTAAACCTGGTTGCTAACATAATGTCGTAGAGCATTGCATGCAGGTTCACTGGTTATGTGCAGTAATATAGACACAAACAATTATATATTTTCCCACATAGAGGACATTTCAGTGATAGGCTTTTTCCTTTTCTGGGGTGTTTGTGCCCTAAACAATCATGCCACAGTCAAAGTAACCGAGATCATTCTGATGGTTGATGTTTGACTGAAGTTCTTGAACTGTGTCTGCCTGATTTTATGCCTAGTGTTACTGCCATGAATGAGCAGATGTACAGGTGTTCAGTAATAAAGTGGCTTGTGAGTATATCCTCTCACCCACTCACTGGATGTAAGGTTGAAATACTCCCTGGATAGGATAGCTTTCCAGTGGTACATTTTAGTACCTTTATTAAGCAAAGTCTCTGAAATAAAGTCTTTGAATTACTCAGTGGTTTAGTACCGTTTTTTCCCACATTGCATAACCTTTCAGTCTTTTGCATCACATTGTGTGCTTTTTGTTTATCTTTGTTTCCTAGTTATCTTGTTGTACCTTGAAATATCTGTAGTACTATCTAGTTTTGCCCTCTGGCTGCCTTTATACTGATAATGGATCTCCCTATTTTAACTCTGACAGTTATCTGACCCAAGCTTTGGATTATGGTGATGATGGATGATTATAGCGGCCTGGGCTGGAATAGTTCAGTGGTTAAGGTCTTGACTGCAAGGTTGTGAGTTCAAACCTCAAGAAAGCCAAAGTTGGGCCCTTCATCATTAACTGATCTTGTATTTGGATTGGACTCTGCCACAGTAGAGTTGCTACCGCATGAGTAAATATAAATGTACTGAATAAGCCCATGTAACAAGTTTTTGCAAATACTTCTTACTGACTCTGGCTTGGAACTGTTACAGGACCTTTAACTTCTTCCAAACTCCTTTAGTTTTAAGAGTGCCTGACTCAAAGTCTGGTTTAAGCAAGGACGGTTTGATCATTTTTAAAAGACCCTTTATTTAAGGGACTAATGATGCTCTGAAAAAAGATCAGAGTCTCTGATTTTTGTCTTTACTGAGGAAAGAGTCTTATGATCAAAAAAACATTCCACCTTTGGCCAAGAATAGCATGCGGTATCCACTATCGTCTCTCTGTGGACGGTGGGTTTTTTCTCCTCGCGGTCTGGGGTGTAGTGAGCTGTTTGAGTTGTTTAAACCGGGCATTCTTTGAGATGCAAATGAGCTTTGTTTTCAAAAAGAGAAGCAATTTCACATTGTTGTGTTCTTTGTAAATGAAAAAAAAACCAATCTCTCATCATCTTTTTCCTCTTTATTTAAAGCAATAGGAAACATAAGCTGCTTTTGCTGATGTTTGAGGTTTCAGCATGGAAAGAATGCAGACGCTAAATAGTGCCGTGAGGTTGCTAAGTTCAAGTCTTGGCTTGTAGTCATCAGCCTGTAGTTATTATGGGTTATTTCAGGGTCACGTTAAAGAGACCTGTATATTTAAAACAGGAAAACGCAGACGTTACATTACAGTTTGTGTCCCTTAATGTGTTTATTTAATTATCAGGGATTTCAATCTTTATAACACATCTCCACTGGTATAAGAAATTGTGTATTAGTCAAACTGTTAGGTGATGGCAACTGACAGGATCAGATGACTTTCCTGTTGCAGTTCATATCGCCTGTCAGTCACTGGTGAAGGAGACGTGACTTCTGAACCTGTCCCAGTGAAGGATGCATAGCTTCTGTACCTGTCCCAGTGACAGATGTGTGGTCTTTGTATTTCTCAGCACAGTGATGGAGGTGTGGCCTATGCACCTGCCATTTCTTGTAAAGCAGGGGTCCCCAACCCCCGGGTCATTTGATATCGGGCCGCATAAAAATTATAAATAACTTGCATTATTTCCATTTTATCTATTATCTGAGTCTGAATTATGTTTTATTTTGAAAAATGACCGGATTCTCTCTGTTACATCCGTCTATGACTTGTCTCGGTCACGTGATATGTTACTTGGTCACGTGATGCGTTAAGGGGTAGAGCGGAAATTACTCATGCTATGTTGTTGACGTGATGTTACCAGTATGCTGCTAATAAATCTGCGATTTCACATTGGATTCACACATTGTTTATTATTATATTTTAAAAATACCCCAGTTTTTATGCCGATCGTATCATTTTATTTTGTTGTATTTATCCACCACACCTTAAAGGCTGGTCCGTGAAAATATTGTCGGATATTAAACCGGTCCGTGGTGGAAAAAAGGTTGGGGACCGCTACTGTAAAGCATTCATGGCCTCTGTATCTGTCAATTCCATGTCCTCCCAGTCCTCCAAGCAACGCTCAAAAAACAATTGTTTATATTTTATTTAAGCTTTTTGCATAATACAGAAACAAGTTTGTATCATATGCCATCACATCATGTCACATTAAAACAGCTATAAATTGCACCACAGCATAGGTATGTTTTCAGTCAGCTGCTTTAAATGTATCTTTTGCTGAACATTAGTAATGGAATGTTATTGGACCAATAGCTCGGTATCTGATACTGATATATGCAAAACATAAACATATGTGATGTTAATTGAAACAGCACAGGTCTTGCACATAATGCATGCCATCATTCCTGAGCTATATGGTTAAAGCAGAAGTAGAAGCTTGCAGAGAGTCAGTTCATTTAGAGTTAGGATTTTATTTAGATTCTCAGAGATCTGGTATTTTTGTTGTATTTAAATGGGAAAATAGGATCATGTTCTTCTGGATCACAATGGATCACTGATCACATATATGAGATGCGCTCTGTGTTGTATCAGCAGAGATTCTAGTTATTAAAAAAGTCATGTGTACTTTTTCTATAGAAGTCCACAGCCGATTTCTAAACCCCTGGTTGTTTGTTCTAATGCATGTTTTTATGAGATGTTTCTTCTTTTGTTACTCTGCAGGTCGTGAAGCTGAAAGGTCAGGTCTTATCGGTCATGTACCGTTTCCGGATGAAGAATCGCGAGTGGATGCTGATCAGAACAAGCAGCTTCACCTTCCAGAATCCATACTCAGACGAGATTGAGTACATCATCTGCACTAACACAAATGTCAAGTACGTGTCCTTTTTTTTTTCTTTCTTTCTCTCTAAAGACACGTTCATGTCTATGGTGACAGGTGGTGTCACTCCATGTGCTCGGATGTGCAGCAAATTATGGGTCTTGGTCCTCTTCCAAGTGGTCTATGGTTTATTTTGTTGCTGATGGTGACATTTTTACAATGGTCTGGACGGAAAGGTCTACTTTTATACTGTAGGTAGGCAATTCCAATCAGAAGACAACTAGAAAGATATCTTTTTGGACAACATTTATGGAGTCACTGTCGCTAGTTCGGGATACATTCACACTTTTCACAGTTGATAAAGAGTGTACTTAATGTAGGAATGGTGTCCCAAACATGATGATTGCCAAGAGTCCCTTCAAATTCAGTGGTACCCAGTGAGACTGGTATCATTTGAAGGAAGTGTCTACTAAGACATCTGTCTCAGTTAATGTCAGAAGAAATTGTTCCCTAGTGCAACATTTAACAACTGATGTGAAAACACCATAATATTACCTCTTCTGTTTCCCTTTCCTTCTTTCTCTCAGTATTTCTGTAGTTCTTTCTTCTCTTCACTTCTCCTTTAAGCATCCCCAATTGAAATTCTCTCTCTGCTGTCAACAACTTAAGTACACTAGATTTTGAGCCAGATTCCAGAAGTTTGTTTTCTTTCCATGGTGCTTTGCATTGAAACCAAATCTGCATAGTTTCTCCCAAGCTGAATAACACCGGCTGTTTTTAACAGTGAGTCCATCCAGACATCCTCATCCGCCATAACGGACATTTAGGGGGAGCTTTCCATAATCAGTGCCAGTAGTCTGGAGCTCACAGAAAAACAGTCCAGTGCGTGCTTCGGAGTGGAAGCCTTTGCATGTCGGGTAATATTTAGTTGAAATTGACTTATGTGGGCGAGCGAAACACACCCCCTCATATTTTTTTCATGCTGGGTCATGTTTGATTTGGTTTCTCTGGCGCACACTTCTCTCTGTTACATAAACAGTAGAACCTTGCTTTGACCCATTTACCTGTTATTCTTTCTCTCCTACCATGCCTCGGAAAGTATGTCAAACAATTAAAATATGACATATTTTACGGCAAGCCATGTGACATGTATTCCTCCATTTCTTTCTGTTTGGAAAGGAAAGAATGACATGACATTTAGACCACTCACCCACTCTCCTTTCCTGTATTGTGGTTACTGAGTCTGGGGAAATGGTTCTGACTGCCTGAAGCTGGACAGTTTAAGACTGGAATAATGTTGCTTGTTCTTTTTCCAGTCTTTAGTAGACCAGTGTGAGTGAGGCTTTGCCCACTGTAGCCTCAGATTCTTGTTCTTGACTGACAGGGGTGGCCCATCCACCTCAAGTTTCAATGTGCTGTGCATTCTGAGATGCTTTTTTGCTCAGCATGGTTGTAAAGGTGTGTAAAGCTCTTGACCTGGATTTTATGCATTGCGCTCCTGCTACACGATTGGCTGACTGAAAATTGCATGAATAAACAGGTGTCCAGGTGTTCCTAATAAAGTGGTCAATGAGAGTGTTCAATGTGTTATCGGGGTTTAAGCTGTTATGTTAGAGTGGAGACAGTAGCACGCATACCCCTCTGCTAAGCGAGTTAGGATTAGGATTGTAGCCTACATGGAATACCCACTATAGTGGTGGCTGATATGGAAAAAATGCAGAATGCAGGTTAGGTGCACAACACACTAAGCCAGCTTCAAAGAAATAACGTCAAACAACGACAGCTGATATTTGACTCCCATTGCCTTGCCAACGTCTTCAGTCTTCTGTGGAAATGTACATTTTTAATTCCATTTAAAAAAAGAGAACTGAAAAATGCAGAATAGCAACAAAACACTACCCTGGTTTTGAAATGCTTGGCCTTTATTTATCTATTTATTTATTTAAAAAGAACACTAAGAATCTCCTCCCTAATTCAGTTGGAATCAAGCTTTCTACTAAATATTGTAAATGTAGTAAATCGGAATACTACAGAGTATTAACATTATTATTTTAAGTGTCCTGTTTTCATGGTGGTTGATTTTGACATCTATCCCACTGTTGATTCTCACACTATACAATTATTCTGCATTTCCCTTAAGCACCATATACTCAATCATTTCATTTGTTATTAATCATTTCCTGTAGGCTCATAAACACAGTGGGATACAATTTTTATTTTATGAATTTATTTATTTTAATGACACAATTACAGCAAATGTTTATGTCACGCCCTGGGAAAACCTTTTATTTATTTATTTCTTGACAATAAAGAAGCTTTGAATGTGTTTTAATGAAAATGAACCTTATAGTGTTTTAGAAGCACCCCAAAAGTGAAAAGGGAGACAGTTTCGTAACAAATTTCACCTACATGTAGATTTATCACCTAATCTACCTACAGCATTACTGACAATGTTGAAAGAATTATAGGTTTATAAAGGGAAATGTGTAGGCCTGCAACTAACAGTTATTTTCATAATCGATTAGTTGGCCGATTATTTTTTCGATTAATCAGATTGGGGGGGTGCAAACTTTCAGTACCATTTTTTCGTTTAAATAAAATCCACAAACTGGGTGTTTTTATAACCAAACTGATTAATTTTAAAATATCTCATTTGAATATATTTTGATACATTTAACAAAAAAATTTAATATTATTTAAACATTAAATGATTAATTTAGTGACTTGTGTTGTATTAGCTAAATGTATTTTTATATATGTCTTTTATTTAATGTCGAATAATGTCGAAACCATTGTACAAAATGCAATCTGTACAAAGTGTGTCGGCGCTCTTCTCTGTTTTGATGATGACGTGAAGTTGCAGGAGCATCTCATGCATTTTGACTGGAAATTATTATGTAAATAATGTATATAATATATATTATACTGTGATATAAACTCAATTTGGGTACAAAGCAAATTCTTCCAGAGTTCAGGCAGTGATTGGTTTTGTGCCACATGTTTTGTACGTAGTTTACTAGTCTTTCTGTCTCAAAGTCGTACAAACTAAACGGTTCACCTTACACTGTTATTGTACGTCACTGCAGCACTTTATTACAGCCACGTTTTTCCCATAGCCTCGGCTTCTTTACATCATGCCTTGGTATAATCTGCAATTTTGTCATTATCCACTAATAACAACAATAACATTTCTGTGTTTCATTCACAGTACAAGGTTTGCCCGTTCTGATATCTGGCCTGAATTCTTTTCAGCCTGTATTGTGTTCCCGAGATAATATCATGAGCCTAATATATTAGTAACAGCATGTCTACTACCAAGAAACTTTGTATCCTCCTGCAATCAGATCAACTTGGGTGTGGGGGAGTATTTTATTACCTTAAAGAAGCCAGTGCAATCCTTTTCCCTCAGTGGTCTCTCAGTGTCGGTACTTTTTCATCAGTGCTGAATAAGCACAGAAAACATCTCACTCACATTTCCGTACCACGACCTTGGAAAATGGAGCAAATAAAATATGGATAGCATTCAGACTTTGTTTTCTTTTCCTTTTTATTCATTTTCATACCCCTCTACCTCCACTCATAAGAAATTGTCATAAGCTGAAAGCTTAAATTGCTTAAAGCTATTGCTCAAGGTTAAAACCCAGTGTAGCATGTTAAATTCAAGATGTATCTGAATGCTGTTTATACTTTATGCATTTGCCCTTTAATTCTTACCACCTGGTTGTTTGTGCATGGTAGCCTACTGTCTTGTTTGAGTGAAATTATCATACTCGAAAAATGTCAAACCACATCCATGCGTTTCAACGAGAAAATTTGCAATACAGAGCGACAAATAGGGTGGCAGTGGTGTCTTCACTGTGAATACAGCAATGATCAGAGAAATCATAGTTTGTGGATCATTCTGACACCGGGTAACAATCATGCACGGCACAGATGCAATTTATACTGGAGGTCGACCGGATTTTGCAGATACAGATAATTAAGTTGAGCGGTTCCGGCCGATAACCGATTAATCAACCGAAAGTTTTTTTACTCGACACTGAATGAAAACAAAGTAAAGTAAAATATTTCTGAACTTTATCACAAAAATATATATATATATATTATAGCTATTAATACATATTAAAGTGGAAAAGATATACATCCAAATTGAACCAAAATGTAACACTCCAAACAAATAAAAAATAGAGACGTCCAAAATGAAAAAAAAAAAACCCACTTCACTTAACAACAAAATTTGTCATTGCTCGTTTATATTTCACCTCAAAAGGCCGCTCTCATACAATCTGATGACAGCAGACCCTTCTTAGCCGCTCCCCCAATGAATGCAACCGGGAAAAACTATTGGTGTGGATTTTTGCAGATTACAATAGTTCCAGCAATCGGTTATCAGTGCCGATTAATAGCCTAAACAGTCAGTCGACTTCTAATTTGTACCCAGGTTTATCCTTTTATTTACAAGCCAGAATACCTCTTTAGCAAGAAGACATCTTGACAAGTGGTCATAAGTGGCATCAGATATATTTACTACAGCCAAGGCCTAGTAGCAACCAACACAGAGCAATTTAGGTGGAGTCAACTCAGAGTAACACTCATAGTTGCATACAATTTTGATGTATTATTTTGTCATATGGTGAGGGGTGTATCTAAACAAACATAGCGTAGCTAACAATTTTCACACCACTGAGAAAGTGTTTACACATTCTGTTTGATGTGAATTTCACTGCTCAGTAGGAGAAAGTAACAAGTTACAAAACCTATGTATAGACGTTGAGATATTTTGAGCAGATATACACTATATAGTCAAATGTTTGTGGACACCTGACAATCACAACCATGTGTGCTTTTTGAACATCTCATTCCAGATAGCTGTTGTATAACCTCCGCTCTTCTGAGAAGGCTTTCCACTAGATTTTGCAGAGTGGCTGTGGGGATTTGTATGCATTCAGCCACAAGAGCATCAGTAAGTTGAGGCGGTCTGGCGTCAGTATTCCGGTACATCCCAAAGGTGGGAAAAACCCCACCAATCAGTGGGGTTAAGGTCAGGACTCTGTGCAGGCCCCTCGAGTTCTTCCACACCGATCTTGGCAAACCATGTCTTCATGGACCTCACTTTGTGCACAGGGACATTGTGATGCTGGAACAAGTCTGGGTCTCTTAGTTCCAGTGAAAAGAAATTGTAATGCTGCATCATACAAAGACATCCTATACAGTTGTGTGCTTCCAACTTGGTGGTAACAGTTTGGGGAAGAACCACATATGGGTCAGGTGTCTGCAAACTTTTAGTCATATAGTGTACATGAGTTCTCTTTTGTAGAGTGTTTCAAGTCACATCAGTTTCTCTTCTGCACTGATATGCTCAGCTGAATAACCAACCAAATGAACTCCAATTCAGCTCTCTTTCTAGTACTATCTGAGAACACAGTAGGACGCTCATGAGCACACACTGAGTGTGAATTGTAGCAGCGCCATTGGCACTGATCTCCAACTGAGAAACTGATACCTGAGAATGATTCCTATACTTAACTTTTTCAGACCAGAAGTGTAATGGCCACATGATCCAGCAAGTTTTTTTTTAAATAAACATTTACATTATATTTAATTATTTTAGCTGAGCTTGCAAGTGCTTTTGTCAGCAATGACTTGCAAACAATCACAGGTATGCAGTCGAGGTTTAAAGGTCATACTCAAGGGCCCAGCACTGGCTTTCTGGCAGTAAGTTTTAAACTCGTATCCTTTTTAAATGCAGAATCCTAACTAGAGTAGTTATTAATGCCTTGATTAAAACAAAAGGAAAGTCCACTAATTAATTGTTGGTTATTACATCAGTTCAAGCTTTGCCCTACCAAATATCAGCAGTAAGAACCTGAGCAATAAAAGGATGTTTAACAGGTAGAGAACTTCAGTTCAAGACCTTCCGTTAATGTTCACATCAAACATAAGAATGCAGAAAATGTATGATCAGTGACCGTGGCATGGTTGTTGGTGCCAGATGGGCTGATTTGAGTTTCAGAAACTGCTGATCTGGGTTTTTCATGCACAACAGTATCTAGAGTTTATATAAAACGGTGCAAAAAACAAACAAACAAACAAACAAAAAAAAAACCTCCAGTGAGCGGCAGTTTGGCAACTGGTAATGCATTGATAATCGGAGAATTGGCAGGTAGCTCAAATATAACCACTTTTTACAGCTGTGGTGAGCTGAAAAGCATCTCAGACCAGGCGATGTTTTTTCAATCTTCAGCTGTCCAGTTTCAGTGAGTCTGTGCTACTGTAGCCTCAGGTTTCTGTTCTTGGCTAACGGGTGGAATCTGATGGGGTTTCCTGCTGTTGAAGCCCTTCTGCCTCAAGGTTCAACATGTTGTACCTCTGAGATGCTAGCCCATGTATACTCAGCAAAAAAAGAAACGTCCCTTTTTAAGGAGACAGTATTTTACAGATAATTTAGTAAAATCAAAATAAGCTTGACAACTCTTTATTGGAAATGGTTCAAACAATGTTTTTCGTGCTTGTTCAATAAACCATGAACAATTATTGCACATGCACCTGTGGAACAGTCCTGAAGACATGAACAGTTTACAGGCGGTAGGTAATTAAGGTCACAGTTACAAAACCTTAGGACACTAAAGAGACCTTTCTACTGACTCTGAAAAACACCAGAAGAAAAATGTCTAGGGTTCCTGCTCACCTGCGTGAACATGCCATAGGCCTGCTGCAGGGAGAAATGAGGACTGCAGATGTGTCCAGAGCAAATGTAAGACACCTAAGACAGGGAGACATCATCTAGTAGAGTAACATCTCACAGCAAGAACTGACGCAGTCCGTGAGGATGAGATGCACTGTAGTACTTAAAGCAGCTGGAGGCCACCAGATACTGACTGTTACTTTTTATATTGACCACCCCCTGATCAGGGGCTCATTTCTGTTCATTAAATGTCTGTGAAACTTGTTCAGTTTATGTCTCAGTTGCTGAATATTTTTATGTTAATACAAATATTTACACACGTTAAGAAATATGCTGGAAATAAATGCAGTTGAATATGAGAGGACATTTTTTTTTTTACTGAGTATATATTAGCTTCTCCTTCCACATGATATGTTTGTAGTATGTTAACGATTTAAAGCCTCACATCCTAACCTAGATTTTGTCTGCTCCCCCCCTTTTTTTTATTAGACATAAGCCTAAAAGTCTGCAGATGTTTTATTTACTTCTCTCATGAATGCAGTTAACAGTTTTAGGCTATTGTGATGACTCACTCAGCTTAATATATTGTATATGTGTACTGGCAAGGACTAAATCAACACTAGACTTGGATGCAGTCGAGGGAAAAATATGAACAATATTCACATTATTTATCCTCCCCCACCTAATGCTTACTCTCTGATAATAGCTAGGCCAGTCTCATGCAGTGAGCGGGTGTATGCAGTCAGGTTTGTTCAGCTGCTGAGACTGCTTGCCAAGGTTTACAGGTTTAGTGTAGCAGATATTGTGTAGAATGGCACAGAACTAGAGAAACTTCTGGATAGGTGCTAATCGTGTAATAGAATGTAATCCGAGCTGTCTGCTTATGGGAAATGGTAGCTAAAAGGAATAGTTTGATCAATAATATATTTGCCCAATATTTCCCTTACCTCAAAACTAGTCGTCTAGCCAGGCCCTATTCGGGTTCCATTGTTTAGGCTTTCATTTTGGCAATATTAGCTATGAAACTTCTAAGAGGTAAGTGATGTTTTTGGATGATCTCCTCCAAAATCTTTTTTTTTTATTTTTTTTTTTTATAAACAAATATTTTAACCATATCCAGTTATATGGTAATGTCACACAGACCAAATGATGTGGTTTGTGACACAATGTGACTTACTGTAAACTATAAACATAAACAAATTTCTACCTTGTAGCTGATTATTGTGGGTTGTACTCAGAGTCTGTGACTTAAGGTCAAAGATTTGTGAGTATTTACATTAGGAAGTTCTCTGTATTCAGAGTTGGGTTACACAGGTGCGCTGGTCTGTGTGTATTTCATACATCTGAGTGTTCCAGGTTTTCCTGAGTAGAGGTATCAGAGACAGGGTTTTTCAATAGTGCATAGAACATCGCTTTTTTTGTTTTGTTTTGTTTTGTTTTTTTGAATGATGTACACTATTTACAATACTATAAAGTTTGTGGAATCCTGACTATCACACCCATATGTGGTTCTTCAACAAACTGTTGCCAGTTGGAAGCACACCATTGTACAGGATGTCTTTGTATCCTGTAACATTGCAATTTTCCTTCACTGGAATTAAGATGTCCAAACATGTTCTAGCATGACAATGCCATTGTGCACAAAACAAGCTCCATGATTACATGGTTTGTCAAGGTTGGTGTGGAAGAACTCGAGTGACCTGCACAGAGCCCTGACCTCAACTCCACTGTACACCTTTGGGATAACCTGGAATGCCAACTATGTACCAGACCTCCTCACTCGACATCAGTGCCTGACCTCATTAATGCTCTTGTGTCTGAAGGAGCAAAATCCCTATAACCACACTCCAAAATCTAGTGGAAAGTCTTCCCAGGAGAGTCGAGGTTATTATAACAGCAAAGTTTCAATAGGGCCCCTACAGCCGACATTCAAGAACTCGGTCAGACGATGAGAGCTGCAGTGAAAGCTAACTAAGGATGCACTATTTTCAGTACGCTATCAATACCAGACAGACGGGTATTGTCTTCTGCCAAGTACCTATCAGTTATGCAGATTCATCATTAAATATATCAGTGGACCAGATATAAACCAGTGTATATATATATATACATGTCAAACCTGATTTGATACTATCCTGTATTTCAGGTCAGTATTATGTGATGACTTTAAGAAGTCAGAAGGTTTTACATAATCGAAACCTTATAGTAAATCAATTTCACCCCATCGTTAGTTTTGGTTATTTTCCTATAACTGCACCACCTGTAGTTTAAAAAAAAAATCTTTACATAACATTTTTGCAAACGTTGCCAGAAAGAATTGGTATAGCAAATGAGAAGGTGGCAGCAGTTGTGAGCCACATTCGAGTGACAACTCCGCCCTTTTACAGCACTAGTTGAACCCACGGATAATGATGCTTAATAACTGCTTAATAATAAGCACAAAAGTTTATTGCATACGTGTGTGACTGTTAAAAATAGTGATGAATCCACATAAAGTGTGGATTTGTAAAGTGCTTTTTTCTGCTGCAAATTTGCTTTGAAAACATTTGAAAATCCCTTTGGACAAATTATCTTGAGCATTTGTTCTACCTTCATGCCGTTCAGAAAGAGGATATGTCTAAAAGCACTGCATACTTTGATACTTTGTACTTTGATCTGCTTTTGAAAAAAAAACGGAACGAAGCCAGAATGCATAGCATTCAGCTAGCAGCATGAAGGGGTTCTTAAATGGCTTTCGGCTTTGCGGTGGGCGTAAGAGATGAAATGGAAGTGTGTGAGAGATGATGTTTCAGCTGTATGTGGGCAGGAAGGCGTCCTGGCGGCTCTGAACAACAGTGGAGACGGTGCTGTTTCGATTCAGGCCGTGGAAAAGATGGAGCTGTGATCCTGCTGAGCATCATAGTGTTACAGCAGAATCACACCGAGACCTCCTTACTGTCTCTCAGCATGGTGCTGGTGCTCCCACACACATACAGTTACGGTACACGCTGTTCTCCTCGCGGCTCTTTTCTTTGTCTCCGAGTTCAGTTTGAATCTGAATCAATTGGAGTCAGCTTTGTTGAAGACATATATTAGGTGTCATCATGTCAGAGAGTAGAAAAGTAAGGTTTGGACGTTTGATATGATTTGAGCTACATATGCAAAGCAAATCCATTTTGAACCTAATCCATTTTATATATACATGTAAATGTGTACATTCCTCTAGGATCATGATGCAGCAAGTGGTGTAAGGAGTGCATCTTGGAGATATGGAGATGCTCCTGGGGAGAATATGGTAATCAACGCCCACTAGTGATTGATGTAGTGCAACATGATTGACACAGTGCTAAAGGACAGGTTCTTAAAGCAACTTGATACACGACAGCTTATCAACAGTTAACACTAGTCAGACTTCAGCTAACATTTCAGCTATTAGCTGCATCATTGTGTCATGAAAGTTGGACTGGGACAGATGCCATTGCAGTCAAGCGTCTTCAGTGAAGTGAAATGTAAACAAATCTAAACGTTAGGCAAGGTCAAGAACAGGCTTAGGTCAGGCAATCAACAGAGTATACTGGGCTAAGGCAAAACTGGAACATCAGGAAACAGGCAAATAATCAGAAAAGCAGAGTAACCAACACGGAAAACGAGACTAGGTAAAGTCAGATGTGTGGGACAAACTGAGCATTTACTCCACGAAGTCTGTATGACTGAGAGTGTCTTTTAAAGTGTATGTGTGAGTGTGAGGGATTGGGAACAGGTGTGTTTGTGTCCGGTGAACGGGAGTGGGTTAACAGCAGCGTGTTCAGGGGAGTGTAGTCTGAGGCGGCCATGTTTGGAGGCTGCGGTGCGTTCTGTGCAATGAAGTTAGTGGTTTGCATGGACCTGACAACTCGACAAGCATCTCACAAATGCTTCACTATGACAAGTAAGAAATAAAACAAGATGTGGTGTGCTGTTACAAAAAATAGAAAATGATCAACAACGGGGTGATGTGAGGCAGTCCAACACGAAGCGGATTGTTTTCCAATAACAAGTGTTTTAATCCTCTTATACCACAGCAATTTCTCATCTCATATATGTTGATATATCTGTTTATAGTTATGTTTAATGCGTTTTGCTCTCTCTCTCTTAAAGTAAACAAGACTTGTCATGTTACCGAGAAACTGCAAAGCATAAACTCGTTTGTCTCAAAGGCTTTCTTGTGTTTACCTCTAACTAAAGGACCTCTAACTAACTTTACCTCTAACTAACTTTATTTCTAACTAAAGTACCTCTAACTAACTTTCTTCTTCTTGCTAAGTAGCGTATCGGGCGACGAGAGAGAAATCCCTCCTGTCGTTTCCATAGCGGTTACGGTTTTTTACACGGGCGGCTGTGGCGCAGTTGGTAGAGTGGGTTGTCCACTAATCGTAGGGTTGGCGGTTCGATTCCCGGCCTGGTGACTCCACATGCCGAAGTGTCCTTGGGCAAGACACTGAACCCCAAGTTGCTCCCGATGGCAAGCTAGCGCCTTGCACTGCTACCATTGGTGTGTGTGTGAATGGGTGAATGATAAAAGCGCTATATAAGTGCACATTTACCATTTACCATTTTACGGGGACGGGTTGCTACAGTCATGGACGAAATTATTGGCACCCCTGGAACTTTTCCAGAAAATGCACAATTTCTCCCAGAAAAGTGTTGCAATGACAAATGTTTTGGTATACACATGTTTATTACCTTTAAGTGCATTGGAACAGCACAAAAAAGCAGAAGAAAAAAGGCAAATTTGACATCATTTTACACAAAAGTCCCAAAATGGACTGGACAAAATCATTGGCACCCTATTAAAACTGTGGGTAAATAATTTCATTTCAAGCATGTGATGTTCATTTAAACTCACCTGTGGCAAGTAATAGGTGCTGGCAATATAGAAATCAAAACTGAAGCCAGTTAGAGTGTATAAAAGTTGGCTCAACCTTTGTGTTGTGTGTCTGTGTGTGCCACACCAAGCATGGAGAAGAGAAAGAAGTGGCGAGAATTGTCTGAGGACAAAATTGTGGAAAAATATCAACAATCTCAAGGTTACAAGTCAATCTCCAGAGATCTTAAAGTTCCTTTGTCTACTGTGCGCAATATAATCAAGAAGTTTATAACCCATGGAACTGTGGCAAATCTCCCTGGACGTGGACGGAAGAGAAAAATTGATGAAAGAATGCAACGCAGGATAGTTCGAATGGTGGATAAACAACCTCAATCAACTTCCACGCAAATTCAGGCTGTCCTGCAGACTCAGGGTGCATCACTGTCAGCTCGAACCATACGTTGTCATCTGAATGAGAAGAAGCGCTATGGCAGGAGACCGAGGAGAACCCCATTTCTGACACAGACGCCTAAAAAAGCCAGACTGCAGTTTGCAAAAATGTACCTGAGTAAGCCTCAATCCTTCTGGGAGAACGTTTTGTGGACAGATGAGACTAAGGTAGAGCTTTTTGGCATTCTACTGTTTACAGAAAATGGAAAGAGGCCTACAAAGAAAAGATCACAGTACCTACAGTCAAACATTTTGGAAGTTCAAGGATGTTTTGAGGTTGTTTTGCTGCCCAACCCTCCCTTTTGCATCTGGGCTTGGGACTGGCAATGGCAGACACTCACACACCCATTCATACACTACAGACACCAATCAGCCTACCATGCATGTCTTTGGACTGGGGGAGGAAACCAGAGTACCCGGAGGAAACCCCCGCAGCACGGGGAGAACATGCAAACTCCGCACACACATGGCCCCGGTGGGCATCGAACCCCAGACCCTGGCGGTGTGAGGCGAACGTGCTAACCACTAAGTCACCGTGCACCCCTCTAACTAAAGTACCTCTAACTAACTTTACCTCTAACTAAAGTACCTCTAACTAACTTTTCCTCTAACTAACTTTACCTCTAACTAACTTTATCTGTAACTAACAGACCTCTAACTAACAGACCTCTAACTGAAGTACCTCTAATTAAAGGACCTCTAACTTACTTTACCTCTAACTAAAGGACCTCTAACTGAAGTACCTCTAACTAACAGACCTCTAACTAAAGTACCTCTAACTAACTTTACCTCTAACTAAAGTACCTCTAACTAACTTTACCTCTAACTAAAGTACCTCTAACTAACAGACCTCTAACTAAAGTACCTCTAACTAACTTTACCTCTAACTAAAGGACCTCTAACTAAAGGACCTCTAACTAACTTTACCTCTAACTAAAGTACCTCTAACTAACTTTACCTCTAACTAAAGGACCTCTAACTAAAGGACCTCTAACTAACTTTACCTCTAACTAAAATACCTCTAACTAACTTTACCTCTAACTAAAGTACCTCTAACTAACTTTACCTCTAACTAAAGGACCTCTAACTAAAGGACCTCTAACTTACTTTACCTCTAACTAACAGACCTCTAACTGAAGTACCTCTGACTAACAGACCTCTAACTAAAGTACCTCTAACTAACCTTACCTCTAATTAAAGGACCTCTAACTTACTTTACCTCTAACTAACTTTATCTCTAACTAACAGACCTCTAACTGAAGTACCTCTAGCTAACTTTATCTCTAACTAACAGACCTCTAACTAACAGACCTCTAACTAAAGTACCTCTAACTTACTTTACCTCTAACTAAAGGACCTCTAACTAACTTTACCTCTAACTAGAGGACCTCTAACTAACTTTATCTCTAACTAAAGTACCTCTAACTACCTTGACCTCTAACTGAAGTACCTCTAACTAACTTTATCTCTAACTAACAGACCTCTAACTAAAGTACCTTTAACTTTACATCTAACTAACTTTATCTCTAACAAAGCACTGACACTAAATATCCCAAAATGATCATCTCCTCACAGAAAATGGTCTATGTTCACTTCCTGTGTAAGCTGTTACTATAGAAACACTAACGTATTATAATGAGTTCATTAATATAAACCTGTGATTCGCCTTCCTGCAAATCTACTGTCCAAGCCATGCTGCTATAGAAAATTGAATCAGGAGTTCAACGGTGGTCTGAAAACGTTGTTTAATTTTAGCTAGCGTCTTTATTTATTGCTAGGATCGTGTTTGAATGTGAGCAGATAGCGCGTTGTTCCAGTAATAGTGGACTGTGGTGTCTCAGCAGTTAAAGTTCTGAGTTAGTGATTTGGTGGTTTGAAACCCCAGAACTGCCTGAGACTTGGACTCTGTACTTGGATTAGATTTTGCCTCAGTTGTGGATAAAAGCATTAGTAATAGTACAGTTATATGACGGCTCTGCAGTGCACTATATGGTATTTTGACTCATTTGTCAGTGTTTCCATATCACTGTGCATCTCAACGTCATCGTTAGCTAGCTCAAGATACAGCTTTGATCTAAAATAAGGGGCTTGAGCACTGCACTTTCTGACTGTAAAATAATCACCTGTCATCTATGCAGTCTCTGTAGACCACAAGTCTCTGCTTCCAGTGTCACTATAACTGATCAATTAAATCATTTACATGAGAAACATTTTGTTACTACTGCTACTACTAAGAAGAAGAAGTAAAAAATTTCTGGTGAACTCTTTCCATATGGTTGGGGCTGATGGGGTCAGTAGGGTCAGAGGGTCGTGTTTTTTTCACTCTCACTCTTCTTTCTTCATACATACCAACAGTAAACACATATGGAACCCATACACACTTTCAGGACACATTGTCCTTCACTCAGCTCACTTGCTTTCTCTCACGCTCATTCTCCTCTCTCTATTCTCTCATGCAATTCTTTTCACGCAGCATTTACTTATTAGCATGACCAAATCGAGCACGATATTGGCAAAGCAAAAAATAAAATGTTAACAAAAGTTAATGTCAACTTACTACTGTTACTACTAAATCAGTCAATAACTAAATCAGCCAACAGAGAATGTCTTTACACTGGGAGAGGAAGCTAGATTTATCCAGAGGAATATTCAAGCTCTGTGCACACAGGTGGGAATCAAACCCCCAACCCTGGAGGTACGAGGCAAACATTCTAACCACTAAGCCACCATGCCCCTGTAATTTTGAGCATGATCGTAGTTTTTTGAGATGTGGCTGCACTTAATTAGCACGTTCCCATGCCTTAATAATTAAGGATTATTTTTACTAAGCAGCGAAGTCACTAGTGGACTTCTGCAATGGCTATGGTTTGGATTAAACCTATTCCCGTCAAATAGGCTATTAACTAATTAAGAACTCTGTAATAAATTTTATAACTTTATAATGCATTGCATTGTGTTGCAATTTCCAACAATGTCACCGACCCGTTTAGTTATTTCCACAATACAGACAGTAATCACATTTCCTTCTGTGTAATGGTAACATTTACTGAGGGAAAGGTTTATTTTTTTAATTATCTATGACACCAACAGTTGAATAGATTCATCAATCACAAGGTTCTTTTGACACTCAGTAATGTTTCTTGTGTGCCATCATTCCGAGGAACCTTTAGTTTTAAGTGTGGACACAAACCGATCTGTGGATGCGGATGCAGTACTCACATCTGAGTACAATCTATTGATCCATAGATTACAGAGGGAAGAGCAAAAGTCCGGCACCTCAGAGCAAACAAAGTCTGTCACAGTGAGGGATACATTTTGAAGACTTGGAAACAAGAGAGGTTGGGGATATGTGTCTCGTCAAACAAAGAAACCGTCGCATGTTGCTTCTGCCCCCATCTGTTACCATGACAATTCAATACTTCCCATCATGCGGTGGAATGTAGCACCATATGATATTTGGGTCTGGCAGTCGTGCCTATCATCTTTCCCCATCCCTCATCTCCAGAGTCGCTGTCCATCCAGACACCCACACACACACGGCATTTTATGAGCTTCTATTTTCACGCTGAGATGAAAGCACCCGCGCCTTTATCCGAGTCATTTTTCATACCGTGAGATCACAGCAAGGGTTTTTCTTTCTTTTTTTTTTTTTTTTTTTTCTTTTTTTTTTGGGAGAAGGGATTCAGCTTAGAGCTTGGGCTTCCTGGCAACTTGGATGTGCGTGTGTTTTTGCTCTCTCTGAATCATAATTTCTTTCTCCCTCCTGAGGTTCAAGTGGGGTTCAGCCTGTTGGGTGCTATCCACGGCAGTTCCCTGTCCGTTCCAGGTGACCCAGCGTCCTCTGCTTTTTTTTTTCCTCCCTCCTGGCATACATCGTTTGTCCTCAGGAGTTCATCTTCAGTCCATGTCTGTCTTCAGGAGGAAATTTAAAATGAGCACTTGACATTACGTGGTTTTGGAAGTGCACCGCTTTTTCCGTCACTTTAAATATTTGAGTTTGTCATCAGGTGTTTGGGCTTTCAGTGTGAGTTTCTGTACATTTTAAACTGTTTGAATTGGGAATAGTTCATATGAGCAGAACCCGCTACAGCTATACTTCAAGAAATCATTGTTTTTCTCGTTAGAGTCAACAGTATGTATCAAAATCTGTCCAAGTTTTGAAAGAACATTGAATTTTTTTTTTGTCCGTGTAGACTTTCACAGGATGAGTTTCCAGAATGTTCACGAGGAGACGTTTGTTGCACAAATGCAATTTTTGGTTCAAGATGAAAAGGCTGTAATGCAGTTACATTTGTACATTTAATCATCCAGAGATTTTTTTATACAGACAATGAGTAGATTTAATTTAAAATATTTATATAAATGACCTGGAAAATCAAAAGTATTCTCCATACTGAATTTATTCCTTCCAGTGTTTTCTGTATTATCTTTCCACAAATAAACAACCATCTGTTTGTCTCTATGAATGAGTCACATAGATACCAACATCTTTGTATTCAAATTCTGTACAGAATTTTCTATTTTAGCCCGTTCCTGTGCGTGCTTTCCCTGCTGTGTAGTTACCATGATGAGGGGTTCTTGTGCAGGGCCAAGTCTGTCAAGTAACATCAAGTATCTGTTTGAGATGATCGGGATCTCATATTGGTTCTATTCTTGTATAGAAGGCTATTATAACACAGTGTTTTAATGACAGATTGCAGAAATTCTTTCCTCTGGTTGACCCCAACCATCAAAGGCCATAAACACACTTCAAGATCAAGTTTCAGTTGCGATGCTGAGCAGTTTCTCCAGAACAAACCTGACTTCAGATCAAAACAAACATGGCAGATGATCAACAGACACATATTTCCGTGCTATTTGGATGTGTTTTGCAGAGATAAATAAAAAGTAGCCGAGCTGATGGTTGAGCATGGTTTATGAGTCAGAATTTAACCCTGATACATACAGTACTAAATGTATAAAACGTCCCGAAAAACCTAACACAGTTGTATCTATGTATGTAAAAAAAAATTATATCATGGAAAAGTTCATTTTTTTCTATAATTGAATTCAAAAAGTGGAACTTTCATATATTCTAGATTCATTACACATAAACTGTGTTTTCTGAAATCGAGAGTCAATGCAGTGTCTACACGGAGATTTTAGAGCACTTCATGCTTTCATCTGCTGACAAGCTTTATGGAGATGCTGATTTCCTTTTCCAGCAAGACTTGGCACCTGCCCACAGGGCCAAAACTATTAGTAACTGGTTTGCTGACCGTGGTATTACTGTGCTTGATTGCGCAGATAACTCGTCTGAGCTGAACCCCATAGAGAATCTATGAGAGACAAAAAAAAGGCTTGAAATTTTTTACTTTATATGTAATTTATCTAGAATATACACTTTTTGAACTAAATTATGGGGAAAAAATGAACTGTTCCATTTTTTAGATGCTCCTGTACTAGGTACCATGCTGATAACTTCCATCAATATTAATGCCTTTCATTCAGCTTGTTGGTTATCAATTTTGTTATGTAACATCTAGATAGGAAAGATCACAGGATAGCTGGCATTCTCTGCACAAACATTGAACTTGGATTGGGAATAGAGCAGGGGTTAAGACTTTCCGAAGCTTTCCAACTTTCTAACATGGGAAAATCATTATGTTTTCCAGTTTCTAAGTAACAGTACAAGCTCCTTTTTTTTTTTTTTTTTTTTTACTTTGAGAGTGAGAAAAGAGAGGCCGTGGTAATGACTGTTTAAGATGCTGTAACATAAGCAATGACAAAAAGCAACCTTGTTTTCATGGATGCTTCCACAACATTAAATTTACTGTAATTCACGTTGTTGGCAAATTACTGTGGTGTAAAAGGAACAAAACTCTTTAGGACGTACTGACTGTTACAAAATTCTTACACTGAAGTGAAGACTCCTCCAATAAATAAACGTGAAATAAACATCTCTTTACAGAACATTTGACTATATCAACGATTAGAATCTTTTTTGTTGTTGTTAAACAATAACAATTTTTTAATCTGTTTATTATTGTCCTTAGATTACATGTCTTGCCCACCATACACATCTCTGGGTATAAGCTGTTATTATGGAAATGGTAACATATTAGAATGAGCGAATGAGTGTAAAACTCTCTACATCTGTTACAGTTAGATTTATTAACACTTTATTCCAAATCAGATTTGAGAATTCAACAGCAATGTGATATAAAATTGGATTATACATATTCCACACCACGTGATAATCAAGGAAAATAATTTTTAATTTTTTTTTTATTATTTTATTTTTTTATTTACCTCATTTGGCTGATGCTTTTATAAAAAATTAAAAAAGCAACTTACATTTGACATTGTTCAAGGGCCCAACAGTGGCAGCTGGATGATTCTGGATGTTTGAAAATTTGAACTCATGAGCTTTCAATCAGTAGAACAATGACTTAATCATCACTGAGCTGGCTTCCCTCCCTTATCATCACAAGAGCTAGAATGAAAACAAAGTTCACAGTTGGACCATTGGTGCATTTCATACACACACTGTTTTTTTGCACAATTTTTAGTCTAAAACCCTACAAAACAAAGCACAATCCATATCCTACATGGAGATTAACACTGCACCAGATTCCCCTCTGGCGCACTAGACTCCCTTTGGGCCACGTCCTATCACTGCTACTGTTAACTGGACTGGAACCTAGCTCTGTCCTGCCAGCTGCAGATGATTTATCGTTATTAGACAGCTGAGGTTACAGATAAAACCGAGCCACATGCTGGGTCTTCATAAGGAAAGCTGTCTTCTGGCTCTTGCCCCAATGTCATGAAAATCATTAGCTAGCAGAAAAAGCGCAGGAGAAAACGGCCAGAAATCAGATCTGGGATACAGCTGGTATGTTGTGTCCACGTGTCTGGCAACTGTATTATCTGGACATATTAAACCAGAACAGTTTATTGGAAAGGGATAATCAAATGGCCAAGGAAGTTTAGTACAAGACATAAAATATAAATTATATAATAACGATTGGATTGAAAGGTTTTGAACTTATTTTTTATGTGAGTTTTCATTTTAGAAATTCAGTTTGATCAGAACACTGCCAACTGCAAAATTTGAATGCACATTTAAATATTATTTCTATTATTATGTGTAGAAAGTGGATTGAAATTTGGTTAATGAGAACTTACAGCTGAGTTACACTCCATTCAAGCCGTTAATGGATAGGTTAGTTTGAGAAGTAGCCAGATACTTTTGCTGAATGTTTGTTGTTTCTGGTAGTGACACTGAAACAGTTCATGTCTGAACAGTGTAGCATATGACTTATCTCCAAATTGGAAATATATTGCCAGACCATCTTTGTTCTCATGTGGAAAGGTGTTTTGTTGGTAGATGATGTGGAGGTTCTGGTGTTCAGTCAGTGCCCGTGGCTCATCTGAACAGAGTTGTGCTACAGTGGTCATGCCCGTGGGGTATTGACGGATAAAAAAAACAGGGTGATGCTTGTGGAATCAATCATTGTTACAGAGAGATGTACCCATTTACCCCCTCATGTGGGCTGTTATAGGATTTTTCTCCACTGTCAGTATGATGAAAGTCCAGAGTTTTGATGCCTCTTCGGAGTTTGGAGAGCTGCAGGGGTCCAACACTCTGTTGCCCCTTTCTGCATCAACACACGGCTGAACATTTTATAGATATACTCACATTTCCACCAGTGGACTGCATTGGTGCTCAAAGATAATAAAGTTTGTTAACATATGAAATATAGCTCGTGTTCAATTCATTGAGATTGCCATTCCGATGGATATTTCTTCCGCAGGCCACTCATTGATCAGTGCGGAATTAGTTCTACCCAGGCTGTAATAAAGGCATGGTCAGGTGAATGATTTCAGGATACTCAAGCTAGAGTTTCAATGTTCATGATGAGACAATGACCGATTGATGTCTCTACTTCAGCTGGGAGCCTTCTGCACTTTTTGCTGCAGATGATCCAGATGAATACCCAAAAATGTACACTTCCCAAAAGTCTCATCCTTACCTAAGTGGATTATCTCATCTCAATACTGTAGCCTTGTACCTGACAATGGCTGCTGTAATCATAAAGACATTCCTGTTTTCATCCCAGGACTCTTATTCACAACAGGTTCGTAGTAGACATCCTTTCAACACTCTTAGTAATGTTTGACTTGATAGTATACAGCTGTTGATGAGTAGTGATTTTTTCGAGTCTGGTTTTACTCAAGATTTATTCCTCCTTTTTTCTCTGTGAGTTTTTACTTAACACTGTCACCTCTGGCTTGCTCATGAGGGATCTAAGTCTACATCTGAATTTTTGTTTATGTGCTTTGTGAAAATGGCTTTTGTTCAACGGGCTATACAAAAAAAAATGGAAATGAAGTCATGGTGACCTCAAGACCCAGATTTCACCAGTTCTTGGTTCGTACAAAATGCTGCTGGAACTGAAACGGCTTTGCCGGCCATGAACCAGGCCTTCTCCGAGAAAAAGGTGGAATAGCTCCAAAACCAGCACGTGCATTTCGTCAGTGGAGAAAAGTGTCAGCTCAGTGGTTCTGCGATGGGTAATTTGAAGGAGCTGCTAACTGCATTTGATGGTCAGATTCACACAGGACCTGATTTTAGCATCAGAGCATCATCATTATTGATTTTGAGCTGGAAGATTCTGAGAGGTCCAAGTTCAGAACGGATCTACTGTCAGTATTTATAGAAGGAACGTTTTTCCAGTTTTGTGCACCCCAGAGACACGTTAATGTCCAAAACATTTGCATTTACATTTATCATATATAGGGCTTACAAGTGAAGCAGAACACAATCCAAGCATTAATCTGAGCAGTTCAGGGTTTATGGCTCTTGCTTAAGGCTCGGTAAAAGCAAATTTCCAGTCACTAGCTTGGGAGATGTTTGCTTATACCGCAGTACTTGAATTCTGTATATAACAGAACAGCTCAGACAGTACTTTGGATTCAATTCCATAAAAATGGCGGTAAAGTTTTCTGTGAAGAGATTTAGAATTTTTTTTCAAAAGGAGTTTCTGTTGTCTGACGCTGAGGCATTCTTGATAACATGACTAGCTGCATATCGTTTCCTTATTAACTTGAACAGAACCGTTTGTTTCTTGTGAGCGTGTATTGACTACTACTGGTGTCTCTTGAGGGTGCGCACTGTCCATTCAGGTTTTTAGGTTTTGACGAGAAAAGGTAGTAGACAAATTGTATAGCCTACTGCACATGACTTACTACATTATACAATTTTCTCTTGTTTAAAACATTTCCAGAATACATTCTAATATTTTAATAAAGTGGGGATTTTTTTTTTGAAAATTGACTGTTTGATGTACATTAGGTGCTAAGCTTTGTTAGCAGGTTATCAGCATAAGCTAAGAGTACTAGCTAAGTGCATTCAGCAGAAGCATCACCATACTGTCTATACTTATATATTTATATATCTTCTTCAAACTAGTTATTAAATAATACACTTATCAGTGTGAAAGTTGGATTACATGTTATTTGATTGACATGTTACATGTCAGGTTTTGTGCTAACTGTAGAGGAACTACCAATCTCTGCCTCTTCATTCCAATTTTTTTCTCTGTAATGTCTCTATGTACATTTAATGAGAGTTTGTATATGACAGGACAAGATGAAACTATGGTTATAAGTTTTCTTCCTTTTTTGCAAGGCAAACAGTAGGGACTAATTGCAGGAAGGAACTTTTGTTGTGAGTTTTAAGAGGGGAAATGTAAAACTGACATGTCACACATTATATGATCGGTCCGTGGAATCATTCGAGTCAGTCATTTGGACTTGTCGCTTAACGCATAGTGAAATAATGAAATCACTGAAACCACGGCTTCATGCCGCACATCTACATACAAAAAAACCTATCAAAAACAGTCCCATGTCGCTTTGTCACTAGCTAGTGTGAATGCAGGCTTATATGTGGCGCAGGTAGTAGAGCGGGTTGTCCACTAATCGTAGGGTGACTCCACAAGTGTCCTTGGGCAAGACACTGAACCCCAAGTTGCTCCTGATGGCAAGTTAGTGCCTTGCATGGCAGCTCTGCTACCATTGGAGTGTGTGTGTGTGTGTGAATAGGTGAATGAGATACAGCGCTTTGTAAAGCACTTTGGATAAAAGCACTATATAAGTGCGCCATTTACCATTTAGCTTCTATAATGTAAGTGGTAATAAGAACTAACTTTTTTCATGAACATATAAGTGGATAGAATTTGACAATCTTTAATATATAACTTTAATTAGAGATGCACCGATACAAAATTTCTCCGCCGATTTCTCAGAGTGATATCAGCCGATAGTTCTGTCTTTTATGACTTTTTTTACATTTTGAAAGAAATGCAAATAAAAACTTTATTCTCTCCATTTCAACAAGTTGTTTCACAGTAACTGGTCTCAAACAGAAAACACATTACTCACATTAACATGAACACATGAACTATACTCTGTAAAATTAAAGTAAGATTTCTTAACTTATTGAATGTTATTAATTCATATTAACATGAATTCTAAAAAACAAAACAAAAAAAAACACTCCTGTTAGTCTCACATTCACTCACCACAAACAAAAACATTTCTACTCCATCATTAACATCAAACTGGTAATATATAATATCAACCTTTTTATATATATATATATATGTTAGCTGTGCAAAGCTTACAGAGATTGTAAACTGCAGTTTTGTCATCGTTCCACACAAAAGACATCACCTTTACACACAGCACGAAATCGGTGTGTTTTCCCAACCTCTTTTGAGTGACAGGATTTAATCAGCCCTGATCTTCGGGTGCTTTTAAACTATTTGGTCGATACTGATTATTGGCCTTTACATCGGTGCATCTCTAACTTTAATATATAATTTTTTGGCATTGGCAAAGCTGTGCTACAAGAGATATAAAACCATGTCATGTGTGTCTTATAACAGCAGAACCTATCTTGAGGTATTCATTATTTATTATATGTTTTGTCTAGTAGTAAAGTGCATGTTTGGGTATGTCTGGGTAAGGGTATGTCTTTTACATTGTTTTGGTGCAGCAGAAGCAGTGTTGCAGTGTAAGGAAAGTTCACAGTACTTATGGTTGCTTATGTCAGTTAATCCAGTGAGAACTGGAGTACATTTTCATGGATTCTATAATTTAGAAGCTGACTACAACATTCTTTTCTTTGCACTATAAAGGAACATTGACGTGTCGATTTTTCCTATTTCTCCTTTAACAATGTAGTTTTGAACTAGAAAAGTCTGATGTGGGCATTAAGGTTACAATCGGAGTGGTTAAATTGTAGGGGGGCCGCAGGGGATCAGAGCTCTAGTACTGTAATTTGACAGAAATGTAAATGATAAAGGTGATGATGATAATTATGATAGTTATATAATATAGTTTCATACTGCTTTTTGGTAAATGGTAAATGTGCACTTGTATAGCGCTTTTATCCAAAGCGCTTTACACTGAATCTCATTCACCCATTCACACACACACACTCCAATGGTAGCAGAGCTGCCATGCAAGGCGCTAACTTGCCATCGGGAGCAACTTGGGGTTCAGTGTCTTGCCCAAGGACACTTTGCATGTGGAGTCACGTGGGCCGGGAATCGAACCGCCAACCCTACGATTAGTGGACAACCCACTCTACCAACTGCGCCACAGCCGCCCCACGCTTTTTGGAGAAAGGCTTTCATTTCAAAGGTGTAGAATATATTTTTATAGAGTCAAGGCAATTGTTTAAATAAAAATAATAAATTACTGTGGTTTAAAGATCGTTTAAGTAAAACAATCCGAAGATCATTTTGATATCAAGAATAAGAAAATATGTATGTAAGCAGAGTTGACATTTTGCTAAGAAGTGGAGTAAAAGTAGGATGTGCTAAGTCTTATCTCTAGCTATGAGAAGAGATTTTATTATCCAAAGTAAAATCATTTACATTTATCATTTACATTTCTGTCAAATTACAGTACTAGAGCTCTGTTCCCCTGCGTCCCCCCTACAATTTAACCACTCCGATTGTCAGCATGTATTCAGAGCACAGTGGCAATACAATTACATGTGTGTGTGTGTATATATATATATATATATATATATATTGTGTATATATATATATATATATATATATATATATATATATATATATATATATATATATATATATATATATATATATATAAAATTTTACCTTTTTACTGTTATTATGCGTAAGTAGCTGCTAAAAAATAGATTAATTAAACTGAGTGTGTGTGTGTGTGTGTGTGTTTACAACAGGCAACTCCAGCAACAGCAGCAGGCAGACCTGGAGGTCCATCAGAGAGACGGCCTGACAGCATATGATCTCTCACAGGTGCCTACTCAAATACACAATCACAAATCTTTACACTTACGACTACAAACACTTTTATATATATATATATATATATATATAAATACACATTTTATTTTTACAACAGTATAAGAGCCACCTGAAACAGTGTTCTGAGATGGGTTGGCACTCTGTCCAGGGTGTCCCCCCACCCTGTGCCCCGAGTCTCCTGGGATAGGCTCCAGCCTCCCCCATGTAGAATAAGCGATATAGAAAATAGGATGGATGGGATTTGAAAGATGTGGTAGTAGTTTCTTTTGTATCACATCAACTTTACCTAGGTGACCTTTGTGCTGTGAATTTGGAAACCTCAGTCTCGGCAGGCATGCTGTTATTTTGACATATGCTGTGATTTATTCTTTTTTCTTTTTTCCCTCTGCCTGCCTGGACATTTTTGAAATACTGGAACTATTGCTGTGCAACAGGAATAACCTATCACAATTGTTGGCCAGTCAAGAAAAACTAATCTAGTTATGAAAAATAATAAATATTTATAAGGTCTTATATATAAAATCACAACATCATTAAGCACCTTTCATGCTAAAGGAT
This sequence comes from Ameiurus melas, assembly GCA_012411365.1. Classification (NCBI taxonomy): domain Eukaryota; kingdom Metazoa; phylum Chordata; class Actinopteri; order Siluriformes; family Ictaluridae; genus Ameiurus; species Ameiurus melas. Next base: position 10,552,504 of record CM022762.1, read on the forward strand.
TATTTCCATTTCTAGGAGCCAAACCTCCCAGTGGAAGCCACCCACACGCAAGATTCGCTGTTCTCTATGCATTCAGAGTGTGCCACTTAAGTTGCATGACACACACGCTATGAAATATCGGGTCTAATTTGAAACACGCCGCTAGGATATAGCACTGAAATTGGGGCATAGCCGTGTAGTGAAGTCATGTGGTGGTAATCCGTTTTCATCAAGCCGGTCCTCCGGCATCTGTTTGATGCACGCTCGTAAGTGTTTATACATATTTGAAATTGTTTCTGTGCTCTCCCAGAGCTGCGTTAGTGCGCCGTAACCGGGTAACACTATCAGTAGGATTGTGTGTGTTATTGCCTGCAGTGTGCTGATACCGATTTTCAGCTCCTGATGCTACTTTGGATGATCAAAACCATACTTGCTAAAAGCTGTAAATCCACACAGCTTTGTAATTCCTTGAGAAGCAGCAACATTGTGTAAAGTGATTGCTCTGTGAATGTATCTACGCAAATCCTAGATATGATTGTCTTGTAATGTAAGCCATGTTGATAAGGATGCAGTTTTGAAACAAAATGAGCTCTTATTGGTTGAGAGTTTGGCGGTACTACAGTAGACATTCAAAATGACTTAAAACATCTCGGCTAATCCAAATGATTATTTTCCCAATGATTTTGCATGGACACACACACACACACACACACACACATACTTTCGAACAGCTTAGTTTGTACTCTGACGTACTGTACGCGAGTCTCCAAAACTAATCCGATCCACTGCCTCGTTTGTTCTGAGGCATTCTCTTTTCTATGATTGGCCGAAATGCCATGTTTTGCATGGAGAGGCAGTTTGATTTCCAGGTCCGCTGTATGTTAGTTTGCTTTCAGTCATGGAAGCAGCACCACAAACACATTTGAGAGAAAACTCAAATATGCCGTATCGTTCTACCTCATTTCTCCCTCTGTTTGATAGGGTTTCCATGCCTACTTAAAAAATAAATAAATCAAAATATGCCTCTTTCACAGGACTTATACACAGCTTTTTAAAGTCTAACAGCATGGGTGCTATTGCTAAGCACTTTGTAATATTTCAAATTAAACGTGCAATGCATTTTGTAATATTTAAAAGATAGCTTGTGGAATACATTTTACTTTACTCAGCTCACAGACAGATTCAAGACAGCGTAGACACAAAAACTTCCACATCGGCATCATTAAACTTGGCTAATAATGGCCTGCTTAAACGGTTTGACTAACACCCAGCCGATCACAATCACAATTTGTTTCAAGTGAAACACAGTAATAGTTTAAAAACGAGATATTTTTCAATACAGTGACTATATCTTTGTATGAAAAGCTCATTGTGTTACAATTTGAAAAGCCTGTTTTCCAGCAGGACACCAGTATGCAGGAATATAGATACCCAATCAAATTGCAGCATTTGAGATTCTGAAGCTTTTAAGTCTAAAAATGTTTACATACAGTCTGGGGCTGAGATTAGGATTCAAAAGTTTTGTGATTTTATTTTTTTTCATCAGTTATCAAAATGTAATGCAAAAATTGCTTTTTTGGGAAATCCTGGTGTGAGAAATCTATCCATATATAATTTTCAGTCGGGGTGGGGAACCACCACCGGGCATACAGTTATTGGAAAAGAATTACTGCTGGGGTGGTGTGAGGTGAGCCATCCCTGAAGTTGAAGTGTTTTATTCCTTTTATAGTACAGCAATTTGCGATGCTAAAAAATGCAGCTTTGTAGTAGTTGTAGATTTTTGTCCATTTATAGTTATGTTTGTCACTTATAACAGCTATAAAGCTATTCCCATATAGCCTCACTTTTTTCTCTCTCTGTTGAAGTTAACAAGCCCAAAAAATGTTTCTACAAATAGATTTGATCCTATTCTCGTCCTCGTTTCTCGATTCTCAAAAGATGTCTAGCCTTTTTTATGCCCATTTGTCGATCACCTGACCTATTGCCTGTTTTTGACCAAGCCATTGTCTTGTGTTTTGGATCTGTCAGCCTGCCTCTCTTTAATAAACCTCTTATCTGCACTTGCATCCGTCCTACCCTCCATTACAGTATGCGCATTATGTAACAGAATACTTTGCCGCACTATGGATGCAGCAGAATTTTTCAGAGGTCGACGAGATGGCCTTTCAAGCCATGTTCATGTCTGAGAGCAATTAGACGACCTTCCAAACCTTTCCGAGGTTGACGTCTGTCACGTAATGCACGTAATGGAGGTTAGGAATCGAAAAATGAGGACAAGAATAGGATCAAAACTATGAGACATGAAACTATGAACAAGGCTTGGTACACGGAAAACTCGCACAATACTTCGCACCGAACGGTGAGACACGAGGGGTTTAAATCCTAAACATATTCAAGGGTGAACACAAAGCAGCTGAGACTAATAATGATACATACAGGAAGCCACCAATGACAATACAGGGGTGGAGACCGGACAAATCATAAAAAAACACACGTGTCAAAAGAAAGTCAATGTCACTGAAAAGCCGGAAGCGCACGCTTGCGCTTCGAGCTCGGGTTTAAGAGCATGCTGCATGCTACAGCGCTAGCACGAGGGGAAATCCTGATAGTTACCGCTTTACTTCTCATTTTTACAAAGTGCTGACACTGGTGACTCCTTCCAAAAATGCCAAACAAGCATCTCCACACTGATAATTTCACCATATCAGTTGCATGCACTTTTTAAAATCTGTTTACGTGGAGCATCCACCATACATGTCTTTGTGTTAGTTATTACTATAAATATGAATAAATTATTACATATTATATTACATTATAGCTTACATGATTAAAATGAGTGCATCAGTATAAATCCACAATTTGCCTGGCTTTTCTGACCAATCAGAATTCAACATTGTGTGGTATATTATATTCACATGGTAAACCAAACTCCTAACACAGAGGTAATGTGGTGTACACTTGGGCTTTTGTATGTCTGTGTATGAGGTTTGTATTTGTCTTTTCTGTGCCTGTAGGTGCCAGTGGGCAGCGTGCCAGGCAGCGTACACGAAGCAGGAAAGAGCATTGACAAAACGGAGACGCTGTTCTCTCAGGAGAGAGATCCACGTTTCAGTGACATGTACACAGGCATCTCTGGCTGTATGTACTAAAAATCTGCCATTTTCTAATCACACTCCTTGTAATTCTGGTAAAGCAAAGTTTACAAAAGGTGCATAACTTTGTATTTACAGTCTCGGACAAGACAGACTTTTGGGAGGTTCATCTTTAGTGGTTTCATTGGGTTTCATTCTCTATATGTATTTTTTTCTCCACTGTGCTGCCAGGTCTTCCTTCCCCAGTGTTCTGCCCTGTAAACTCTTGAGTTTTACTCAAAATCCAACAACAATCCATGCAGGTTTATTGAACCTTCAAGTAACATCAGAGAGCGCAAGATGCGAGCAATTCACAAGAAGAAAGCAACTTGGCCATATATTTTGTGCAATATAAGGAAGTCACGTAACTTTTGGCGGACCTACAGAGGAGCATTTATCACTCAGTACGTTTACATGGACAACAATAATCCGATATTTACCCGATTAAGACGAAACTATCATGTAAACAGCAAATATTGATGACCTTAATCCGACTAAAGTCATACTCGAAGTAAGCACAAATCGAATTAAGACGTGGAGTATTCCTGTTTTTGTCACATTATCGACATGTATTACAGACATGTGCACACCTTGATCACACTATTAAAGTATGTGCGAGAGTTTTCACCGCATTTTGCGACAGGACACGTACACACACGGCAGAGCTCAACCGTTTTACGCAAACAAGCGTTACGAGCACGGCTACATCCAAAACCGTGTACTTAAATGCTGTATAGTAGGGAAATACATGTATTACGGCTACTATATAGTAGGTAAATTTGTGGTTTGGGACGCAGCCCACGGCTTCAAGCAGTCGTCTATTAGCGCGTATAGCATGACAAATAATTAACTGCACTTGAAGCGCTCGTAAAATTTTAAATGAAACACCCAAAACTGTACCATAACGAAGACGAGCTGTATGTCGATACGTGAAATTCTGGAGGAACGTCGGACAGCGTGGCGTGGTGACGTAATGACGTGTGACGTTAATCGATCTATGTTCTATAACATGTCAAACCTGAACATGAAATGAGTATTCTAAAAGCGACTCATGTAAACACCTTAATCATAATATTGTCTTATTCAGGATAAGGTCAATAATTAAGTTATTGCTGTCCCTGTAAACATGGTCACTGTGTCTTTCCTCTCCATCAATCATAGACAAGATTCTTATTTTGCATAGTAAATAAGATTTTCAGGATCATGGTTAGGGATGCAACTGTATGTTTTTGTTTTGTTTTTCTCATCTCCCCTAAGACCATAAAAAAAATCTCATACCAAAATCTTAGTATTAAGCATTCAGACGCCTCAGACATGGAACATTTTTCTTACCTCGTATGGCGGTTGCTGCCATGTGCTGCTAGCAGCAAACTCTTCATGCAAAGTTGTATGTTGTAGAAATTGGATAACATCTTTAATAGAGGGCAGGAGGACAGCCGAGTTGAGCACGGAAAGCATCACAGGTGAACGTGCTCATTAAAATGGGCGTGAGGTGCCATGAAATGCATTTTAACTCACAAGCCAGTGTAGACTGTGTGTCTCAGTGCTCAGCCCTCTCTGAACTGAAATTTCTCTGTACAATCACATCACTGCTCCATACTTGCGAATACCTTCACAGCACCTCATGCTTATTTTATTGACAACTTTTTCCATATTTAAGATGTTTTATCAGGTTATGTGTATTATACGAAGAGCTTTGCTTTGATTGCCAATATTAATTGTGAAATGTCCGTTCATAGAGAACATACAGTAGTCTAGGCTTGTGTGACGTTGGATAGGATGATCTTGGGTTTTTAACTATTTGCAAGATCTCGATCGAACAAAGGGCCAGAATAGTAAACTGCTAGTGCTAATAGTTTAAACAGGTTCGCAGATAGTAGATGAATGACTAACCACACTTTTTAGTAATGAATTCATAAACTGAATTAACAGTTTGTTAAATAAAGCTTTCTAGCTTGTAGCATTTATCTTTACCTTTCAGTCAGAGGAAGATGTGAGAATAGGGTTTAGCCAGCAGTTGCTGTAGCCTTGCTGTAGAATAAAGGCATTTCTTAGAATACAGTCTTCAAATTCTTACCTCATAATTACCATAATTCCATTTTCATGGCGTCCAGTTTAAGTCCCGTTTAAGCCTTACTCCAGTGGTTCTCATCCGTTTTCTGTCCGGTTGCGACTCCTCATAAAGCTCGCAATGCCATCCCTCTGGTCTCTCCCTAAATCATACTACAGTAACTTCCATTTCTCGGAACTGCGCTGAAAATCCTTCGGCTGTGGACTCATGGCTGTCGTAAACATGTTACTTGCTACCTCTGCTGCCACCTAGCATACTCATCATTTTATCCTACATGAAACGTCCTTTGCCACTCTCTCTTTCAGCTTATAAATCAGTCCGTACAGGAGTTTGCAGAGTTAATCTGGTTATTGTTGTGGCCAGAGCCGCTTGACTTTGCTGTGGTTTTTTTTTTTTTTTCGAGACTTTCTGATACAACTTGCAGAGGGTTTTTTTTTTCTTTTGTTTGCAGAAAACTGCTTGAATTGGCAAAATTTTCTTTCGCAGTGATGTTTGATGGTAAATGAGACCTTTTAGCGCTACTCATGTTCAATGCATTGGGAATCGAAGAGGGCTTTGGCTGAATGCGTGTTGTTATGACATCTGCGGTAATTTAGAAAAATTGCGAGTTCCTCGGAATATTGCAGAGTTTGCTTGATTTTGTATTCGTTTCTGCGATCGCAACATCCTGGAGGGACTGATAAATATAAAATGATCAATGCTAACAATGTAAGAGATTCTAAGGAAAAAGTCATTTGTAAAAATAACTTTCTAATAAAGAACACAGTCAAGAGATTTGACCTTTTTGTTTCATTAAAATATATATACACACACAAAGATGTACAAAATAGCTTTTGTACAACGATTTCTTTCCTTTCACTTTCACCAGCAGCTTATTTGCTTTTGAATGGTAATTAATACTTTGATGCTGTGAAACTGTGACATTTTCCTGATGAGGTTCTCATAGCCGGTACTGGAATTCTTCCTTCCTTACTTAATGGCGATGGTGTCATGGGCTAGAATGAATCAAGATGAGGCTCCAAGAAATCCCATTCACATACACAGTGACGTAATTAACTTTTTTTTTAATAAACCTTTAGCAGTAACTCAATCCTTACCCTTACTGATAATCATAAGGGAGTTTATAAGAGAAGCCTGTGGGGAATACTGTATGATTTCCTCTGTAAAATGAGCCATTGTGTATCTGATCTCTGTGCTTCCTGTCAGTGTGATATATCTCTGCTCCTGATGCAGATTGTCTTTGATTGTGCTGCAAGGACCAGGGTGCAAAAGTCTGTTTTAGGAGCCATGATGTGTCCTCTGTAGAGCTAATAAGCCAGTGGTGTATTGTATTAGGCTGCAGGATCATTTACTTGGGCTGTGTGTGTGTGTGTGTGTAGCTGATAAGAAGATGATGGTGCCCTCATCCACTGCAGGAGGACAACAGCTATATTCCCAGGGCAGTCCTTTCCAGCCAGGACACTCGGGCAAGAACTTCAGGTGGGCTGTGTGTGTGTGTGTGTGTGTGTGTGGTGTGTGTTTTCAGCTAGAGTGTTTGTATTTCCATGCGCTTTATTTGATGGGAATGCGAGGGTATTATCATTTAACTCACACACCCTACAGTTGTTTGTTCTGGCTTAGACATAAATGAAGGGATTATGGATTTTATTATTTTAGCACGTACCATCCACTGTGCATATTCTGTAATTACTCGCTAACTAATGACAGGATTTATTCTCAAGTCACAGCGAAACAGATGCTCAGTGGAAATCCCAGTAGATGAATGAAACTCATGCAGAGTGCATAAAAACCAAAACTGACTACGGCATATAGGATTTTCTGGATATTTTTGAAAGCACCTTTTATCTCAATTTGTAATGTAGAGCTGTGGTCAGGGCTCTTTTCCTCCCTCTCTGCTCATGCAGTTATTTCTGTTTGCATTCACTCGCAGTATTATCGATTAAACCCAGTTGGTTCAATTCCTTTCAAATATAAGCAAACCAGTTCTGACCCACCCTGTGTGTAATGTGTGTGTTTCAGCTCCTCAGTGATCCACGTTCCGGGAGTAAATGACATCCAATCATCTGCGGGTTCAGCGGGTCAGAATTTGGCTCAAATTTCCCGTCAGATTAACTCCAGTCAGGTGCAGTGGTCAGGCAGCAGGCCACCATTCTCCGGCCAGGTGAAGGTCACACTTCATAATACCCCGTTTAACTTTAACATTCCCTGCCTTCCACATTTTTGTTCACTAATGTACTTCCCTATCACACTTCCCACTCGTTTCCATCGACACCATTCCTTTCCACACCTCCACAAGTCTTGAGATTTCTTGCCACCCTTAAATACTCGTACACTTACATGATTTTCCCTGCTATGATATTCTATGACTGATCCACTCTTCCACATTGGGTTGGCGGTTCGATTCCCGGCACACATGACTCCACATACCGAAGTGTCCTTGGGCAAGACACTGAACCCCAAGTTGCTCCCGATGGCAAGTTAGCACCTTGCATGGCAGCTCTGCTACCATTGGTGTGTGTGTGTGAATGGGTTAACGATACAGTGTAAAGCGCTTTGGATAAAAGCGCTATATAAATGCGCCATTTACCAAACTTTCATTCCTGCTATAGCATTCCCTTCCGCAATTCCCTACTTCCCCGGCAAACTGCCACAGTTCCTTCCTATCCACATTTCTCCAGAGAAACCAACGAGCGCCACCATGGTGGTGTCTAACTTCCGTTGTACTGTTTTTTTCTGTTCCGGTCTCTATATGAACCATTATTAAAACTGGCTAAAGGAAGCGACTGAATTACTCAAACAGAAACTATTTGAGTGTTAGTAAGAATAAAAATGAGCTCAGGGTCAAGCTATGCTGTCGTTGGCTGCCACAACAACAGCAATAAACTTGAGAAATTCCTGGAGAATACTTGTTTTGAGCACCAGCAAACCCAAGGACAATGTACGAGAAGAATGCCGCCTGGTGCCTTGCTTTTCTTTGGCAAATACTGACGAGACGAAACGTGCATGGCTTGCAACGTTGACGTTAAAATACCCCCCAAAGTAGGTAGTTACCAAAACTGCTAACTTTCTGACTGAGCTCTATCTCTGCTTTAAAAAAAAAAAATTTAAAGTTGCCGTGTTTCCTGTACAAAACCTGGCCTGTTTTATTGCTGCATGGGTAATTATATACATCTGTGCTTTTGTCATTTTGGAGTGCTTTGCCATCTACACCTTCCGTGTGTTAATTAAGTGTTAATTATATCAGTATAGCTAACCTCGGCCATGGCTTCACGTCGTCTACCCAGTCATTAACCTTTGCCGTGTGAAGCACCGTGAAAAGACGGTCATTGCGACACTGTAAAGTGTCAGCACTGTGGAGCCATTTGCATTTTTAAATAAAAAAAACATTTTCACAATTTTAACGGCACATTATCAGCTAGGAACATACACTAATTTGACTGTAAACACCGAAGACCCGAAACGTAAAATAGGCTTCCGGTGTGAGCCAGGCGAGAATTCCATGTTCAGGAAAAAGTTGGATTTCCTAACATGTTTCAGACTTCCTTGCCCCACTGCCACACTTCTCAGACATTTCTTGCCACACTTGAAAGAATTTGGCCTCATGTATCAATATATTTCATTATAGCAGGTTGTAAATTGTTTGTAGACCAAACCAACCAAAAAAAAAAATCCTGCCAGATTTACAAATGTTTTGTTAAAGCTGATTTTCTTTGTGCTTCATGTTTTTGTATTTTGCTAACTGCCAATCACCCATAAATTACCAAACATATTCATGGCACAGCTGATTTGCATTTAGCGATGGCCACAGAACTCCATAAAAGGTAAAGCTCACAGAACACTGAAAACAATTACCTCCTAAACATGGTGTATGCTAAATCTTCGAGTAGTGCAGCTCAGCCATTGCAGCGCATCACCTACCATAGACCCACAACTCTTCCTTGTTTTGTACAGTAGCTCTGTGACCAACAAAAGTTTATGATTCTTACACGTTTTGTTCATTAAGATAATCTTCACAAATGAGCACAACTTATATGAATTTTGAAGCCTAAATACAAATCGCCAGTAGTAAGACGCTAAAGTTATGATATAAAGGAACTATACCACTAAGCTTCTGACATCTCTTTTCAACTTTATTTTAAAAAATACTATAAATGAATAAATCTACAAGTTGGAATAGTTTGCAAGAGCGCGAGTATAAACACAATGAGTATAGTAGATGAGTTTTCCTGTTCGACGTGATGACGTTTAATGTTTAATGTTTAATGTAATGGCAACCTCTGTAGTCCCATTTAGCCACTTGTTAACAACTGGCTTTTTCAAGACAAGTTAAAAGCTTTAAAAAGCATAAGTGGGGTATTACTGATGTATTTTATGTTGTAGAATAAAGCATGAAAATATCTTGAGCTTGTGTAAATATCACAGACCTTATTTCATTTATCAAAAACCCAAAAGACTTCGGGTCTATGGAACCGGAAATGCTAAAATGCTAACTCATTTCCAGGTTTTAGGACTAATTCCTGCAGCACTCTATGGATAGCCATCTCTGGATTAGTTTCTTTCAAGTCATTAACATGAAATGACTAAGTTTCAAAAAAGTTTCCTTAAATTTGTGTGTGCAGTTGAAATAAATAAACGATTTTAACTTTAATCAGTGTAATCTCTATATAAAATTGCACTAATTATTGCAAATTATAGGATTTGAAGGCAATCAGTCAAGGTTCACATTAGTGAAAGCTCTAATAGGATATGAAATTTTTTCCGATTTAACTGGATTTTCATGAATTTTCATGAATACCACATTTCCCAAGTGCTCCTGCGGAGTATTAACAAATAAATTGATAAATAAGGCTCATTGACTCTTCCCTTCCCTTTCCCATCCACAACGTTTCCCTCCACATGTCCCTACTCCCCTGCCATTTACTGCCACACTTCCACATGTCTATCTCTCCACACTTCCAGCTTCAGCCTAATCAGTCTCGAGTAGCGGAACATTGCATTAATCGCTCTGCGTGACCGTTTCATTGGATCCAGACGCTCATGTGGGCACAGAGTGAAGGCTGATTGAATTGTTTCCCTTTGGAAAAGCTTGCGTGTGATCTCTTTTCACCTATCTGTGTACATAGAAGAATACAGTTTTACATTTTCATTCTGCAACCTAATGGATTTTGAAAGGATGACCTCTGAAATGATGGTAATGAATTCCATCTACAGAGTTTACAGCCCTATTAATCACTTAATGCTGAGCCGGATTGTTTTGGGGTTTTTTTTGCAACATGCATTATGTAACGTCTGGCTAATTTTGGTGCAGTATGTAAATAACAATCAATATCTCGTAGAAGATCATTGCTTCAGAGCTTCTCGCCATTACTTCTAGATGCGTCCAGTGATTGCTGGACTCCCACAACGTATGGGAAACCCAAATGCTTTATGTACTTCAAATCTGAATCTAGTTTGCTGTAATTCCTGCTGATATTCAAGCCTTGAATGATATATGTAATGTGCTCAAGTGAGTGTTTGTGATAAGTGCATACTAAATGACTGTCTCTATGCTCATTTTTAAAAGCAGCAGCTCCCGGCTCAGTCCAGTAAAGCTCAGTCTTCTCCGTTCGCCATCGGCTCAAGCCACAGCTACCAGGCCGACCCGTCCTCTTACAGCCCGCTGTCCAGCCCAGCCACGTCCTCCCCCAGCGGCAACGCCTACTCCAGTCTCACCAATCGCAGCACTGCGTTCGGTAAGACCGTCAACCTTATTCCATTAGAAACAACTGTGAAAATATCATTTGCACATTTTCCCCTTCCTAAATGGAGTCAATCAGCCAAGACATGTGATGTCCAATGTTTGTTTTTACGTTTGTTTGTTTTGCACAAGGCTAATGTAGTTAAGTATAATGTAGTTAAGTCTCGCACTCAAACTGTTATCTTGAAAAATACTCAGTAATGTAGGCTATGATTAGCAGACAATACTTGGCACTTTAGTCGTGTAATGCTGACACATTCTCAACTGAAGAATCATATCACTCCATGCACTTAAATCACTTCAATGGCTACCTGTGTCTTACAGAATTGATTAAAAAAAAAATTTTTTTTATGTCTTCATGGTAGTGCTCCTACATACATACCTTTGTAATATGATCACTAAATATACTCCTGCTAGATCACTTGGTCAGCCAACAGCAGCTTGCTGGTTGTACCCAAAACACGGCTGAGAAGCACGGAGTCGACCTTTAGTCACTATGGCCTTAAACTTTGGATCTTTCTACGTAACAGTTGATTCAATTAGCACTTTTAAAAAATATCTCAAAGCGCATTTATTCACTGGGGCCTTTGATTTGAACGTGATTTTATTTGTATCCTTTTATTTATTTATTTTTTTCATTTCTATTTCTTTTTGCTTTGTCTTTTTTTTTTACTTTTATTGCTTATTGCCTTTTATTTTTATCTATTCTTATTACTGAATCGGAACGCAGGTTAGATTGTGCAGCTTGGACAGAAGAGGTGTGTGGCACATTTATGGTTGGAGAACATAACTCCCAGCTTTCTGGTTTAATTGGCTTCAACTTTGGGAAGCGGGGCGTAGCAGGCCAGGTCTGTGTGATATTAGTGGGGCGGTGGTGACTTGGCGTTTAGGGCTCTGGGTTACTGATCGGAGGTTCAAGCCCCAGCTCTACCAAGTTGCCACTCTACCTGTCTGCTCCAGGGGCGCTGAATCATGGCTGACCTTGCACTCTGACCCCAGACTCCTGACATGCTGGGGTATGCGAAGAAAAGAATTTCACAGTGCTGTAATGTATATGTGATCAATAAAAGACTCATTATCATCAGAACTCAATACTGTAGAACTGAATACAGTTCAATGCAAATCAGCTTGGAGGATATTTTGGGCGAAATAGACTTCCATTACTTGTTAGCTACATTAGCTCCACTGCAAAATATATATTTTTAAAATGTTGGACACCAAACATGTCATGGCTGATTGACTACTATTGGATGAAGTGTAAAATGATATAAATGTAATTTTTTCACTTAACTCTTATTAAATTAAGTCATGTTGCTACCACTATGAAGATCGGTTCACTATAACAGCACAGGCTAAAGTGTTTTATTCTTCTCATACTGCAGCATTTTGCCCTTGATTACAATTTTTTAATTTATCAATGAACACATCATACTTGCTATCAGCTTATAGCTTTGATTAATGTTGTTAGTACCGGTCATCACTTTTAATATTAGCAGCCGTAAACAGTTGTTCCCTCATCTCCCTCTCTTTTTTATTCTCAAAGTTAATAATATTTGTTTTAAAAAGCACAGCTTGTCATGTTGCTGAGAATAGTTCTCTGTCCTGAAGACCCTCCTATGGCATTATAAAAACTTGCTGATACTGACACTGCAGACTCTTTCTATAAATGTTAAATGAATGTCTCCTTACAGAACACGTCATGGCTTGAGCGTCCATCGAATCAGCCTTTGTGAATTAGCAGTTACTATAGAAACGATAACGTATTAGAAAGAATGCATTAATATAAACCTGTGACTTGAATTGCAGCCAGTATTATTGTCAGAGTTGCTGAAAAAGAAACTTTTAATACCTTCGGACTGATCAGAATTCTGTGGTACGAGTTCAGCTGATTAATGTGTTAATTATTTCCCCATTTATAGACGATACATTTTCGCCCTCCTGTGCCATTAGAAACTAAATATCTTAATGATTTTCTTATATTACATTAGCGGCGTTATTAGAGTAATGCTGTACGACTAATGAAAAGGATCCTACTTCTTAGAGTAAAGCAGAAGCTCAGATCATATTTTCTCTTTTTGTATCCTAAAATATGCAGTTGGGTAAACTACAGTGAACTAATCCCAGATCAGGACTCTTAACTCAGAGCAGCTTTCCTCATACAGTCGCCGTTCTCGTGCCGAGTGCAGGTTTAGCAGATGTGTTCCGTGTGTGTGTGTGGAGAAGCCGATTAAGGATTACTGCACCGCTGGGAGATGAACACTCTCGCAAACCTGCTCTCAAGCTATCAGAGCTATCAAGCTGTCTGTCACACGCAGCCTCATTTACAAGCTGGAGCCATGAGCACACTTTCCGTGTCATCCAAGCAACGGATAGCCAGTCTGCACATTAAACTCTAAACCAGAGACATCTCTGAAATGTGTCAATCTTTTGTCCAAAATGTTGGCTTTAGCAGTTTAGCAGTTTAGCAATTTGGATATTCTGATGCTTGAAATATCTGGAAGAGTTGATACTCCACATGCTGTATCTGGTCAAGTTAAATTGCTCAAAACATAGCAGTTGGTGATTGAGTGCTGAATGATTGGTGTATTTGTATGTGCTCAGAGATGCATACTGGGAGATGTCCATTAATGGCAAATGTCATTGAGTGTATATATCGTAGAGGCATGCTCAAATTGAAGGGGATAGGATGGGATACACTATAAAAGTATATGGACAGCTGACCACCACACCCATATGTGGGTCTTCTCCAAACTGTTGCGACGAAGTTGGAAGCCTATAATAGTAAAGGATGTCTTTGGATGCTATAACATAATGATTTTCCTTCACTGGAACTTATGCCACAATGCCCCTGTACTCAGAGCGAGCTCCATGAAGACATCGTTTGCCAAAGTTGGAGTGGAAGAACTTGACTGATATTTCACAGATCCCCATAGCCATGCTCCAAAATCTAGACTTTCCAGAAGAGTGAAGGTTGTAATAACAGCTAAGGAAACTAAATCTGGAATAGGATGTTCAAAATGTACATGTCAGTGTGGTGGGCAGGTATCCACAAACCTCTGTCCATATTGTGTCAAAAGATGACCATCACTTTCTTGTAAACCTTTTTTCTTGTTTGTCCATTGACATTGTATTTGTGTGGATGAATCAAGATTGCTCCATGCCAAAACAACAAAGAATAGTGCTTGCGAGACAGTGGCAACACTGAAGCAGTGATGTGTTTACGACGTGGTTTCAATCCTTTACAAAAACGAAGACAAACACTGCGTGTCTGCAAAAGATGTTTTTGAAAAAACAAAACAAAGGAAAAATCTGGTAAAATCAGCACAAGTAAAAGTTATTGGTGGGTATTTTACCAAAGCCACTATATTACACACATCAAGAAATCATCAATAATCCTATGTATGAAATATTTAAGGAATAAAACATGATAGGAGGGTTTGATCCCACACCCAAAATGATTGTTTTCCAATAACAGCACGCCCCCGAATTCCTTATTCACCTTATACTGTACCACAGCAGTTGTCCATTGATTAATTTAACATTTTTTATTTAAAGAAAAACATGTTGTTGTTTTTTTATCAAATTATAGTTAGATTTAATGTTGTGGGACTAACTAAACTAACTAAAAAGTTAGTTCCTGTTATCACTTACCTTTTTAAGTGGTTCTCTTACTTTAGCTTGAAATTAATGTGACTAAAATGTAGCTCATTAGCGAGAATCCACAAAACGCAATGTTAACCATTCTGAAGACTTTCACCTCTCACAAACAATGATAAATAAACATATATAATTTTTGTTAAATAAGAACTCACTTTTATTGTGTTTATTATTAGACTTTTATATTTATGATTATGTGGAGCACCATCCTTGCAAGTCCCTGTCAATTAGGCGTTACTATAAAAACGATAATAAATTCGAATGATTGCATCAATATTAACCCGTGATTAAAATTGCAGCCGTCTCAATGAATGAATCAACACCTTCTGACCCATCAGATTTGAGACTTCAGCATTGTTGAGGTGTACACATTTACAGCCATCGACATTTCTATACGGTACAATTAAAAGCAGTTTTGATGAATTGTAGTGCAAAACAATGGGATTCTGTATTGTCCAAGAAAAAAAATCTTTCAGTAGTGGAAGACTAGACCACATTCACCAAGACTGATGGGCTGTCTGGCATTCAAACTTTCCGAACGTGCTTCCCAAAGCCACGACCAATTGAATGAGAAAACGATGTTAGTGAGAGGTTAGCCTTATCAGATCAGCTGCTGAGCTGGTGGGATGAAATTCTGCTGTAGAGCATTGCTGCTTCTCAGTGCTCTGAGTGAAAGAGACAGTTTGTTTCCTCTGAAACTAGAGATATCGAGCCTCAACTTCAACCATTTCCCTCTGTTATCAAACTGCCTCGCAAATTGAAAGGACAGATAGTATGCCCTGCTGATGGGTGCATTGCTCCTTCTGTCGTATTGTATACAGATCAGAGAGCTACCATCTTTATCAATGACATAGAGTGATAGGTTTTTAAATCTTTTAACTTTGGTAGGTTGCACCAGCTAATCAGAAAACAGCAGGTGTGTTTTATCAGTGCTAGTCTGTGCATCACGGTTACCTTTCTTATTATTACCAGAAGGACGGTCATCTGACAGTGTGGTTTGTCTGAAAATTATATGCCAAGTTTCAACACCTCAATATACACTATATGGCCAAAAGTATGTGCACACCTGACCACCACACTTATGAGTTTGTTGGACATCCTATTCCAAAACCATGGGGAGTTATATAGAGTTGTTTCCTGTTTCAGCTATAACAGCCTCCATTCTTCTGGGAAGGCTTCCTACAATATTTTGGAGTGTGTCTGTGGGAATTGGAATTCAGTCAAATTCACTGCTTTCAGGCCTCCCAGCCAGCTCCATCAAACCCCTTCAGATGATTCAGAATGCTGCAGCACGCCTCGTCTTCAACCAGCCCAAGAAAACCCATGTCACACCCCTCTTCATCTCCCTCAACTGGTTTCCTGTAGCTGCCCTTTCAAGTTCAAGGCCTTGCTCACCTACAAGACCTTGTCAGGAACAGCACCCTCCTACCTCAACTCTCTCCTGAAGGCCTATGT
Organism: Ameiurus melas; assembly: GCA_012411365.1. Classification (NCBI taxonomy): domain Eukaryota; kingdom Metazoa; phylum Chordata; class Actinopteri; order Siluriformes; family Ictaluridae; genus Ameiurus; species Ameiurus melas. The sequence continues at coordinate 10,568,534 of CM022762.1, forward strand.
TCCCTCTCGCAATCTGCGATCGATTAGCGACCGACGTTTAATAGTTCCCACTCAGCATGGCGCAAGGTCCCTTTCCAGAACCTTCACGCTAACTGTTCCTCAGTGGTGGAATGCACTTCCAACCTCAATCCGGACCACAGAATCTCTCTCCATCTTAAAAAAAACAGCTAAAGACCCTCGTCTTCCGTGAACACCTAAACAACCCATAATTTAAAAACATAAATACATTTTAAAAATTTTGCACTTACACCTCTACTCTGTGCACTTTGCTTCCTCTGGAACTCAATTAATGGATCTGGTGGCATTACTTGTATTGTTCTCTGCTTGATATATCGCTTTGCTTGTATTTTTCTCATTTGTAAGTCGCTTTGGATAAATGCGTCTGCTAAGTGAGTAAATGTAAATGGCACTATGCATCCTGTAGGTAGTGTTATCCTGGCATTCACCAAATTTGATTTGTCCATCATTCTGCCATATAGTAAAGCATGATTCATCACTCCAGCGAACATGTTTCCACAGCTCCAGAGTCCCTAGCCGATGCTTGGCTGGAGTGATCTTAGGCTTGTGTACAACAATATGTCATTTCCTGACGCTCTGATCTAACAGAGGATAGGTCATTTTTACAGCCTACGTGCTTCAGCTCTGGGCAACTCCACTCAGTGAGATTGAATGGTGATTGTTTACCAGTTTGCGGCTAGACTCTTGCATGTGACCGAGTAGGAACTAGCAGTGCGAAACTTCACCAAACTGAAGGTGATAGCCTATGACAGTGCCAGGTTTTAAAGTCACTGAATTCGTCAGTAGCCATGAACCATTCTGCTGCCAATGTTTGTCTATGGAGACTGCACGGCTGCGTGCGTGAATTCATGCACCTCTTAGCCATGGGTGTGGCTGAAACACCTGAACTCAATGGTTAGGAGGGGCGTCTGCATGCTTTTGGCATTATAGTGTATTTCTAAAAGTATTCCACTAAGGAGATGTGCTGTTGAACAGCATTTCTTTTACTCCTCACTTGTTGCCTGTGGCTGAAAACACTCCACCTTCAGCCATTAATTAGCACATCCATTTAATAATATACGTTCAAGGGTGGTATTTATATTCCGCTTTGATTCGGAGTGTGTCTGACTCCTTGAACGCCCAGAGGCCTTCACCCACTCTGCGGAAATGAGCCTAGCCATGTCCAGATAATTCCCTTTTAATGTGTTTGTCATAAAAAGAAATGGAGCATTGCTTGCGCTCTCCACACACAGCGGGGCTCCGAGCACACGGCGGGAGAGCGAGGCGATGCAGGGAAGGGGGGACCAAATTGAAACGTTACCCTTTTCTCTGGTGGGATTAAAGGAAAGGATTTTGTTCTGCCCAGCTGAGTTATTAATTTGCATTGTTCTTCTATTGCATTTTCCCATTTCTTTTGCTGTTGTTGCATTAATACAAGTATTGTAATATGTCTCATGTTTGTATTATTCTGTCAGGGCCAGAGAGGTAATACAGAGGAAAGACTCCTGTCAGAGTGGGTTTGTGCTCCTGTGAGAGCGAGTGAATACAGGAGGAATCTCTGCATAGATGAATGGAACATCAATACAGTTCAGAAGTGTGAATTAAAATACATTAGAATTTGAATTACTTAAGAGATTGAATATACCAGTGCATTGGAATATTAATGTGCCTTTCATTTTATGCTTCCACAAACACAATGAACATTAGTACCAGTACAATTTGTGATGCATAAACCACGAGATAAAAAGAAAATCGGGATGCGAAAACCTCGTTAACTTTAATGTTGCACATTCGATTTTCACTCATTGCTTAGTGTAGTTTTCATGTCTGATATTTTAGCTCAGTTTTGGTTTTATGTTGGATCCATATAACAATTCACAGCAATCCAATTTTCAACTCATTTTCACTCAGGAAAATTTTTTTATTTATTTATGAATAAATATCATTTCTTTCTCTTTTAACACAGAGACAGACCGAATGCAAATTGGTTTCCTACATAGGGTAGTCTTCATCACATGTGCTATATATACACCGTAGAACCACTGCACATTCTACAGAGGCACCAACATGAATAGTTTAGCAATAGCATTTATTATATGTCAGACACCAGAAAAAGAGCAACTGTCAGATCAAAATTCACCAAGTTCAAAAGCCATTTGACTAAAAGGGAAAGGATGCAGAACATGAAAAACACACGTTTCCGTCTGGTAGCAGTTACTTTTGGTGTGCGCCAACTTTATCTGGATGAATTCATAAGCATCGGAGCCAAGGGAAAGCAAGTGATTGGGACTTTGTACCCTTTGGACAGTTACAAAAAATATTCTTACTGTTGCTTTAGAGCACATGTGGGGGGAAAAAAGAAACCATCCATCTCGTCCACTGACGTGCTAGGATTGAATATTTTTTGGTAAAATTCTGTTTTTCCTCCCTGCTTACTAGGATTTTTGTTAGCCATGTTGGCTCTTCTGCATCCATATCCAATGTTCATATCCAGTAGATCCATTTCAAATTCAACCACAAATAAAAAGAGTGATATTTGGTCATTCATAACTACTTTCATGTTTATTTTTTTGGATATAAATAAACCACAACACTGTTGAATGTAAAAAAACTCAGACTGGCAATGTATGTTCTGATAAATTATCATTTCTCACACAGGGATTATCAGAGGATGGTGAGGGAACAACTGTTTATAGCTGCTACAGTGATAATGTAACTATAAACAGATAAAAATGTACGACGCGCCTTTCTTTCATTAATAAAAAATAGTTAGTGTTGGGAAATTGCTGTGGTATACAACACTTTGGTACATGCTGGTACAGAAAAATAAACAACTACAGCATGGTGAGAGTAACTCCACTTTGTGCTTGGATCGCATCATACCACCTTGTTGTTGGTTATTTTCCTACAAGAGGATGCCCTGTTGTGTTTTGTTCCTAATACAGAGAGTTTCTATATAATTAAATTGAAAAGGAAGTATTGATGTTCATTTATTCACAACGCAGTGCCAAGGGTCATTTAGCCAAAGTACCAACTTACATGAATGACAAAAGGTATATTCTTTTTCTTTTCATCTACAAATGTAAAGGTAATGAAAAATTTTAATAACATTTGAGCGGTGAAATTTGTTCTGACAGTTTTAATACACTTTCATGCCTTTGTGATGAGACTGGACAGATTTTGACCATATGGGTTATTTTCCATTTTCTATCCTCTTGCTCACACACACACAGTCACACACACAAACACTTATCTCGGTGAGTGGAATTGAAAGATGGAGATAGATGGTTGAGGCAGATGGGGAGTGAAGAAAGGCACTGAGAGCGAGCTGCTGAATGATGAATGAGAAGAACAAGAGAGAGAGAGAGATTTACGAGAGGGCGCATCCGCAAGCCTTCACTGAGCGTTACCACAGTAAGGAAATGAGGAGCTTGACCTCACGTCAATCATTCATCAGAGGGGACCATGTGAAATGGCCTACAGGCTCGCACCCACACTGAGCCCGGGTCTTCACGCTCCATCACTTTTCCTCTGTCTCCCAGCAGCCTCAGGCCTCAAACATGAAGTAGGAGATGATGTACGTGATTAAATGATCATGTCAGCTCGAGACAACGACCTTGACTAGTGAGGAAGAGAAAAAGCATGTTCATTACATTCTACCAAGGAAGGAAAAGAGGACAGTAGAGATATCACAGTAAATGTACTATGGCTTCAGTGATTCATGTGTATTGAGAGACTGCTTCATTCATTTCATTCATTCATAAGAAAGTATAGAGAAAGTTGGATTAGCAACTGAATGGATCTATGGAACTGTGTTTGTCTCGCTATTAGTCTCGGTGAAGGAGGCGTGGCTTCTGTGTCTGTCAGAAAGGAGGTGTGGTCTATGTATCTGTTGTCTCAGCAGAGGAAGGAGGTGTGGTCTCTGTATCTGTGCATTGCAGTGAATGAAGGAGGCGTGGTCTCTGTATCTGTGCATTCCAGTGAGTGAAGGAGGCGTGGTCTCTGTATCTGTGCATTCCAGTGAATGAAGGAGGTGTGGTCTCTGTATCTGTACATTCCAGTGAATGAAGGAGGCGTGGTCTCTGTATCTGTGCATTCCAGTGAATGAAGGAGGCGTGGTCTCTGTATCTGTACATTCCAGTGAATCAAGGAGGTGTGCTCTGTATCTGTACATTCCAGTGAATGATTGAGGTGTGGTCTCTGTATCTGTACATTCCAGTGAATGAAGGAGGCGTGGTCTATATCTGTGAGTCTTAGTGAATGTGTGAGGTATGGTCACTGTATCTGTCAGTTTCTGTGAAGGAGTGTGTAAGTATAAATGTAAAAATTTTCCCTGTACCCCTCATACAGCAGATTGTCGATCACACATCATTGCACATTATACTGTCTCGAAAAGAGATTACGGACGGAGACACAGTAGAATTTACTTATCAGCTGGATCAGGTGTGTTAGAGCAGGAAAATCACCAGGACTGAGAGTGTGAGGCTGGAGATGAAGTGCACAATTAAACATCATATCATTTGGAGAACGTCTTTCCTGGTAGTGAAGAAAAGAAAGAAAGGAGGGGTATCCAGCATTTTGCTTTGAGTTAAGCAGAGATACTTAAACAGAAAGGACTTTATATTATCTTGATAATTTATATTAGATTGATCATTTCATTTGCTAAGGAGTATTAAGAGTAGTGAAATCTCTGGGCTCCAGGCTCATGTACATGATTAAGAGTTAGATTAAGGATAGTTGGTGATCTCAGTAGCATGTCAGCTCTGGTGTTATTTGTGTTCTCGCCTCCTCTTGCACAGCGTTAACTCATCATGCAATTATCAAGCCTGTCATCATCTGAGTCAGATATGTTTGAAAAAATATTGTTCGGTTTGAGATGGAAAACTTGGCATATGGATTAAAGTAGATGTGATAAAGTGATGGAAATATGTTTTTAAGTAAAGCATGACCTGGCAAGTATGTTCCAGTCTGTCCATAACCGTGTGTTTGGCTAGATTCGTTTCATGACTTCATCTTCTCTTGAGATTCATCAGTGTAACAGCACATAATGGAAAGACGAGTTTTGTTTGCATTTTGTTTAGACTAATTGCTTTCAAAGGAATTGCTTAAAATGTTCCACTTGGCATCAAATGCCCAGCTGACCCAAATTTGTGCGTGTGTTTGTGTGTGTGTGTGTGTGTGTTATGCAGACGTTGCAGGTGAGGGCAGTCAGAGCGGCGCTCAGTTCCAGGGACGGCCGTCTGAGGTTTGGTCTCAGTGGCAGAGTCAGCATCACAGCCAGCAGAGCGGAGAGCAACACACACACACTCAGCCCAGCCAGTCTGAGGTGTTCCAGGTACTGTCACTCTCTCACACACAAACAAACGCACATAGCGATACCAACATTGAACAGAATCCTATTTCTACTTTCCCTCAGTTGTAATCAGTTTCTTAGCTGTAGTTAGTCTGTGGTTTGCTTACGAGCAAGTACTCCTCACTGCAGCGTCCATGGGGCGGAGTCAAATCTAACTCCTCCTACCCGAGAGGAGGAGACAATTCCGTGTGTTTTAGGCTGGATAATTGTGTTTTGTGTTGATTAGGGTTAGGCTTATTGGAGGAGTTGCACCAGGTCTAGCTCCACCCCCTGGACTTTTTACTCGTCTTGCTAGATGTGCCAACATTTTCCAGTTTAACCATAACGATTTTTGACTCCTCGTTACAGCAATATGGGAGACACCTGAAAACTATTTTTGCCTTTGTCCTTTCTCAGATAAAGCAGCAGATTAAAATTGCCTGCCATGAAAGCCAATTTAGTGAAAGGAAAGGGGACATAATGCGAATTTGCTTCTGATAACGGTTACTTTTGCTTTATGCCGACATTTTTCAATGTGAACTCTGACCTGTGAGTTCACATAGAATTGTTTTCTTATGGTTGCTTAGCTCTATGGCATCTTTTTGTCTAATTTTTGAGATACTGAACACTGATACGTGTGATATGGCTTATGTGAGATGATTTAAACCTGTAATTTGAACAGTGCATAATTGGAGGCTATAAGCTTTGCTTACTCATTAGCTACATTAACCTTGCAGCTCCAGTGCAAATCCAAATAAGCAAACATTAGGCACTAATTGACGCCTAATTTGGGTTAAGCAGGGAATTGTGTGTTGGTTGTTTTTTTGGGGTTTTATTTTTGTAAGAGATTAAAGAAGTGGATTCAGACGGTCTTTGTTTTGTTTTGTTTTTTTAGGACATGTTGCCTATGACAGGAGACCCCACGCAAGGAACAGCCAACTACAACATTGAAGATTTCGCCGATTTGGGCATGTTCCCTCCGTTTTCTGAGTAACAGCAGACTAAATTGCTTTCTGGGAACTTTTTATTTTCTCTACTTTTCATGATCATTATCTCCATCATCATCAAGATCAATCAGTAAAACTGATGGGAAAAGAAGCTTAATACTGTGTTTCACTGCCACACTGCATTTTGTGCATCTCTGATCCTGGGCTCTAAAACAAACAAACAACTTCCATGTTCCTTTTTCAGTCAATCTATGAGCAATCTATCTTGTGACTGATTATCTGGTACACACTAGACATGTGCCGATATATTCCTTACATAAATATAGTGATATTTCGTAAATACATTTACAAATCCGTAATTATATTCACAAATCTGTAAGTGTAAATATAATGGGCAACTTTGTAATTGTAACTACGCATTCGCGATTACAAAGCTCAGTTACGTACTTACATCTTCAAGCTACATTTTCAAGTTAGTGGTTACACAGTCAACGCAAAAATTCGAGGGTCAGGACCAAGTTATGGCTGCTGAAGGGGCGGAGCTAAGTGGATGCTGCAGATAGTTATGGGGTGGAGCTCAGTGGATGCTGCAGATAGCTGAGGGGGTGGGCCTGAAACTAAACATTCTGTGAGCTATAGCTAGTGTGGAGTAAAGTTTAATTAATTACTTTCACGCACAATGACTTTTGACAGTAAATTACTCTATACAATAAATAACTGTTATGGTTTTTAATGTTATCCTGTATTGTATTTTTGGCTGGTAAAATCTACTTTTATGTCTGTCTGTTTCATTGGATGAAAAAGGAGCCTTAAGCCCTGTTCACACCGGGACAATTTTCACAGCGCGAAATACGGTCCGTTTGGCTGTCAACGAGAGAGTTCACACCCAGGCACAAAACGGGGCTTCAAAGCGTTAATTTTAACATCAAGGGGTTCGTTTTTTTTTTGATGCACCGTGCCAAAAACTGGCCGGCCAATGAGATTCGCGCTTTTGTTCACATTCCCGGAGCCACTGAAGTTACATAAAATTACGAATTGATGGCGATCAAGTACAAAACTGTCTTACCGATGACGAAGAAGCCGAAAAAGAAGATGCCAGCATCCACCATTTAATGAGAGTGCATAAGTGACAGATCCGAAATAAAATACTAATAACTCACTGCTAATAAATCCTTCCGCCAATACACATAAACAAGGTGTCCTCTGAAAGCACCAGATTCAAAATTACAAACTTCCCATAAATATGTGAATGCTATTGCTGTGATTTTGATATCATTCAAATCGTTACTTATTTTAAAATAGTATTCTGTTTAAAATGAGAACTTTAAGGATTTAGATTTAAAGCAGTATTTGTTGCAGTGACCAAATCACCAAATACCTCACATTGCATCACAAAAGTGCATACGTGCTTCTCTTCTTCTCAGTGATAAGCGGGTATCAGAAACAGAAAGTTGAGCGGCGTTACCTTGTGTACCAATAAGCCCCATCTACTGTCAGGGAGTGAATTTGCACTTTCATTCAGCGCGTCGTCTGCGTTTAACACCTGGGTGTGAACACAAATACACGTCGAAGAACTTCCCGGTGTGAACAGGACCTTTAAGTCATGATTTTGTGCTTTTGACACAGGAAGTCAAACACGGTACAGTTGCCAAGTGCTCGCTGCTCATGTGAGAAGACTGTTACGAGGAAACCAGCTAATATAGACACCAGCTAATGACTGAGGGTGACTATTTAGGGGGAAAAAATACAAAACCATTGGGAGTGTTAAAAAAATTTGTTGTCAGATGTGTTGGTTAGTTACTGAGAATAAACCCAAAAATCATAAATTTAGTTAGGAATTGACTATTAACTGGCATCAATGACATCACAAGACTTGGTCGTTCATACACGAGCATGAGCCCAGTCTAGGGATGCATCAGTACAGTTTTTTTCAGACTTGAGTATGAGTACAGTGTATTTTGGTACTCTGATACTGAGACCGATCTGACAAAGTTTAAGTATTGTTCAATTCAACGATGGAACATGTTATTTAGCACTTCCTAGGTTTATATAGTGGCCATAAAAAGCACACGCGTGTGATCATGCACTTACACTACTGGGCTCATTCTTTATAAGGTTTGCACGTTGATTTTAAATGACGGGAATTAGCTAGCTACAGTATTTACTTCAGATCGAGTAGTGTTGCAGTGGAGTACAGCGGGTTTTGTTTCACTTTGGAAAAGCACTTTTGTATAGCTGTAAGTAAAGTCCCTTTTTTTTCATTGTGTCTGAATCTTTCGTCCTTGATGAAGATAATGGCCAATCATCAAGAACATACTGGGTAAGAGCTGTTATGCTGCGTTCGACTTACCTCATAAGTAAGTCACATGCTCGGCATTTTTGAGCTCAGCACATTCAACACACAAAGTTGGGGGGAGAAAACTTAGATGCTTCCATGTTTGTCTTTTGTTAGCAACAAGCTAACTGTGATGAGTGATAACCCTAACTCTTTCCGCCTCAAACAGCGAATTGTATAGTCAACTTTATGGATTTAAGCGAATATATCTTTGTCGATCGATCTGAAGCAAATACTTGTATACACGGCATAACTGTGTGCAGTCGTGTCGATTTGACATCACTCCCTACACCTGGAAGGAGCTCGTAGTTGAGAAGACAACCCCAATTTGACAATTAGAAATTTCATGTTTGGGGGGGTTGGAGGTTTATTTTTAAGATGTTTTATCAGCTTACATGTATTGTCAGAAGATGCTGTGGTAGCTCCTTGATATTTCTGCAGAGCACAGTTTGCAGTCTGCTTCGCTTTGAAAGGTATCGTTAATCGGGAAATACTTCCAGATCGCTGTCAGTTCATATTGTCTGTTGATTCGTGTGACAACATGCACCAGCCTTACGTCACGGAGCATCACATGGTATCTGACTTAAATGTCAGACATTTTTTTCAGAATATGAGTAAATGAGCATGGTATCAGACTGGTACCAATCTAATTCAGCACATTATTTGGCAGATGTCCTTATCCAGAGTGACTTACAATTTTCTTAGTCATACAACTGAGCAGTTGAGGATTAAGGGCCTTGCTCAGGGGCCCAGCAGTGGCAGTGCTGGGACTTGAGCTCCTTCTGAGCTACTACTGCCCAGCATCTGGAGCTACCATCAAACATGGGAAACATATTCAACCTTAGACAGGTCCTGTACTTTTGCTGTCTTCTAGGGACAGTATTTATTTCTATAGTGCAAACGCCGCCAAAAACAGCCTCCTCCCGATTGTAACTGTGTAATAATATAGTGCTTACAACACAGAAGACCGCAATATACATCAGCCGCTCAGTTATCGGCACATGCCTAGTATACGAGACAGAAGGCTTAATGAGATGTCGTATGAGAGTCTCTGCTGTAATATCGTGTACAATAAGTATTTTCAGTGTTTCCTGTGATGAATTCTACACTGCACCAGCATTATGCTTAGTGTGGCATATATAGTCTATATGTAGTGATGTCCATAATCTAGATGAACTAATAATAGTCGTAGATGGTTATGTAAACAAAGTGTTCCATTTTGAAAGTCAAATTCGATGCTTTTATTTTTCCTTTCTTTTTTTTTTTAACCTGTTAAACATTCAAGTGCTCTGCATCAGCAGCCTCAGTGCAGGAAATCCGCATTGCGTGTACAGCGTGTATCATAGTCTTCGTGGCTGAAGCAATTCTTTGTGACCTTTACTTTTTAAACTAACAGATATTTTATGGTTTCAATCTTTTACACAAAGAGTGTAACACAACTGAATGAAGGACTGATGGGGGGGAGAAAAAAAAACTTTTTGCTAAATGAAAATTGGTGTTTTTATGTAAATACTGTGATTTTTACGTCTGTTCACATACACAGCTCCATGCGTGCTCGTGTAGGTTTTAATATCATTATGTGCAATGTTCGTGCGTATTTAACTCTCGGTATTTAGTTAGCCTGGTTACTGTACAATGAGTTTAGACTTGTATAAACTGTGTAAATGTGTCCCGTTCATTTTTGTGACGACAAATTGTGCTTGTGATAATAAATTCTCATTGACTATGTGGATTTCAATGACCGGCTCAAGAGTCTTCACTGGGTAGATTTGCCTTTGTGATAGATTTTGTGTTTCTCCACAAACATCTACATGCTTTTCAAGGCACCTTCATCCAAAGTAACGTACTAATCAGACAGAATCCAAACCACTTGTTTGCATGCACCTGAGATCTAAATAGGTCTTTCGGAGCTTTTTGTACATTAGTGTCTCTTAGCGTTATGGACACCAAATCTAGGAAAAATATTGTTGTAGATAGTGAGATTATAATTGAATACAGTAGTTTTTCCAGGATAACAATAATAAAAAAAAAAATTCATGACACCTTCCTGTACTCATGTTGTGTTTGTCCAGTTAAATGTCCGCTAGAACTTTCTCTAGAATGTCCAGGCCCAGAAGCAGCTCAGCAGCAAGCATTGTCCGTCAGCATGGTTTGTACAAATTCCAACCGTTTATTCTCAAGCAAAGGATAATTGGAAAAGGGAATAGTGTGCAAAAAGACCTACAACTAAAAGCAGTAGTCGTTTTGGTTTCAGGGGCACTTTTCCAGCCCATCAGTGTCTCAGCTACCGTCCCAGGATTTGAACTTATAACCTTCTGGTTTCTCCTGACCGAAGGGGGGCTACATGTCTGTTTGTACATGGGTAACATAACATATGTGCAGCACATCTGATTATATACATCAAATAGCATTGTTTTGTGCAGTAATTGCACTATAATGATCATAAAAGAAAGGACACAATAGTCATCATTACAATTCCATATCCCCAGATGAAAAACAAACACATCAATCAGCCATAACATTAAAATCACCCTCCTAATATTGAGGAGATCCCCCTTGTGCCACCAAAACATCTCTGACCTGTCATGGCATGGAGTACACAAGACCTCTGAAGGTGTGCTGTGGTATCTGGAACCAAGACATTAGCAGCAAATCCTTTAAGTTCTGTAAGTTGCGAGGTGGAGCCTCCACGGATCGGACTTGTTTGTCCATTACACTTGTTTGTCCTCAACCCATTACCGAATCATTTTTGCAGTGTTGCAGGATGCATTATCCTGCTGAAAAAGGCCACTGCCATTAGGGAATACCGTTGCCATTAAGGGGTGCATTTGGTCTGCAACAATATGTAGGTAGGTGCTATGTGTCAAAGTAACATCCACTTAGATGCTAGGATCAAAGCAGATCATTGCCAGGGCATCACACTGCCTCTGCCGGCTTGCTTTCTTCCATTCGTGCATCCTGGTGTCATTTCTTCCCCAGGTAAGCGACACACACGCACCCAGCTGTCCATGATGTAAAAGGAAACAGGATTCATCAGAACAGGCCACCTTCTTCCATTGCTCCATGGTCCAGTTCTGATGCTAACGTGCCCATTATAGGTGCTTTCAGTGGTGCACAGGGGTCAGCATGGGCACTCTGACTGGTCTGCCCCATCCACAGCAAGCTGTGATGCACTGTGTGTTCTGAAACATTTTGATTGTAGCCAGAATGAACTATTTATGCAATTGGTGCTACAGTAGGTCTTCTGTGGGATTGGACCAGATGGGCTAACCTTACCTCTCCACGTGCATCAATGAGCCTTGGGTGCCCATGACCCTGTCGCTGGTTCACCATTTGTCCTTCCTTGGACCACTTTTGGTAGGTACTAACCACTTCACACCAGGAACACCCCACAAGACCTGCCGTTTCGGAGATGCTCTGACCCAGTCGTCTAGCCATCACAATTTGGCCCTTGTCAAAGTCGCTTAGATCCTTACGCTTGCACATTTTTCTACTTAAAATACATCAACTTTGAGAACTGATTGTTCACTTGCTTCCTAATATATCCCAATCCTTGACAGGTGCCACTGTAACAAGATAATCTGTTATTCTCGCCACCTATCTGTGGTTTAATGCTATAGTTGATTGGTGTATCTCTTAGTTTGCTTACGCACATTTTCTTAGCTACCAGCCGCTTATGGTGAGAAACAGGATTATTCAACTGGGATCATGCATTTTTTTCTGTTTCTGTTTGAAAGCTATACCCAAGGTATACTAAGAATTTGGCAAACATGCTTTTTCTTTTTATGCTCCCTGGGCCTGGAGCGATCTGCAAAATGTAGTTAAACAAGAAATCCTTCTACCTCTGAATACTTTTAAATGGTTTTTGCAACCAGTGTTAAATGAGTGTTTTTTTTCTCAAGTTTACTCTTATTAATTGTTTTGTAAGGGTATTGTTTTCTGTGATTATCTCTGTGTGAAACTCTGTCTTAACCGGGTCTCAACCAGATTGTAATATCTCAGTGGGATCTTCCTGGTTAAATAAAGGATAAATAAACAAATAAAATAAAGAAACTAGGCAGCTAAATAAACTGGGAGAATACATATATTGAGGTGAGAGCTGATGAAGTGCAGGAGGAGGGTGAAAAAAAGAAAGATCCGTAGATTTTTCCCATATTTCTAAAATGTTATTTTAATCATTGTTAGTGGAACTGTCATGGGGTAATTTATTTCTTATATCTATTAATGTGGCAAGATTTGTTGGTGGTAGATTGTCCCATAAACTATTAAATGATGGGTTTTGAACACCACCACAGGTTCTAAAGCAGTCTGTCACCCACACAAAATGCATGAGCGGAAATGAATTCCTGACTATTACGTTCCTGTCTGCTGGGAGCAGTCATGATATGGGGAAGACCTGGACAGGTGGGAACTGGGAACAACTAAACTGGGAGAAAATATAATTTCCTTTACTAAGTTATCATTATCAAGGTTGCAATGCCTCTCAGGTACACTGGGTGCATCATATTCACACACTCCTTCACAACTAGGAGCGATTTACAGTAGCCAATCCACATACCAGCTTGTTTTGAGGGTTGGGAGTTAACCGGAGAACACGGAACTCAGAGCGGAACTCAGGACCGTGGAGCCATGGAGGTGCCAACTCTGCCTGTTGACTCTTTTGACGAGACTGCTATTTCCATGAAAGTCACAGCAATGCCATATCTGACTAAAAGTCTTGGAGGAGAACTGATATTTGAGTTGCTCCTTTTGGTCTCTGACCTCAAAAGGAAAATGGCTGAATCATGATATCCTCAAGGAAGCAGGATAGAGGAGCAGGGTGTGTTTTAGCATTGTCACACCAGCCAAGACATTTTGTCAAAAGGATGTAAGAATGCTTGTGAGAACGCTGAAACACATCCTAGATCCCCCATCCTGCTTCCTATGATCAACTGTGTGGTCTAGGAATAGTTAAAAAGAGAACAAATATATCCAATGTTTCCACTGACGTTTCCACTTGGACATATTTAGAACTGCTGACTTTTGCCGAAGTTACATACTGTAACTTTTTATTGGCGTGTTTGTATTCAGAGGTAGTGCATGTGAAAAAAAAAGAAGCACAAAACATGTGCTTAAAGTGTTTTTTGATTGTTGTTTTTTGGGGGATTTTTTGATGCACCATATAGCAACAAATCACCTGCACGTAGTTCATACCTCCAAGGTTGCCAGATATTTGTTCAGTAGAAGCGTATGAGACATTTAGACCACTGACTTTAAACTAAAACACCTGCCTTTAAACCCCCAATTGTCGTTTGGCGAATGGAGGCCGAAGCAATCGCAGATTTTTCAAATATTTATTTTAAACACACAAATAATGAAACAAAAACACTAGGACAACCGGCATAACACTGTGGCAAAGAACAAACATGGAGACAGAAGTGACGTGAGTCTACAACAACGAAAGACCAGGAGAAAGTGCAGACAAGGACTATAAATACACAATGGTGCAATTAACAAAAACGTGAGTAGTCGTGCATGTGGTCAGGTGGTGTAGTGCAGTGTGATGGGACTTGAAGTCCGGTCGGATACGTGACAGATCCCTCCAGGGGCGCACACCTGGGCCATACCCCCGCGCCCCCGCCAAACGAAACCAGCAGCTTCCACATCACAAGGCGTAAGTCCTTAAAGCATAGAGGCGCTCCACCTTCACGTTCCAGCTCCCGCTCAGCAGGTTCTCCTCACAGGTCTCCGGGCTCAAGCGCTCCTACTCGCATTTCGCCGCGCCCTGTGTACGGGCACGTCGCGACTAGTGGCCTCAGCGCAGAGGATGGCAGAGAGCGCAGCCGCAGAGGGCGACGACCTCAGCGAGGGGGCAGCATCCAAGGGCAGGTCACCAGGGGCAGTCCACAGCGCAGGCAGTCCAGCGGCAGGAAGGCAGCACCCACGCTGAGGCCAAGCGCAGTGCTGGCGCCCACGCCAGGTCTGGGTCCAAGCTGACAGGAAGCTGTGCGACGCACCACAGCTGACAGGAAGTGTGCACGACCTCAGCTGACAGACGCTGTAGACGACCTCAGCTGAAGGTGTGGACGCAGCTGAAAGGCTAACAGACAGGGGCTGGGCACTTAAGGTAGCTGACAGCAATCTTGAGGTCCGAACATAGGTGATTCATGGTCCGCCCAGCCGAGCGTCTCACACACATAGCATTCCTTCACAGGACTCACCGCTCGCGACTCTGAGGTAGCTGACAGCGGGAATCCTGAGACCCATCGTACAAATCTGACCGAAAAAAAAAAAAAAATCTACTGCCTCGTAGTCACGGTCTTTCGTTCTGTCACGTTTGGCGAATGGAGGCAGCAATCGCAGATTTTCAAATATTTATTTTAAACACACAAATAATGAACAAAACACTAGGAAACCGGGCATAACACTGTGGCAAGAGAAAAAGACAGAAGTGAGTGAGTTACAAGACCAGAGTACATTAATAATGTTAACGTGGTCAGTATTTATTTTAGTTTCAATATAAATAAATAACGAAACAGCACTTTTTCCCTTTTGATTTCAAATGTACAATTACAATGTAACATTAATGAAAGAGAAAAATGAAAAAATACTAATATGATGAGGTAAAAGGAGAAGGTGGCAAGCACTGAAATAAACACCTAATAGAAGACTGGCATATATTGCAAATCCTGCTGCATGAATAGTGCTTGTTGTAATTATCCCGTTATATTTTAATTGTAAATTTGTTACAATTGAACAATATTGTAAAACATTTTCAGGAACATTTTATCCTGTTCTTTGGATCTATGCAGTTTGGAAAACTCCTTGTTTCTAGTTTTGTCACGTCTTAAATGGATCCTGGTTTGTAATAGCACATTTTCTATATAAATGCAGGTTCATGCAGAAGAGAAAGTTATATCAGTTCAGCTATTTCAGGGTTTTCTTACCCTCTCCTTGCCCTTGTTATTGTGCACACCTGAGAAGACTTGTTATAATTGCATTTTCATGGAGCGTCTTCTATTTGTTCCATCGTAATGGAGGGCGGCATGCCATGGCTCGCTGCCTGCATTAACCAGAGGCCAGTGGAATCAGCTCTCCTGCGTGCCTTCCCTTAGTTTCATAAGAGAGTTCATTTCAGATTGCGTCCACATTCCGGCATGGGCTGATAGCATCTTGGATTGAGCTACTCGAATTTGCGCTTGACATTTGCCAAGTGCTTCTGCAATGCTGCTGATGGACTGTTCTTGAAGGTGGAGAGTTAAAAGTACACTCAGCAGCTGTTTGCCATTCAGCTGCTTTTACATTCATTTCTTTCGCATGTCATGCTTTATTTCCAGTGACTCTGTTTTTACTCAATCCCCACCAAAACCCCCTCTGTATTATAAATGTATATATGTCTAACAATTCAAGCTGGAATGTTGTAAAGAGCGTGGTAAAAATGGAGGGCCCTTGGAGATATGTGTTCTGATTTAGAGGGCATGAGGAGGGCACCGAACGTCTGCACTCTCTTCTGACAGCGTTTTAGTCGTGCCCACTTGGGCTTCATGCAGTCCTGCCAAGGCCCTTTCTAAACAAATCAAATTGCACTGGCAGCCTGTCATCAAGTTCTCGGTTGGTGCGAACAAGCCATAATCTTTTTTTTTTGTTCCTGAATGTTTTGTTTTTGGTAAGATAGGGCATTCAGAGGACAAAGGCTGGAGAGGCACTTTCCTGGATAAAAACATTCAGTGATAAATTATACATATTATATAGGTTTTAATGTGGTTAAGCTGGAATGTCACAAAAATAATATTCTTGCAATAATTGAGAAAATGTATTAATAACAGTTTGCTTCTCTCACAACTTTAGAACAGTTGTGTGGACTTATAAAGGCTACATAAAACCTTACATAAAACACCCTTGCCAAAACAGGTGTAAAATTTCCTTGATCTGCATTGGTGAAAACATTTTCTCAATTAATTATTAGCCACATTGGTATATCACTATGGATTTTACAGTATATTGAGAAACAAATACAGTTGTATGAAAAAATAAGTACACTCCATGGAAATTGGCTTTTCTTTTTAAACATATTTACACAAGCAGACCTTTGAAACAGTGCCTATTAATAAAGTTGATAAGCTCTGTCAAATGACACATAAAATTGTCATTTTGTAGGCAATCAGCTGCCAGATCAGTCACATGGAAAAAAGTACACCTGTACATTTATCACACGTTCAAATCCATATAATTAGAATCAGATGTTAAAGATTGGGTACCAGTGATTAGTCTCTGCTTAAGGAGTGCAGGTGGAACCTGTCTTATTTATATCCCTCTCATATCTAGTGTCTGGTGTTCTCTTTATTACTGAGGTGTGTGGTGTCATGCCAGGATCTAAACAGCTCTAAAAGCCTTCAGGAAAAAAAGGTTGTGGATGCCTATGAGTCTGGCAAGGGACTTAAAAAGATATCCAAATTATTTTAAATGCATCATTCTACTGTAAATCTACAAATGGCGCAGATTTCAAACAACTGCCAATTGGTTGAGGACTGGGCATCCCAACAAATTCAGCCCAAGTCTGATACAAAAAGAAGTCTTCAAGAAACTCAAAATTTAATCACAGGATCTGCTAGTAAGTCTTGCAGCTGTTTGTGTCAAAGTGCATGCTTCTACAATCAGAAAGAGACTGCACAAATTTGTCCTGCAAAGGCTTGGGACGCATCCCATGCAAGACTACAGTTTGTCAATGAGCATATAGGCAAAGACCAGGCCTTTTGGAATAATGTGCATCAAAGATTGTTTGGCCGCAGTAAGAGCAGACATGTTTGGTGCTGGACAAACACAGTTTTTCAGGAGAAGCACCTCATACCATCTATGAAGCATGGCAGTGGAAATGTTATGGTTTGGGGTTGCTTCACTGCCTCAGGGACTGGACAGCTTGCATTCATTGTTTCATCTATAAATTCTGCATCATAGGAAAAAAGAGTGCTTGAAGACAATGTGAGGCCATCTGTCCAAAAGTTGAGGTTGAACTGAAAGTGAATATTTCAACAGGATAACGATCCTAAGCACACTAGCAAATCCACCAAGGAATGGCTCAAAAACAAGAAATGGAGGGTTATGGAATGTTCTAGTCAAAGCCTGTATTTGAATCCCACTGAAATGTTGTGGGGGATTTGAAACTGGCAGTAGATGCAAGAAAACCCTCAAACATCTTGCAGCTGAAAGAATATTGCATGGAAGAGTGTTCAAAAATTCCAGTGAACTATTATGCAAAACGCCTACGAGAAGTTATTTCTGCTAAAGGGGGCAATACTAACTTCTGAGGCCAAAGGTGTACTTACTTTTTCCACAGAAGATTATCAAATCTATTGATATTTCTGTTTAATAAATTATTGAAATAGTTAATTTTCCTTGTGGTTTTGTTCAAGTTATATCAATGTTATTAATAGCCACTGTTTCACAGATGATCAAATGCTTGTCTAAATATGTCAAAAAAGCCAACAATTTCCATGGGGTGTACTTATTTTTTTCACATGACTGTATGTTAACCCTTGCATTCCCACTGAAATATTGCACCTACTTAGATTTGATTTCATTTACATGGGATACTGATTGACTATCCTGGGATATAAAACAGGAATACACCTTGGTAGGGACACCAGTCAATCACGAGATGCCATACACAAAATCAATAACACCTAGGGGTATTTTAAGTGCAGTCATTTTTTTTTTTAAACCCGAGAACCTGGAAGAAACCCATACGGGGAGAACATGGGAAAATCCACACAGATAGTAACCTGAGTTCAGGACTGAACCAGGGACCCTCGAGCTGTGAGGTTCTACTTGCTGTGACACATGCAATACTCTATTGTTTCACTTTTGGTAAAATGTATAATTTGACCTGAACAGAATATGAGGGTTAAGTATTATTCGGTTATAGCAGTCATGGCTTGTTTATCATGCACAGTCATGCTTCTTTAAGCCCACATTTCCCAGTATTCTTCCCTCTGAGTCTAATTACAGGACAGGTTAATGGAGCTAGTCGTCAGGGGGCCTGAGGCCAATCTTCTGCAAAAGTCAATTTTACATACTGCATTGGCCACAGTTGTTATAAGGCATAATATGGAATAAAGGAAGAAAAGTTATCACAAAGCGTTTTGTTGCAGCAGATGCTTTATCCATACAGTTAAATCTAATTTATTGTGGAATTTACTGTTTTATGTAGTAGAATGTCAGACATGGTGTGCAACTTATTGCACTGTGAAGTCCTGTAGAAGTGTGCAAGGCATTTACCATGTTCATTCACTCACCTCCAGTAACTGCTAAAGGGTCACAGCGATTTAAACTGCTCATTCGTTTATACATTTGTATATATAACTGCAGGGGACTGTGGGAGCTGTCAAACTTTCTGTGGGAGCGAGTAGGGTTGGTCAGAATTCTTTCGGGATCTCATGCATTCCTTTATCCTATATAATAAACTATCTGTAGGCACTCTTAGGTGAGTCCAACTACTACAGTGCTATTGTAAATATTGAATTTTTTGCCATCATCCACTAGCAACATTGGGGCCCAAAGAGAATCTACAGAAATACGTAAGCTTAGAAAGACTTGTGGGTTTTTTGTAAAACAAAACAAACAAAAAAGGGCATTTGGACCATTTTGGTGCTTATTGGTATGGTTGCGTTTTTGACTCAATAAAGTTTCACTTTCCACTCATGTCTTTACACAAATTACCAGTGTTACTAGCACTATAAAACTGGAACTGTATACTTTTTTTTCTCCATTGGCCACTGATACAGTGTCAAAGGTTCTACCGGAATGGGTTTGCTCAAGCCATACATACATAAATACTGTACATACATACATACATACCTAGGGAAATTCTGAGTAGCCACTCCACTTACAGACATGTCTGGTATTTAATGTTTGATAAGATAAGACTATATTGTTAAAATAATATTGCTCAATTGCGACCTTTTTTTTAAAGAGTACAGCTGTTTTCTTTTTTCCTTCAACTGCGAGTTAATGTCACAGTTGATTATTGGAAATTGAAGCACTTGTAATTGTGTGATATCACCAAGTAATTAAAAGATTAAAAAGTGACAATACTAGGTGCAAGATATAAAGGTGTATATTAACATGCAACTACAAGGGGGAAAAAACCTGGCACAACTGTGCTACTCTCTGTTTAAATAAAACAAAAATCCACTGACTGGACCTTACAATGAAAAGCTCAGTATCAAACTGTTTCAGAAGTATTTCTTCTTGGACGACTGACAACTTCGCACAGAAGTGTGTATACACGGTCAGGCCAGTCAGACTCTACCCTTACTGTTTCTGAATGTTGTGTCCAGAAAAGTGCACAAAAGATTGAGACTAATGAAACATGAACAAGAACGGAAACTATCACTCCTGGGCCTGTTCTTAAATGTGAAGTAGAATACAAACCCATTTTATTTAGTTAGCATGCTTACATCTATCTAAAATCTAATTCCAATCGAAGTATACACCTGAGCAATTGAGGACTAAGAGGCCAGTATTCCCACTGTGGCAGTTCTGGGATTTAATCTGGGAAATGCAGCCCAAAAGAAGAGATATGTCACAGTCTAAACCTGCCTTAATCTCACGTATCTGTCAAAGACTCCACAAATTGTATACTGACAACAACAAAAAAGTGATTATGAAGCTAATCACTAGGCTTTATGAAAGGGTTTATGAAGAACAACAGTCTGAACATAATCCTCAACGTCTTATGAGGGTGTTGTGTGGAATATTCTATCACTAGTTACAAAAAAGTTATTTATCCACTTCAACGATTCAGTTTATTTATAACTTTTAATTGAACACTATCAATTTTGAGGACACATGCATCATTTAGAGCATGTAAGTGATCCCTTCATCTGTATCCATTTCCACTATCCTCAGCATAATTTGAACCAAGCCTCTCCAAGAATTCTCTAAGCTTTAGTCTAAGATCTCTGAACTGCAAACACAAGCAAGATGTGCCTGGTGTTCAGTTGCAATTTGCTTGTTTAGTTTTGCACTGAAGCTATGAGTCTAATGTGTAGCTAACAATTAATGGAAGTCTGTCTACCCAAATCCTTTTCTGTAAATAGAGTATATGCCTCAAACAACATCCAGTTATTCTGTAATGTCACACAAACTTGCTGATGTGGTTCAGGACACTGTATGACTTACTGTAATCTACACAACATGGCTTAACAAACATGACCTTGTGGGCATATTCTATAACTTTTGGTGGAAGGACACTTTTTCTCTTACTGCAGTTTGGTGTACGTTGGCACCCTTAGACCCAGATAAAGAAGATTTTACATAGCTTTAGTGCACAGCTAAGGATGTAAACTTTGGACATCAAACATGTCTTAGCTAACTGACTACATTTGCAAATGTAATACATTTTAATTGTCAAAATATTCTTTACATTTTTCATATCAGTATAATATTCAAAGATTTTTTTCCTGATTTAGAATATTGTGTTTTAAATGTAAAAAAAAAAACAAAAAAAAAACGTTTACCTACATTGTTCTCAGATTTAACTTTGCACCTCGTTTGGGACTGGGGTTACCACATTTGCCTTGCACCTTCAGGGTTGCGGGTTTGATTCCTGCCTCAGCCCTGTGTGCATGGAGTTTTCATGTTCTCCCCGTGCTTTGGTTTCCCTATGGGTACAAAGTCATGCATTGTTGGCTGAACTGGATTTCCATAATTGTCCATAGTGTGTGAATGTGTGCCCTACGATAGGCTGGAACTCCAGGCTTGTGCTCCATGTGCTCCAGGTCCCCCAAGGCTGTGGCTCAGGTGGTAGAGCGGGTTGTCCACTAATCGTAGGGTTGGCGGTTTGATTCCAGGTCCACATGACTTTATATTCCAAAGTGTCCTTGGGCAAGACACTGAACCCCAAGAATGGCACCCCAAGTTGCTCCTGATAGCAAGTTAGCGCCTTGCATGGCTGCTCTGCTACCATTGGTGTGTGAGTGTGTGTGTGAATGGGTGAATGAAACAGTGTAAAGTGCTTTGGAACTGTTAATGTTAAAAAAAGCACTATGTAAGTGCAGACCATTTACCAAGATAGTGTCCAGGCTCCCCGCAATCCTGTGTAGGAAAATCGGTACAGAAAATGGTGGATGGATGGATGGATGGATGAAAGTCTTTGCCTCAAATGAACATGAGCAATACTCCTTCAAATTTGGACATAATTACGTACTTTTGAAGACAAATGGCTGCGATGGATTGGGGTCTCATCCACTGTGTATTACTTCCTCAGACCCAGTGTTCCCATTATAGGCTACCTATTCAGATGTGTTTTTGGTGCCTTTCCAATGGGATTGACCTTACAGTGCTGTGAAAAAAAATATTTGTGTGATTTCTTCTGTTTTTGTGTATATCGCATACTAAATTGTTTGAAATTTCTGTTGAAATTAAAACAACATCTAAGATAAAACAAATACAACCTGGTTCAACACAAAATACAGTTATTAAATGAGGTTGTTAGTTATTGAAGCAAAAAAGTTATCCAATACCCAACTAGGCCTGTATGAAAATGTATTTGCCCCTGTAGTTACTAATTCCACAAAACTATGAAACTGCATTCATAATGGGGTTCAGCTGGACTAGATACAACCAGGCCTGATTACTGCAAACCCTGTTCAATCAAATCAACACTTAAATAGGACTTTTTCAATGGCATTAAGTTGGTTAAAAGGTAAAACATAGTGTGTTACTTTCCCAGTAACACACTGTGACAAAATTGAAAAAAATTCCAGAAATGATGAGGAAGAAGGTGATTGAAATACATAAGTCTGAGAGGGTTACAAAACTATTTCAGAGGCTCTGGAACTCCAAAGAACCACAGTGACAGCCATTATCTCCAAATGGAAAAACTCAGCACATCAGTGAACCTTCCCAGAAGTGTCTGACCTTCAAGAGCACAACAACTACTCATCCAGGAAGTCACAAAAGCCAAGGACAACATCAAAGGACCTACAGGCATCTTTTGCATCAATAACGGTCACTGTTCATGACTCCGCTATCAGAAAGAAAATGGCATCCATGGAAGAGTGGCGAGGTGAAAACCGCTGATAACCCTGAAGAACGTTAAGGCTTGTCTGAAATTTGCCAAAACAAACCTTGATGATCCTCAAACCTTTTGGGAGAATGTTCTGTGGATTGATGAGTTGAAAGTGGAACTCTTTGAAAGACAGAGGTGCCGTTACATCTGGCATAAACTAAACAGAAAAGAACACCATGCCTACAGTCAAGCATGGTGGTGGAAGTGTGAAGGTGTGGGGATGCTTTGCTGCTTCAGGGCCTGGGCAACTTGCAACAATTGAAGGAAACATGAATTCTGCTCTATACCAGAAAATCCTAAAGGAGAATGTCCAGTCTTCAATCCATTTGAAACTCAAACGCGACTGGATTATGCAGCAAGACAATGATCCAAAGCATCAGAGTAAACCCTAGTCCTAGAAGTAAGTGAAAGACTGATCTCCAGATATTGGAAGCATTTGGTTGCAGTTACTGCTGCTAAAGGTGGCACAAAAATATTTTGGTTTTTCACATTGGTGATAGGTGTTGAATAACCTTTTTTTTCTTCATTAAATATATAAAATTAAAACTGTATTTTGTGTTTACTCAGATTGCCTTTGTCTTATGTTGTTTTTCGTTTGAAGATCTAGATTTACTATAAGATACATACAAAAAAAAAGAAATCAGGGCAAATACTTTTTCAGAACACCATATCTCACTCATTCATTCAATTGCCGTAAGCTCTTTATCTTTGTCATTATCTTGGTGGATTTGGAGATGGAAGACAGGAATGCACTCTGGTTGGGACGGCAATCCATAACAGCCATCAGTCTTCCAAAGTGCTTAATTTTGAGTATCACGCAAACATTTGCACGCTCATTCACACAAGTTAGTTTAGCCAAACCAGAACACTCGGAGGAAAACCCACATGGTAATTGAGTGAGTATGTGGAATTTTGCACAGAGAATAAGCCAAAGTGCAAGGCCCAGACTCTGGACATCCTGGAGTTGTGAGGTGGAAATGCTACCTGCTGCACCATCGTACTCTCCAGTGAACAATTGCTGCTTATAAAACGCTGCATAACCTTGGCAGGATCTTCCCAAATGAACTGCAAGGGAGGTCCATGATTACAATATTTTACATGTAATTATTGCAGTACATTATTGGCAAAAGACAACGGTTAATAATAGCTTTAATTTATTTATGAGTAATTATTTACCCATTTGCACATGCAGTAACCTCATTTTTCAACACTCTAAAATATATTCAAAAACCTGTTTACAGTCATTGCCTGTAGCATTTGGAAGTTCTATCTGACCCAGATAGATAGTGCAGCAGTATAGTATTAATATCATCTCCAGTGATGTGTCTGAGCTATAAATCAAGAGAGCAGTTTGGAAACTTCCCAAACCAAGATAATAAAAATCAGTGATAGTGATTTTCGAAGCTCTTTCCGGTAGTACATATCCTCACCCCAGCAGGTCTTCATCCTAACTTGCAAAGCAAAGGTGCCTTTGACACTTTTATGTGCCCTAGATTTTTTGGACTAGTGCTATTTGTCTTTAGCAGCTATATTGAGAGTGGACTTCAGCACTGGGCTTTCAGAATTAATCTGGGGAAGTGTAGGATCTCTCTTAAATCAGCCTGAAATGGATTTTTAATGTGGAAACAGAATACGGATCAATAAAGTTCCAACTATTGTAGCTCAGCAGTTCTGTTCTGACAATCAGCAGATGCAGGTTCTGACCAAAAGGTTGTGTTCAAATCTCAGGAGACAATTATGCAAGACCTTTAACCCTCAGCTGCTCAGCTCTGTGTTTATTCAGTTATCTGTAATAATTAGGAAACTGTCTTACTGATATGTTTAGGAAATAAACATCTGGCAAATGTTTACAGGTAAATCTTAATGCATTTACCATGAGAATTATGGTATACTCTTGGGGAAAAAAAAAACATTCCCCCTAGCACCCATATGGATTCTTTGGTTTGTCCCTTTCAGTGAACCTTTACTTGAGGCTGAGCTTTACTTGAAGTAATTCATGTGAGATATTGTCTTTTCTTTCCTCAAGTTTTCATTATTTAAAATTCTGAACCTCTATTTTAGGAAAATAATTAATGCTAAGACGAGGGTAAAAAAAAAAGTAATGCACAGTTATGTAATAACTATATGTAACCCTTTGATAAAATTGGGTCCACATAGTTGTTGGAAAGGCTCCAGGTTTGTTTTGAATGGGTTTAGGTTTTTAAAAATGTATTTAACATAAATTTTAGACAATATAGTACAGTCTACATTTACAAGACCAGCAATGTTTTCCAGTTTTGGTAAGCCTGTGCCTACTGTAGTCTTGGATGAAAGAACTGGAACCTTCAGCTGTTGTAGCCCATCCACCACAAGGTTCAGTGTTTTGTGCATTCTGAGATGCTTTTCTACTTACCACATTTGGTAAACAAAACAAAAAAAACAAACAAAAACACACACACACACACACACACACACACACACACACAAACAACTTATAGAATCTACCCAAACAATAGGTGGTAACAATTGGCACTCAGTTTATTTGGGTACATTTCACCACATATTTTGAGTAAAAAGTACCCAAATTCATCAGCTATAACATCCAAAATAAAATTAAGTGAAGTCTACTCAATACATAACATAAATAATTACTTATAAAAAATAAAAGTGAGTAAATATTAACTCTTGATAGCAGTTCTTCATTTACTTACTAATTAGTGTTATCAATTAATCAATATGACTAATTATCCAAAGGTTAAATTTACTGTTAAAGCTATTATCATACACAAGATTATATCTTTTTATTATTATTATTATTATTGAACATAAGTTCAAATAATAAAGACAGGAGGTATAAAAGGACCCTCTTCACTGCACATTCCATTGAAAGAGTTTCTTAAACACATGAATTTAAAATTAAGAACTCTTCTTTCTTCCACATAAAGTATTAGAGATTGAGCAATTAAAGAAATTAGAGATTAACCTTTCTCAAAATAAAATGATAGATATCAGATATCAGTGTGTCTCTTTGTTCATTCAAACGTGTCTATTTGAAATGTACTATTTGCAAGGTGTTGCCACACATGTGCTTTGTTGTATACAATGATGTACATTTCAAAACTTGAAGTTAAAATAAATTGAAAACACTGTTTACTCAGAATCAGTAGAGAAGTTACATCTGATTCAGTGGGTACGATCCTGACCAGACATTAAAATAAAAATTTGTAAACAAGTTCAAAATGTTCAAATCAAATTACATTCAAATCTAACCCAACATATCCTGAAAACAGGGTAAGAATAACACTGTCTGTGCTTGGGTACAAACAGTTCCAAACAAAAGGCAAGGAAACACTCAATAAACAATCTGTTCCCATATGTTGCTACTAATAGTTTAATGCTGTTAGCTTACTTTTGAGGCGATTTAGCTTCTTGCCCAACTTTCCTCCATCAAGCTATGTAACTCAAATTTTTAAGTGCAAAATTCATTTTCCATACAATGCAACAGTTCTTTGCCACCACAGGCCATTTCCTAACTGCTATATTCATGATTGTCTTGTATTTCTATAGCTTTGAAATAGCAACTTTATACACAGTCAAAGGCTACCTTATGGATTGCAACAGCACTACAAGCACCACAATTTCAGCTTACCAAGCAAGAAGGTCTTATCAATCGTGCTGATAGTCTTGACAATGAACCCTCCAAGTCCTTCAATATATAAAGTCTTCCACTAGTTTTGTCTTCATGATAGATACACTTCTACATCTGTCTGTGATCCTATTGGGCTAAAAGTCAATGGGTAAAGTTGTTGTAAATACCATCATGTCATTCAAATAAGCTTGTATTGGGATAACCAGATGCTGTCCTGCAGTCTCAAGACCAACAAGCCGTTTAGAAGCTCTTAATAATTTCCTACATTGCCATGGTGAAAGTCAATAACATAATAATTAAACTGATGTGCAATACTTGCTCTGAAGTGCTATGAAGTGTTTCAGGGATACCATTTGAACATCTGTTGTATTGTATGCAGCCAAAGGGGTATGTATTTTTGATTACTGAATATTGAATGATTTCACTATCTCCTGTGGCGTCTACTTTGAAGCTCCTCAGGTGCTCATGGTACCACCCACTTAGCAACTTCAGAACAGACACAGGATTTCCATGCACAATGGAAAGGAAACTTCCTTGCAAATGACTCCTTAATGCTGTCTTTTAGAACCTCGACTTGACTTGAGTCATTCTGGACACCAACAGTGTTGTCCTTTGGATGATAGCATTATTTATGTGATACGCAATCATTGATTGGTGTTTTCTGTGCCATTGTCATCAGGATGTTTCTTCAAAACGCATGGTCCAGAGAGCCACAAGTGGTCCAAAAGCAGTTGTAAGCCATGCATAATGTTCAAGGAAGTGATGTTTAGGTCTCGATTTCTCCTCTGGGAATACATTCGAATACCTATACCAGTGTTCACTGATCTTGCTTTCCTTGTATCCTACTGTCTCTTCTGTGTGGACAGGAGCCATGACAAGCTCAACAATGTCTTTCAGGTTCATCAAAATCTGCCACGCTGCATCATACTCTGGTACTTTGCAATGGATCATAAAAGGTAGCAAAAAAAAAAGTCACGGGAATACTTTGTGGAGAATTTTTTTTGTCTCTCCAATTGTAAGGAATTGATAAATAGAATGAAGACTATAGAATTTCCTCTTTATAAACACTTCGAGACAGAATGCCAATTCAAAAGGAACAATCCCTCCAAGCAATTCATGCAAAGCATCAGGGGGATAACCTGATGTGGCATGAAAGTAACTCCGCCTTTCAGAGATGGGACACTGTCTTTTTACCTCACAATGATGAGCTTCAGCAGTGTCAGACATTGTTGCTTTGACATGCAAACCATAGTTGGACTTAGTCCATACAGTAAACATCCTGCTCCTACTTCATGCTCCTGGATCTCTGAACACTCTCCAATGCATAACTGACAAAAGTGTGAGGAGGGAAAGCTTTCAACAAATCCACCAATGGAGTGAGCATTATCAGCTACTACAGCAAATACAGTATTCTTTAGCACTTTGCAAAAAATTCACCCCAAAAATACTGTTTTCTTCCAAAGATTTAAAACCTCTAAGCAGTGGCTCCAACATTTTTGGGTATCCATATTGTTGTACATCATCTGCCCTACAAAGAATGACAAGGTAAATGGAAGTTAATGTAGATCGCAAGGTAGCATTTGCCAACAAACACCCAGTACGCAGCAGTCACCTTATACTTCTTGATGGATGTCCCCAGAGAGTTGCTTATTTCAAAGTCATCTATGTAAAGAATGAGTGAGAGTTTAACTTCATTTCCACATAAAAAGCTGTTTTCTCTGAAAAAAAACGGTCCATCATGCAATGATTAATATATCCCAGAGAAACATGATGGCTTTCTATTCTACAATACTGTGTCTGATACTGCTGAGACAGTAATTGGAAAATTGGTACATACTGAAAGGTTTTTTTCATGCTACTATCAAACATCTACTCAATTGTCTCAGTCAGTGAAAAATGCTCCTTTATAAATTGCTCTCTCTTGTAGTGTGTTCTTAAAGGCCTGTCCACTCCTAAAGCAGAACATAAAGGGTTTAGCTGGCAAAGATCTTTCACCAGTTCTGAAATCACTGAATCTTCAAAAGTACAATCATGCTTCCTCAAGGTGCTCAGTATAATTTCTTTTATAACTGGTCCAGATTATGTAAGGAAATTGACTTCCTCTACCAGTTCACCAATGCATTTATTGGACACATTGAAAATGCATTCCAATTTAAGAAGAAACCCTGGTCTCTCAACAATAATTCTGTGCAAGGTCTCATCTTCCTCGAGGACAGAGGAGCAATAGTTTTCACTTTCAACAAATTCACTTTCTTCCTGTGTTTGGCTTGGTTTTCATGAAAAACAGAGCTCTTAAAATCTTCCCCTGAATTGGGATTGTGTTTCCTACTCTTATGACTGTGGTATGTTATGTATATATTTGTCTTGTAATCACAGTCTCGAAAAACACAAGGCACAGTTTCAGATTTTTTGAAGTGGACACCAAGGTGCTCAAAGTATTGTCTTTCTGAGTGGAAACAGCATGAATTACACACTAGGCATGTGAAGGAAAAGAGATGGTCTGGGTTAGCTGTCTGTGGTTGATACCTGTAATGCACCCCATGTCCTAAAGGTGCAAGAACAATCTGAAAGGAGACAGGGTAATGACTGATGTCGGCCAAAATGCCCATCTTTTAATCTACTGTGTTTCAATAAGTCCAATAATAAGTCTTTTGATGTTGTTAAGTTGCATATTTTCACAGTCAATTCATTTTTAATAGGTAGTACTCCCATAACATTCCTCAGTTTATGGTGTTCAGTGTTAGTGTTGAGGTCAGTTACCTAATGTTCATGCAACGTTTGTGAAAATTGACATACTCAAATGCTACTGACTGTCCGACTCCTGCAGACAGGCAAGTCCAACTCCTACAGACAGGCAAGTCCAATTCCTGCAGACAGAAGAGTCCAACCCCTACAGACAGATGAGTCCAAGTCCTGCAGACAGACATATGTGAACTGGTACAAAAATAAAAAACATTTTTTTAAATTGCATCAAGTATTCTTTATTATTAATACTTGTCTGGCAGTAGTAACAAACACAGATGCGACTGTCCTGATTTTAAGTAGTTGTATCAATATAAATCAGTCATTTTCAACAAGAGAGTGGATAAGAATATCATTTAAATGTTTGATAGATTTCAACACTGCCATGTTTAATTTGGTATTTTGGACAAACAGCAGCATTGTCTGTGTCACTAAGTGGACAGTGATGTTTTTAATTTATGTGCACTAGTACTATTTCTAATTAAACTACAATGAAGTTAAGTAACAGACCTTCACATTCATATAATTGAATATTAATCCGTTTTGGAGTTGGCTCATACTGCCTGCCATTTTAGGACACCATGCTAAATGGCACGGACCATTAGAACAACTAGGCTATTGTGTAAACTGAAGTTAGCAGTCAGTTCTTAGGCACAACATTAACATATGAGGCAAACTTACATTTTAAATGTACTAGTTATATGAAGCTTAACAACAAACGTGTTTCCCTTCACCTTAGTGGAAAAATGCAAATGTTAAGTGAATTCTATCTCTTTTCGTTAACTGTAGGCTAATAGTTAGCCCATTCTTTGAGTAAGGCAATGTCACCAACAGCTAAATAGCTGTCGCTAATGTTAGCTAAATTCACTAACGTTGGATGCTTAAAAAAAGTCCTATTAGCATAAAACTTAAATTGATACAGATTTTGTACAATGTATATTCACAGCAATAAGAAACAAGTTGGCATAACAGCAAGGTAAATGTTCAAAACTCATGTTTTTTCCAGTAGGATTAATGCCTGAACTCATCCATGAATGATCAAAAGATCATTCATGGATGAATTTTTCTTCTGAAAAATAACATTAGCTTGCTGTAACAGACTGCCTGCCTAGTAAATTCCTGGTCTGACACAGAACACCGACTACAAATCTTATGATACATAGATATTACTAAATAAGTTAACATTTGCATTCATGATATGACAGATATACAGCGTGGTAAAAAGAGATCTTTCCTTCAACCCAGCAGCTCAACAGATGCAAACAACATCTCTGAATCACTCAGTTCCTCAATCCAGCTTGTCCAACCAACGTGTGCCAGTTATCTCAAATGGCACATTCTATTGGCACAACACGGCCAATAGTTTAACTATATTTTATGAAGTTTTATTTAGGTTAATTTATACATACATTTATTCACTTAGCAGACGCTTTTATCCAAAGCCACTTACATATAAGCAAAGCGATATATCAAGCAGGGAACAATACAAGTAGTGCTACTATACAAGATCCATTAATTGAATACCCGGTTGCAGCTATTACTGTGAATAATTTGGTAGTGTGGGTAGATTTTAATCATTATTATATATATTCACTTTAACATAATAAGTAAATGATAAATGTTTCGCAAGGGTTATATTTACCACCCTCTAAAATCATTTTTTACAGTGGTAATTTGAGTTACTATAGATTTCCTGTCAGTTTGAACCTGTCTGCCCATTCTCTTCCGACCTCTCTCATCAACAAAGCATTTCTGTCCATAGAACTGCTGTTCACTGGATCTATTTTGTTTTTCACACCATTCTGTGTAAACTTTAGAGACTGTTGTGGGTTGAAATCAGGAGATCAGCAGTTTCTGAAATACTCAAACCAGCCCATGTGCCTGCAGGATATCTTTTTTTTTTTTTTAGACATTCTTCCAAATCTCCATCAGGGTCTTCATGTAGTGAGAGTGAATATAATTATGAAAGTTACTGGGGAGATATGGAGACCAGGGAACTATAGGACAGATGCTGTGAAAGTGCCAGGGAAGTGATGTGAACCAAAGTAATGCTGAACATTAGAGCACTGTCCAGACAGCAGTAGGTTGAAGGGATGAGGAAAACATTGTGGTAGTGGGTGTAGAAGATCTAGTAGATGCTTTAACATCAAGCTTATCACCAAGAAAGATTCCTATTGTCTGAAATGGATGTGCACTGAGTGCACGTTAGGGTTGTGCATCAATCAAACCAAGAACTGTTTTCGTCTTTATGCAAATATAAAGAAATAACATAATTAATTCATAAGAGTACACTGAGAATAAAATGAAAACGGGAAAAATAAATGCACAGTTATTACTAGGAGAAACTGACTTAGAACTAACCTTTGATTCTGAACCTAGAAAATCTTAACCCAAATCAACTTGGTGTTAATTTAAATATTAAAATTGTAAATTAAATGCATTGTTTATAACACATTCATATCAATAAATCTGATCAAATAAACTTTTCAGGAAAAGTGTCAACTGTATAGAAGTGGTTAAAGAACCCTTGTGATCTGATAATAAGCCTGGTGGTTTGGAATATAATGAGATTATGAATGGGCCAAGAACCACACAGGAACCCTCATTCAAAACCTTCAGTGCTTCAGGTTCTGAATGCTTTTGATGCCTTTTTATGCAAGAAATGTGAACCAGTGCTTTGAATCTGCATGCTGCATCTATGCACTGTGGTTAACAAAGGTGACTAAATAGAAGTGACAATTTCACTGACCTGAAGGCGCTGAAGGTTCTGAGTGAGGGTACTCATGTAATTATCCACTTTTGAAAGAGGATGCAACATGATTAAAAACCAGAACAGAAAAGATAGCAGGGTTGTGCTCTTTCTCTTATTCAAGTAAGGAAGATTGAAGGAACACTCCATTAAAAGTCACATTTGAACAACTGAGTTGACCCCTTGTTTTCAAATGCCCAAGAAATAAACATTCATTCATTTTCAATTATCTTGGTCAGGGTCATGGTGAATTGGGAGCGTATCCTGGGAACACTAGATCCAAGGCCTGGATGGGACATCAGTCCATTGTAGGGCATCATGTACACACATTTGAACCATTTCACACTTTTTTAGAACAGCCAATCGACCTACTGGAATGTTCTTTGGGAAGAGGAAGGAGGAAATCAGAGAATATAGAGGAAACCCATGTGGACATGGGTGTGAATGTGTGAAACTCCAGGGTAAGGATATAACTAGTGATCCTGGAGCTGTGAAGTGGCAACGTTACTCACTGTGACACCATGCCACACAAGAAAGAAACAAATCCAACCATCATGACACATACTTCTTGTACGTCTTTCTCTTAGGAAATGAGTTTTGAGTGGGAATCATGGAAACCTGGATTAAACAAGTATGTGCTTGTGTATAAAAAGTTCATTCATGGTGTCTAAGCCAATGGATACAATGGTGGGAAGCAGGTATGTTTGAGCCTTGCAGTAAGTTTGATGGAGCATATAATCCTAATGGTACAGTGGATCTCACTCTGCTGCCTCGAAGTCCCAAAGTGTCCTTCAAAACCAGGGAACTGTTCACTCTGAAAGGAAGTGCACATATCCACAGGTCCAATCAAACCTTAAAGCATTGTTCAAATGAATGGTAGCCCCACAGTGCCTTTCTCACAGGATCTTTCCACTGGCAATAACCTTTGCTATCTTCACACAGAGCACTTTAGCACCCAAGAGTGCTCTCAAGAATTCCTGTTTTTAATCCCCAAAAAACACACAGCTCAATCTTTCCAGAGGTGGTAATATCTGATAGTTGAGAGCCACCACTCACCACTTAAATAAGCACTACTGTGCCGAAACGGCTCTTAGAGCACATCTAACAATGCTGTTTGTTTGTGACAAAGTATCAGATTTGGGTTGTTATGTTCCCAAAAGCAGGATGTGAATCAGGTAGGCTTGCCCAGGTTGACTCATCATGCAGAATGGCTCCTGCCAGCACTGATCTAAACCATCCAGAAG
Organism: Ameiurus melas; assembly: GCA_012411365.1. NCBI lineage: Eukaryota > Metazoa > Chordata > Actinopteri > Siluriformes > Ictaluridae > Ameiurus > Ameiurus melas. The sequence continues at coordinate 10,601,558 of CM022762.1, forward strand.
CCTTTTGTCGTTATTGCTGTCTCTGTTTTGTTTAGCAACAGCCCCTGAGCATTCTGGGCATTGTTAACGTGAGCTCTCGGGCAACTGCTCTTCATTTGCACAAAGCCATTAATGCAAGGCCATCTGGAGATCTGTGTCTTGTTATGCTAATGAAATACGGAAAATACAAGGGAGCCAAATAAAAAAAAGAGTTGTGATCTACAATCGTCGAGCAGGGTACTGTTGCTGGAGGTTTGGGCCGCACATAGCACTAGATTTATTCATCTGGAAGAACAAAGTATTTGCTTGTGTTCTTGCTTGCTTGCTTGTTTTCAAAGTAACTTACAAATGAGGCAGAACCATATCTAAGGAAATGCTATTACTCAGATGTGCTACACACTAGTCATGATCTCTCACTCAGAATACAAAGGATATAATCTTATGAGTGAACAAAGACTAACTTAAAATAATAATAGGAATACAAAGTAAATATTCATTATTCAATTATTCATAATTATATATTCAGAATTCAAATATTCGTAATTCATCTTTAGTAAGCACCAAATCCTGGTCAAGGCTCTGGTAGATCAAGGGTTTATCCTGGGAACAGTGAGTGTCATGCAATGCACTCTGGATGGCATGCCAGTCCATCCCAGGGCACCACATGTATACACAAATTCACAAACTTCACACCTAGGGACCAGGATCTTGGAGCATTGTAAATATAATAGAGAAATTTACTGTCTGTAACTACTAGGTTCCTCAATTACCACAAAAGTTCCCGGCATGCTGAAAAAACACACAAACATAGACATAAATCAGAGAAAGAAAGCAGAGTTTGTGTTTGTATCCCTGTTCAATTAAGTACTATGCAGATGGGATACTGCTGAGACTCAGGCTAAAATAGAAGAGGTGAGAACAAATGCAGGATGACAGGAAGATTGGTCATTTCTCCCCATTCTTTCCCCCTACAACCTATTGTGTCACTTCCTCTTATTAAATCCCCGTTGACCTTTACCAGTGATGTCTGAGTACAAATGGAGGAATGAGACGCCATTGCACAAGTGCATGACCGAGATCTTGAGTGTCTCTTACAACACACTCAGACTCAGCAATATAGCAAAAGTGGCTCTACTATTCCCAGCAATTTGCTGTAACCTAATGTTGCCAACCTTTGATAAGGTTTTCATCACAAATGCCTTTTGTCATGATTTATTAGAAGTCAGAATATGGGCTGTCTGATATTTCCCAATGATCAAACATCATATTTTTTTCTTCAACCAATACTCAGAAAATATTTGCTTCTCAAAACTAGAATTGATCCTTCGTACTATGCACTCTCTGGAGATAAAAAATAAACTCACTGACTCTGGGTTTTTAAATCTAACTTTAATTTATTCACAGCAGAAGGTGCATGGGTGAGAGATAGAAGAGAAGTGCTGAAAGAGCACAAGACATTATAATCCGCTAGGTTATAAAAGAGCATCTGTTCTGATAATAAGTTGCAATAAATAGGTGTTACCTCTTGAAATCTGATTAAACCAACAGTTCGTTTTTTATTTTGCTTGTTGTAAGATTTTTGCTGCTGAACTCACAGGCAATAATATACAAGAGCCTCTGGTAGGTGTGGAAAACTAGTAAAACAGGAGGCCTCTGTGAGACAATCTATACACCACTACACTGAGGACCCAAATCCATCAAGAAACACTTTAAAATGAGTAAGGCAAAATGTCTGTAGAAATCCAAACCACAGATTGTTATTTCTTTCAATGGACTGCGACTGAAGAACCCAAAGTCTTTGACCCAAGCATCTGAAATTTAAAAACAATCTGGGTTGTTCATTGGTTCATTTTTCTGCATAGCTCATTCATCAGTCCTGTCACAAGCCTGGGTATCACACTCATTGTATTGCTTATATAATCGGAACGAGACAGTGATCCAGCCCTGGTCCTTAACCAACTATGCCTTTGAACCAGTGGATGTCTGCCTTACTGTGGTTTTGACATTTTGTACAAAGTTCCTGCTGATTTCTTGGCTGCTCCATGGTGAGACTATTAAGTTAGACAAGCCTATGAAAACAATAAAGCACATATCAAGAATCCAGAGAAAGACTGAGTCCAGAGAAATCAATTATTAAGCTTGTTATTAAATAATCATTGTATTAATTAATATGTTGTGAGCTTAGTATTATATGGTTCTATTTTCCTTCCATTCTTCACACAAATAGCATCTTCTTCTTTAAAAAAAAATGCAGGGGACACCCTGGACAGGGTTTCAATCCATCACAGGGCACAATCACATACTACGGACACTTTGGACATGCCAAGCAGCCTACCATGCATGTCTGTAGACTGGGGAAGGAAATTGGAGTACCCGAAGGAAACTCCCACAGCATGGGAAGAGGATGCAAGTTCTGCACACACACAGAGGGCAGCAGTGGGATCTGAACCCTCAACCTTGGAGATGTGAGGCAAACACACTAAGCCACCGTACAGCCTGGGTATAAAGTGATTAAAAAAACAAACAAAAAAAAACATTGTTGGTCTGCAGATGGCATGATGTTCCAGACATGTGCTAATGAGTGCTAATATGATACCATGTACTGATCTAATGTACTTAACAAGGCCAAAAATCAGTGACCCAGAATCCTGATTAGGAAGCATTTTACACAGGGCAGTACTTATTATTTTTAAAAATAGAGCAAGTATACAATCAAGACAAGAGAACTACATTGTAAATTATACAAGAGCACTACGTTGTAAACTGCTCATAGGCCAGGGGTATACATTTTTAAATGAATTTTTTAGAAGGCAAAATCATTTAAATAATACAGTTTATCATTGTGTATATTGCTCATTCTTGCAATTATCCAATGAGCCAAAAATGAGGCAGCACCACAATGCATAAAATATACAGCATACAGGTCAAGCACTTTAGTTAATATTCACATTAAACATCAGAATGGGGGACTTTTTTTTTATCTCAGTGACTTTGACTGCGGCATGGTTGTTGGTGCCAGACAAGCTGGTTTTAGTAATTTAGAAATGATTGATCGCTTGGGACTTTCAAGCAAAAAAAGTATCTGGAGTTTACACAGAATGCTAAAACATACAGCATCCGCTGAGCTTCAGTTCTGTAGGTGGTGAGATGAGCGAAGTCTGAGGAAAATGGCCAGACTGGTTCAATCTGACAGGAAGGCTACTGCAACTCAAATAACATTTTTGCAACTGTGAGAGCAGAGAAGCAACTCAAAGCACACAACACATCAAGCCTTGTGACTACAACAGAAGAAGACCACATTAGACAACACATATTACAAACAGCTCTTGTATTTCTGCTTTGCATGTTTTTTCTTCTTCATTATTTCAGATTCATTTTGAGACTAAAATGAAAGACCGATCTTGAATGATCTGAATCTGTATCAGCAGGTACGAGGTAGATTGCACTAGAAAGGGTAGATTAAAGACAGCCGTCAGTGCTACATGCTTTTTAATATGGTGATGGTCAAGGTGCGTGACAAGGTGCTGCAATTGAAAAATATTATAATGGCCGCAAGCATTATTTCTGCATATGTTGTTGGCATTTTTATCATAACGTTTATGGAAACAGAATCACGTTCTTGAGTACACAGCCTGTAGGATCGCTTGTACTTCAATATGGACTCTGTCCTTACAGAAATGTACCAGGCATTGTTCATTTATGGAATTTGTGTATATTTGATTTCTAGACTTTTGTGTGGCAAAACATTTTAATTAGAAAACGGGACAATATTTTTATTTTAGTGTCTGCCAAAAAACCCCCAAAATGTAAATACAATTTTTTGTTCTCCTTGTGCAGCATTATAAAAAAAAGATAAAACAATGCCATGCTTGTAAGTAAACAAAACCCAAAGCTCAGAGCTTTATGTCTTGTAAAGACAAAAATAAAAAACTTAACATTTCTATTTTACACACTGGCACAGAGTCATGACGTCATTCTCTTCCGCCCGGACAGGATTTCCGCTTCTACCGGAAGTCTTACATTTGGCCTAAGTGGAGCAGGAGAAATGGCTGCTTCCATTGTGCGTGGCTAAGCTAACTTGCTGTTGGGTTGAATTTTTTTTTTATTTAAAGGGTCAGAGGCTTTAATTAGTAACGGCGTATTTACGGTAAGCGAAGATCTTAAGATGTTATACAAGTGTTATTAGCGTGCGTTGTGAATTATCAGAAGACACAACAACCTATCTAGCTAACGCTAGATTAGCCTGTTTGCTTTCAGTCTAGCTCGTAGTGATTAGCCAGTTCTCTAAATTCCTCGTTAGCAAGTGCTGGTTGTATTCTTCTCTCGCGCGTTGTGTTTTAACCTTAGTAGTTGAGCGCATCAATGCCTGAGCAAGGGCCGAGAATGAACGGCTTCTCCCTGGGCGAGCTGTGCTGGCTGTTCTGTTGCCCGCCCTGCCCGAGCCGCATCGCCGCTAAGCTGGCCTTCCTGCCTCCGGAGCCTACATACTCGGTGCACACGGATACCGAGGGCGCGTGCAGCCTGCACCTGAGCGAGCGCGCGGATTGGCAGTACTCCCAGCGCGAGCTGGACGCCGTGGAGGTGTTCGGCACGCGCACGAGCCGCGGTAACCGCGTGCTCTGCATGTTTGTCCGTTGCGCGCCCAGTAGCCGCTACACGCTGCTCTTCTCGCACGGGAACGCCGTGGACCTCGGGCAGATGTGCAGCTTCTACATCGGCCTCGGCTCCCGCATCAACTGCAACGTCTTCTCCTACGACTACTCCGGGTACGGCGTGAGCACTGGGAAACCGTCCGAGAAGAACCTGTACGCCGACATCGAGGCGGCCTGGCAGGTGCTCAGGACAAAGTGAGTGCAAGCACAGCATCACTTCAGTAGTACTGAAGTATCTTCTGAGTCATCAATGTACAGCAGCGTAAACCCCAACATGTAACCCCTGTCCTGTAGATAATCAGTTATTTATAGCCATGCAAAGTCAAAATGATTCATTTTTTTAGTCTGATCTCTCACACACTGAAATGTCAGAGAACGCTCACGTCCCTATACTGCCCCGGTGTAAAAAAACGCAGGAAGCTTTCGCCCGTGTCGTTTCCGTCAGGTGTTTTATTTAAAAATGCGATCTGAAGGTTGGAGAACATGACGATCTCTAACAAAGCTATCAAACTGGAGATCAGGCCCAACAACGGCTGTTTTTGAGCATCTCCGTTTTTCCGTTCCACATTGCAACGCTAAAATTACGTTTTCACGTCTGTTTCATACGTGTTCGAAAATCTCATTTTTCGTGGATGCAAAGGCTGTCCCGGTGTGGACTGAAGGCCAGGCGAGACTTCCACAAGCTGGATATGATGCTTATATTTTTATTATGCTGTTGTTTTTTTTTTTTTTGTTCCAAACATTATAACAGCCTGTCATATTGAACAGGTGAGACACTGGAACAAGATGCATTTCAGAAGCTAAAGATGTCCGTCTTACATACAGTATATGATCATAGGCAACACTCAGTACATTTACATGGACAATAATACTCTATCATCCCTATTAAGGCGATACTCTGGTTAAGAAGCTATCATGTCAACAGCGGTTATTAATTACCTTAATCTGATTAAAGACGTACTCAAAGTAAACACAAATGGAATTAAGACGTGGAGTATTCCTATTTTAGTTGCGTTATTGAAGTGCATTACAGACATGTAAACACCTTAATCACACTAATGTCGTGTGGGAGTTTTCACTGCATTTTGCGACAGGACATGATCACACACGACAGTGCTCAACCGTTTGATGTTAAGCGAGATTTCAAGCAACTTAAATCACGTTCATGCAGTAACAGCTGACATGTTTGGAGCAGTCTAAAGACAGCTTTTCAGGAGAAGCACCTCATACAAAATGTGAAGCACGGTGGTGGAAATGTTATCTTTTGGGGTTGCTTCAGGAACTGGACAGCTTGCATTCAGCTATGATTTCTGCTTCATATGAATGAGTGTTTAAAGACAATATGAGGCCATCTGTCTAAAAGTTGAAGTTAAACTGAAAGTTCACCTTTCAACGGGATAATCATCCTAAGCACAAGAGCAAATCCACCAAGGAATGGCTCAAAAAGAAGAAATGGAGGCTTATGGAATGGCCTAGTGGCCTTGCAGTAATTTAGCTAACCTAAAGCATTTTGTTATGCACATGTAACATGTTAAACAGCTATAGTATATGTGCATATAGTTTAGATTAGTTTATGCATTAGTGTTTTCAGTTTCACATCCATGCGATAAAGTACTGCTCATCACTTCGTAGGTTCCGGTAAACATTGTATGAAGATGTGTAACTTCATGGATAATTGCATGACGATTCCATGAGTCCAGTTCGGGCTGGATTTGAAACCTGTTGAAATGTTGTGGGGGGGATTTGAAACGGGCAGTTCATGCAAGAAAGCCCTCAAACATCTTGCAGCTGTATATTGCATGGAAGGGTGGTCAAAAATTCCAGCAAGCCGATGTAAGACTGGCGGATGATTATGCAAAACGGCCAAGTTATTTCTGCTAAAGCGTACTAGCTTCTGAGGCCAAGGGTGTACTTACATTTTCAACAGGAGAATCACACCTATTGATATATCTGTTGAATAAATAAATTTGAAAAATTTGTGTTCCTTGTGGGGTTGTTCAAGTATAACAACTTCATTAATAGGCACTGTGACAAATATCTCAAAAAAGCCAACAATTCCCATGGGGTCGTCGACCTCTAATAAAAATGATATTTTTACATTTTAGTTCATAGTATAATTGGGCGAATTGGAACACCTCTCCTGTCTTTTGTGCACAGGGGCATTGTCATGCTGGAACAGGAAAGCAGCTTCCCCAGACTGTTGCACCAAAGTTTCAAGCATACAGTTGTCTAAAATGTGCTTGTATGTTTAATGTTACCCTTCAGTGGAACCAAGGGGTCCAAACCCTGGAAAACAGCCCAGACCATTATCTCTCCTCCATCAAACTTTACTGTTACCACTATACATTCTGGTAGATAGTGTTTTCCAAGTAATCCCCAAACCCTTACTCGTCCTTCATACTGCCCGATGTTGAAGCGTGATTCATCATTCCAGAGAACGTTACCCCTGCTCCATCGTCCAGCGGCTGCAAGCTTTACACCACTCCAGCTGATGCTCGGCTGGAGTGATCTTGGGCTTGTGTACAGCTGCTCGGCCATGGAAACCCATGTCATGGTGCTCTCGACGCACAGTTCTTGTGCTGATGTTGCTTCCAGAGGCAGTTTCGAACTGTTCTGCTTCTGCACTAGAAAGTGTTTTATTCGTGTTACGTTAGACCCAAGCCAGTAAGCCCTGATGACCAGCATACAAAGATTTGAGTTACATGAGGCAAGAATGGCTGTTGTGTGAACTGGTAATTAGAGCTGTGTGTGATACTGCAACAAAAGAGACGGGGCTGCATCTGTATTGATCGCTCTGAAATCAATTCCGTGCCAGCCATGAGTCTGTCTGCATATGCACACTACAAAGTCTTAATAGAGAGAGAGCGTAGTGTTGCTGAGAAACCGGGCAATTGTTTGTGTGTACTTTTTAGACTGTTCCTACCATTGCTTGGTTTTCAGTGAACTGACCAGTGGAATTTTGTGGCTGCATCCGAAACTGCCTCCTACCCTACTACACAGTAGGTGAAAAGCAGTATGCGAGAGGGGTAGTGTGTCAGTTCTCAGTGGGCGAGAAATACCCGGATGGTGTATTCGATGGGGGTAAAGTTACTATTATCACCCCGAAGGTGATCAGTTTACTATAACGCCATGTGTGTTTGTGTTTTTTCATCTTATACCACAGCAATTTGCCAGCACTGACCATTCTTATTAATTAAGAATGACACCTGGTGTAATTTATTTTGTTTGTGGAATGCAGTTGAAGCTACACTGTCATTCCCTCACCAGCCACTAATTTTATTTTCCTTTATCATGCTTCAATATGACAAAAACAGCTTGGAGAAAATGGAAAGGCCAAAAGGCCCACTGCCCTGAAGACTCTCCCATTTCTGAAAATGTAAACGTTATAGCCTTTAAAAAAAAGTTCTGACATTGAAGACTGCTTCCAAATAAACATCTTTTTATTCCTATAAAAAAAAAAGTAAAATTGGTTTATGTTGCACTGTTGTTTAGTGGTTCGCATGTTTGCCTCATAGCTCAGGGGTTGGGGGTTTGAATCCTGTCTCTGCCCTCTGTGCGTGGAGTTTACATGTTCTTCCTCTGCTTTGGTGGTTTCCTCCAGGTACGCCAGTTTTCTCCCCCAGTCCAAAAACATGTGTTGTAGGCATTTCCAAATTGTCTGTAGTGTATGAATGGGTGTGCAATTGTATCCCGCGATGGGTTGGCACCCTGTCCAGGATATCCCCTGTCCGGTGGCCTGGGATAGGCTCCAGGATCCTCACACTCCTGTATATATGGAAAATGGATGGATGATGTGCATCCGCCATACAAGTCCCTGTGTAAATTGTTACTCTGGAAACGGTAATCTATTACAATGACTACTTTCATATAAACCTGTGATTCGCCTTGCAGCTGGGACCACTGTTTAAGCCATGCTGTTGTACGAAAATAATCAGCATCTTCTGACCAATCATAATAAAGAATTCAATACAGCTGTTGGAAGAATTAAAAAATGTCTTATGTTTCAATGTTGATGTGAAAGCTTACATGTGCACACTATCTCTCTGGCTATGTTTACATGCACATCAATAATTCGATATTAATCAGAATTTGGTAATATTCTATTTAGTATTGAGTCATGTAAACGCCACACTCCTATTGCCTGATTAAGATTACGATTCTGATTCCCGTCCCTGGAATAGGCCTGTTTTAATTGGAAATTTGTTGCACGTGAACACCTTATTCAGAAATTCCACTGATAGGAGATATATGCTCATGCTCAGTCCACACAGAATTTTGGTGCTAACACATGCTTAGCTGTAGGTTAGATATTTAAGAATGGCAAATCGGACATTCTTACAACAACCCTATATACAGGAATATTTTGATGCTTCTACACATATACACATTGTATTCAGGATATGTCTGCATCCTGAATATAGTCTGAATTATGATGTCCATTTAGACAGGGCTACTGATGTAAGCTTATAGACTTTAAATCAAGGTCAGGTCATGCATCCAAACTGAAACACTAAATGGTGGAACATCTGTGCTGTGGTTCTGCACTAGTGCAGAATGGCTAAAATAGACATTAGCACCTTATTAGTTGCTTTATATTTGATTCTGTCTCAGTTGGCAAATTAATTTGATAGTTATGACGCATGAGGGATCTGTTTCTGCCTCAATTTCGGTTATATTTGTGCTACTTGTCGAGGCAGTAATCTGTGAAGAAACGATTGTTCCACATTTCCTCCACTTTGTGTTTGCTACGATTTATGTATTTTGACTTGTATATCATTTTATTCCCCACCACAAAAAGGCGATATTTTGTAGGTGAAAATGATCAGCCTACATTATTAGATGCGTCACGGTTCTTTATTGGCATATAGGCTATATGTGCTGAAAACAGAGCAGAGCCATGCGTGGTCTGTGCAGTTACAGACTAGCTGTGCTTATGCCCAGTACTGTGCTTTGCTGGCTGAAAAACATCTAGTAATTAAAAGCTTCCTTTTTTTAAAATGTCACGCTGCATCTGCTCATCTGTGTTGCGCTGCGTGTGCAGGTTATCTTAGACGGTAGATTAAAGTCGAAAACTTCAATTCTCGGTGTGCTCAAACAAAGACCGAAAAACTTTTGGACCTCGTCAGAATAAATTAAGCGGCAAATTTAGCTCAAAGTCGAGGTTCGTGCTAATCTGTTTAAGCATTAGCATATCACCACCCGACACCTTTCCCCAAATCAATTTACTCCTACTGAAATTGTGCCAGCTTTGCTCAAGGTGTTGGGGGGTGTGTGTGTGTGAGAGAGAAATGAAGTATGGCTCAGTATACCCAGAGTTTCCTTTACAGTGGATTGAAGCAGACTTGGCTTGTGTTGACTCTAGAAAGGTGCCAAAGTTGCCTCCAGTTCGTTTCTTATGGACATACACTGTCCAGATTTTTGGCGATTGGGTGTGTTTATATATTTTTTTTTGTAGTGCTTTTTTTGTTTTAAATGTTTTCTACCCTGGTATTAGTTTTTTCCATGTATGTCATTTGCATAAAATTAGGAATCTTAGTTAAGTCACTGTAGCCATAATTGAAGCTCTGTTTTATCTAATGACTAGTTGCCTGCCGTTTTGTTGCTTGCTTTTTTTAGTCCTTGCTCTTTTGTTTACTTCTGCAAACCAGTGCTTGTCCTTGTGTAATTATGGTAATTTTTATGGAACTTTCTAGATATTACATTTGGAGTATAGATAACCTACTAACTCTGCTTATTTTGTGAACATCTTTTGAGGCAACTTTATCTACTAGGGTTGAACGAGATCACTTTGATACCAATGCTGGTTTAGTCATACTTGTAAAAATGTTCCCATGCCATGTGATATTACATGATGCATACCTCAGGTTCACTTTTGTGCTAATGAAAATATCGAGGAGAATCTACACCAGCTTCCTACACTACAAGTAACCTGATAAAACGTCTTATTTAAACAGTATTCGTAATAGGGAGTGTGAGGGTGGCCGACTTGAGCAGCATCAGAGAACGTAGTCATTAAAAAGTCTTCAGCATGGAGAACTTTGCACTTTCTGGTTTCTCTGTAACAAGCAGCGCTTTTTTAAGCCTTATTAACGTTGAGAGACAAAAAATCGGCTGGGAAGAACAATACATGATGCAGAAATGTATCTATGCGCATCATGGAAATGTGCGATTCTGTTAATTATTGAAGATTTTTATTTGTCACATCCACAGTTATAATATAATTGTGGAGAAGTATATAACTTGCAGTGAAATGAAAACCTGGCATACTTCTCTAATTATGCATGTAATTCAAAGTCCCAATCTGAGCAACCCGTAGACTTTAACTATACAGAGTGCATGCTGGTCATGCAATCGTTCTGTCATGGAAATTTTAGCCAACTTTGGAGCTCAATATGGTATGAGGTGTTAACTTTGCATTGGGCTGCATCACACCCCTTGGTCATTGATTATTTTTCCTATAACAGTATGCCCTGTTATGTTCTTACTACAAATACAGTAGTATAAGACCACTGTAGAACATATTATAGCTATTTTATTCCACAGTGCGATTGATTGAATCCGATTGGTCAGAAGGCATGCGTTATTTTCTTGTAACAGCACAGGTAGTTCCTGCTTTAACATGAGTGATGGGTTATTATTAATGTGCTCGTTCTAATGCGTTATTGTTTCTATAGTAAGAGCTCATACACAGGTACTCGATGTCAGACACTACAAATAAGCTAAGGATAATAGAGATTTCCGTCTTATTGTCGAGACAGCTGCTCGAAGTGACTCACAATAGCTCCAACACACATTATGTTATATGGTTCCACATTGACATTATAATAATTAAAAAGAGCGCTCTAGTAACTTTCAAATCTCAGCTTTCCTGCACTTCTATGATCTACAGCGCCTGAGAAAGAGGCTGCGGAAACAGGTCTTTTAGCTGTCTGTGGAGTGCATTGTATTTCAGTCGATCATAAAGTTCCTAGCTCAGACAGTTTGTTTGGTCAGAATTTGGGAGAATTTATACTTTTGTCTATTTATATTTAAGATATGGTGAACTCGTAGTACATTTTTGTTTTACAATATTCAACCTCTGTTCATAGCAATCCTTTGTTTTATTTTGTTTAAATAGACTTCACATTGTTTTGCACTGATTCTGGAGTCTTTTCAGTCATCATTTTTCATTCAAAATTTCCGTGACTCGAATTGAATCGTTCACGCGGGATCATAAATTGAATCAAAGCATGACTGTAGTGTATTGTTACACCCCTGCTGAATACTGTTTATAGATGGGATAATACAAGTATGACAGGAACTAACTCACCTCATGCGCATTCCACACGATTAAAAAGCTGATGAAAATACATGTGCAAAAAAATAATCTGCAAGTTGCTGAAATATAAGTGAATAAATCACTTTGAGAGATGCTGGTATAGGAAGATATACCAGCGTCGGGGGCGCATCACACCACCCCGCCATTGATTATTTTCCTGTAACAGTGTGACCCATTGTGTTCTGACTGCATGTGCAGTAATAGACCATTATAGATCCTCTTTTATTTTCGGTAAACTGACAGGCTGTTTTTTGGTTTTTTTGAGTGCGTGAGACTGGTTAAGAATGGCTGTTTTATTGCCACTTTAATGTAGGTGAGAACAGGAACCTGTCTATTTATCCACCACTTTAAGTTTAACTATAAACTGTGAAAATGTCTGAGGTGATGTTCGTTAGTTCAGTGGTGGTATGAGCGGAATAACACTCCAGACCATGTATGAAAATGTGTGCCGGGGGGGTGATGCGGCATGTGGCTGTTTAGCCTGGTCTTGTTATTCCCTACTTAACACTGTTTTGTTGAGGAGACTTTGTGTGATGTTACTTTTGAATATTGTAACATTTTGCAGTGATTAGATATGTAACGGTATGAAAATTTCATATTACGATTATCGTGACCAAAACTATCATGGTTATTAGTATTATCACGGTATTGTGAAAATGTACAGAAAGTACTGATAAACACACTGAAATAATTTAAACAGGTTTTATACTTAACCATCCATCACTTTATAGTGATCATTAAGCTTGCTGCGATGGTCGGCACACGGTGCTCTGCTGAACATCGACTATAGCACTTACATGGCACCGCCCCCACCTTCATTTTTCTTTTTTTTATTAATAAAAATCATTTAGTTCAGTTAGTGAACGGTCGCTACAATTAAAAACTGAACGTGTCTGCTGAATTCAGCGTGAGCCGAATGAGAGTCAGAGTCGCAGCACAGACCAGCAGGAGTCCGATTTCATTAGCACGTGATGAGTGAGGCGAGCTGAGCGACAGGAAGAGTGAGATGAGCTGACTGAAGATGTGGTTTAATATAAGCGAGTTTGTCATTGTACTGTGGTGTTGTGTTTTTCCGTTAAGAATAATTATGAACCAGGGACATGCCGAGAGTTCCTCAGGGGCTCGAATGTAAAAAGAAAAACTGTCTATCACCAAAGAGCTAATTTTACTACTTTCCTAACTTTAATTTAAATGCATATTCGTATCACCCTGGTAGACCGTGTAAACACAGTGTGTGGTCACATTAATGAATATGAGAATGACCCTACTAATATAACCTAATGGGATTTTTTTTTTACATTCATAGAAATAATTACAACAAAACGGCAAGTTTTAGTGGAGAGATGAATCCAAAGAATCATTAAAAGAAAACTTAAACATTTCATAATGTATTACCATCACATATAGTGACACACCCACTGTTCTGTACTGTAAAGTCAGTAGAACTACTCATTTCACAATAAATTGACATTTGGCTGCAGCACTTTGGTTTATATAGAACTGCAGCACTGCTCGCTGAACTGGCTTTTTAATTTCAAAGTTTTAAGATGTCCCTTTCGCTGCCTCCTTCAGTTTTTCTTTCATTTTCTGCACTCTGTCTGTTTGGCATCGTACCTTTACTGACTATATAACATGCGTATAATATAACAATTACTTGAAAATGTCTGGAAATGTAACGAACTTGAGTAGCTAGTACTCAAAAAAACTGCCGTCAATAAGCATGTAAAATGCTAATATTACGAAAAGGTTAGCAGAAGAGCTGGTGGTCTCCGCATGCCTGTTGAAGCGAGCCGCATCATGATTGTGTCATGATTAGACTCTGCTACTGTTTTGTACACGCTGTCTTGTTAATTTGAATTCAAATGCTTTATACATAATGTAATTGTTTATTAATTAGTGTTGAGAGGGGCAATTTTAAGTAATTTACAAAAAGGGCCAACACTCTATCCCCCCCTTCTGCACATACCTTTAATGAACCCACCTTTAAAGTAGTTGCCGGCCCCGAATTGCCGCTAATTCGAAAGCGAGAGTGAAATGCGCAACGCTGCTTGAGCATTCATTAGCGATTTAAAAGCGAGCGCTAAAAGCGCATTTTTGATTCCCTCAGCATTTTTTATAAAATCCAAAATATGACCATGCTTTGGATTTGTGTCAGACTCATGCTGGGTGTGTGTGTGTGTGTGTGTGGGGACAGCATTTACCACGAGTTTTACAAGTCACGATAATTGCGCATGGTTTTAATGAAAATTAAATGCGACACGTTAATACTAACAGTCTGGGAAATTTATCGGGAAACTGGTAACCGTTTTGTTCCTTGCAGTGATTGACTTAATGGTGGACTTTAATGATTTTAAGGTGTCAGACAAATTGTTAAAGGAAACTTATTCCTTTGTGCCTTCAAGTTAAACTCGGAAAGCATGCAGTGAAACAAATGAGATTAAAGAACGTCTGTTGGACATCTCTAGAAATTCAGAATATGTCTCTACAGTACAGTAAGACTGTAAAGACTGTAGCCTGTAAAATGTGTTCTCTACAGCTTAATGAGATGCGTCTTCACCGTAATGTTCAAGATTAGTACATACAAATAAAATGGAGCATTAATTTCAATACTTTAAGAACGTTGAACGTTCAACATGATATCTCAGAGCATGTGGTTGAATCATCGTCGTAACCAGCAGATGAATTGTTTTGATTTTGGAATTGATCAAAGCAAGGTCAATAGATTTTATTCAGTAGCTTCCTTCCAGTTTTAAGTATATTGTAAAGATGTTCTAGGCATACAGATTAATAACATGAAGGACTGGAGTTGTTGGCACCATGCTTTACTTGTTTAGTTTGTGTGGTTATTGAAAGCATGTGAAACATCATTAGCCAAGCAAAAGCCCCCACAACAAATACTGCACAGTCGTGCACTGACGGGAAGTCTCGAATGCCAAACGGTTTAATTAGGAAATACAGTTCAAAAGACTAAGTTTTGTATAGGGTTTCCAATTACTATTGGTAGATGTAGCAACTCCTCATCACGTAATGCCGTCAGACACCAGGCGAAACACCGCTATTACTCTTGTAATTGTGCTGCTGTCCACTTGTGATTTAGATCAGTTGTAAATCCCCATCTGTTATTCTTATAACTTCTTTTTGGTGAGTGTTTGCTGCTTACTCCTTTTTGTCCTCCTGTACCTTAGATTGACATGTTTTGAGATGTTACACCAGCAGTGCGTTTCTGTCCTACAAAACAGGCCTGAGATAATGACTTTTATGCCTGTCTTGCTTTTCCATTTCTTTTTGCATGATTATCCGTAAACAATAAATCAGCAGTTACGATACAGCAAGAACAAAACAGTCTTGTTATTTATGTGAGGGGATATAAAACATTTTCCCTGACTCTGAAACCTTGTAGCAAAGGTTGAAAATCGATTGTCTTTAAATTGAATTATTATTTTTTTTTTACAGAATTGAAACTGCTGTTTTTGTAGTTTTGTACTGTGTATGTGTGTGTGTCTGTGTGTGTTTATTTTTCCCTCCATCCTCATCCTCCTCTAATCCCTTCCCAGGTGTTGATTCGGCTCAGGCCAGCTCAGGTTGTATTTGCAACTCGATCTTGCATCCTCTAGTGAGGGATTTCCGTGCGTTCATCATCCGCCGCTCCACTTTGGAGCGCTTTAGTCTAAAACTTGAGTTACGCACCTGTTCACTGGGCCGTGTGCATTCGCTCCTGCTGTTAAACTCACCCTGTGCTTTATTTCCTCCTTTATCCTTGCGTTTTGTGGGAGTGCGTTGACTTGATTCGCCTTATGAGTTTGAGCCCACTACTTAACATGCTACGAATGCTTGAAGGAATATAAATGAAAATTGCCCAATTCCACCCTATCCCAAGACGTGTTTAATGAATGTTTAATAAACTTTCTCATTTCATTCTCAATATTTGAGTAAATATGCTCATTTGTAAAGTTGCAGGGTGGCACAGTCTGTCTCCCGTTGTTCTCTCAGCTTCAAGGTTTGATCCCAAACATGCTGAGAACATGTCGTGTGTTTTCAGCATGGATTTGTTCTCTCTGGTTTCCTGCTGCCACACACAGTGCCCTCCACTAATATAGGCACCTTTTGGTAAATATGAGCAAAGAAGACTCTGAAAATTTTCTTTAAGCTTTCTTTAAAATTCACAAAAATACTCTGCTGTCATGGATATCAAAAAATTGCAAATACAGCACCGGTTTATCCAAAAAAATGATTGGCACCCTTTTAGTAAATAATTTGTGCTACCTCCCTTTGCCAAGATAACAGCTCTGAGTCTTCTCCTTTAATGCCTGATGAGGTTGGGGAATACATGTCTAGGACCTGAGACCATTCCTCCATACAGAATCTCTCCAGATCCTTCAGATTTTGAGGTCCATACTGGTGGACTGTCCTCTTAAGTTCACCACACAGGTTTTCTATGGTTTTCAAGTCAGGGGACTGGGATGACTATGGCAGTATATGTTTTGATTTTTGTCCTGCTGGAAGATCCAATCACGCTCCCATTTCAAGCTTTCAGGCAGCAGGCTGTTTTGGTTTAGTTATTTAATAGATTTCTCTTCTGACCATAGGACCCGATTCCATTTGAATTTCCAGTAGTGTCTGACAAACTGAAGACGCTTAAGTTTGTATTTAGATGAGAGTAGAGGCTTTTTTTTTTTTCTTGAAACCCTTCCAAACAACTTGTGATGTAGGTGACTTCGGATTGTAGTTTTGGAGACTCAACTAACTTCTGCAGTTCTCCAGCTGTGATCCCTGGAGATTTTTTTGGCCATTTGAACCTCATAGTGCGTTGAGACAAACAACCACGCGTTCAATTCCAGATTGAATAATTTCCCATTCCTAGCCACCCAGGTGTACAAAAAAAGCAATAAATTCATATGGGAGCCAGTAATTGCATCACACCTATATTTAAAAAGATTTTTTGTATAAACCTGTTTTGTTTGCAATTGTTTGATATCCATGAGAGCAGAGTATTTTTGTAAATAATAAAAAAAGTGATCAAAGGTTAAACAATTAAACTATTTGCTCAGCCTTCTTTGCTCATATTTAACAAGGGTGCCAATATTAGTGGAGGGCACTACATACACACACATAGTTTTGCTCATAATGTGCCACCAATACAGTAATGTCTCATTAAAAAAAACCTATTAATACATTTGTGTTTATTAGTAGTAATATGTAATAAATAATATGCACAAATATAAAGATTCAGATTTCAGTTTATATGTGGGGGGGTGTAGTTCCCATGCATTTTGGGATGAAGAATCTTAATTTGCATTAAACAAAAGCAGAACATTTTTACCCAGATTCTAAAAACCAAAAAAACATTTCAGTCTCTGCTTAGGCTTGCTGATCTGACAAGACGATCTGCTTGTGTGCAGTCCTGTGTGGTGTTAATTTATAGTCTCTCAGACACTTACAGTCCATCCTTCAGCCCAGTATGACATCTTTCTGTTCAACCGCCTCTGTGTTTCTCTTTTCCCCCTGCTTTCCTCTCACCCACCTTGTATGTGTGACCGTGCTGAGGCTGTGGCACCTGTCAGCCCTGCAGGTGTCTCTCTCTGTGCAGTAATTAGTAGGAGGGAGATAGAAGCTCTGCTAATCTTGGTTCAGGGTCTGCTCTCATTAACACGCCGACTCGCAGCTCCCGAGCTTACACACATTGCGGGAACACTGTGTGCTAGCTCGTGTCTCTTAGCGCATAGTCATGCTAAATGATGTGTGTACAACAGGGCAGAGCTTCTCGACTCCGGTCCCGAGGACCGAGCACCCTATCGAATTTCAAATGACAAGCTTTGTACTATGTTCTTAATCTGTACACAGTGTGTCCGGGTATCTGATGCTTGAGTTTTTGAAGGATAGTAATGGCAGAATAAATGTAAATTAGCTGTTTTTCAAAGTGCAATTGGGGGGGGGGATCCAAAAGCCCAGGACCCTGGGAAAGGATTTTGCGGTTGAATCGGTTCAGTAGGTTAACAGTCACCAGCATTTTTTTTTTGTCCTTTCGTTCAAAATCCAGAGAAAGAAGAAACCCCAAAACCCCGCAAGCTGTTGACTTTCACGTAACGCAATGTTTCATTCAGTCAGTATATTTAAACCAACTGCACTTCATGTTGGTGCCACAACCCAGGTCACTAACATGGTATGCATACTATTCTTCTGAATCCCACTACCTGCTGCACTACACACATCACCTTATATTAGGTGTGTTAATTAACAGGTGGTGATGACCTTTGCAGAATCAGGAACACGAGGTAATGTGGAAAAACCGAGGAAACCATGCAAATGAAAAGTGCAGCATAAAGCTGGTAGCACAGCACGGTCAACTAGCTAAACAAGTTGCAGGGGAAAAAAGGTGCTACATAGCTGGCACGAGACGGTGCACTAAAGCCACCATCTGAAATCTATCCCCATGCAGACGATATTGACACAAATATTAAAAAGAAATATAGAGAAAGTTAAATTCCCTTGGCTGTATTTCGTATGTCGATATTTGAGACACCGGCTGCGTTCGGAATCGCGTACTGTGACGGTACCTACAGCATTCGATTCAGTACATACAGCTCAGCCATTGAGGCAGCGCGCACTGATCAGTATGTGTGTCGTATGAATCCAATCCGGACATACTACATCCGCCATGCTAGCATTATGTGACCTACAGCTTACAAAGAGCTGACACACTGCCTTCCACTGTTTTTGATCGACAGCTTTTCATCTCCAGTGCCGTCGCCTTATGGGATCGCACAATGTCTTTTGTTTCCATGCTGCAGAATCTCGGTGAAAACAGTCGGTCAACCAGGAAGAACACCACAGCAATGACTGTCTGACTTTTTGTCAAGGGAGCAAAAACAATATGCCACATTCTTAGAAAAGGATACTGGTCATAGCTTCACTGAGTCATTCCTTACTAGTTTGTATCTGTGTGAATGTACTTAACTAGCTCGCTATATTTTATTATGACATGTTGACTGTAATTGTTTTTATCATAGAGTAAACTAGTATGAATACATTAGGGTTGTTATGGTGTACGACCCGATGGGTATCTCACCATTTATTTTTAACACAGTCAAGTTCCTTACTCCAGTGCTTCTCATTCCTCTTGTGTCTGTCTGTGACCACTCAAAAGTTGCCAGCCCCCTGCCTCTGTTCCTAAAACACACTACATCCACCTGCCACCATGACCTTGAGCAGGCATCTACTAAAGATTGCCAAACATTCATGTTAATGAACGTAGGTATTATTTTGAATGTCAGATCTGACGGAGATGCAGGCATGTGCAAGTTCTTAGCTCTGTATTTCAAATAAAGATCATGAAAGTCTGGCGATCCTCAGTAGATGCGCGCTCAAGTTCGCAGGTGTTTAAGCTTGGCTACGGGTTTGTATGTATTTTAGGAAATGGATCCATATGTCTATCTGGAAACCGCACACAATTCATTACTTGGTGCACTGAGTCAAGTGTTTTACAACTTTCTAGTACCGTCTGCAATGTGGAGAATTTCCCAGTGAAATCCCACAATGCACTGCGTAGAGTTGATGTCCAAGGTAGAGGCTCCAAAATACTACCCCAAAAAAGCGCTACAAAAATAATGCGCTTCATCTTATTTATATACTGCATGGTTTTGTTTTAAATTAGTAATGTTTTATAGTGGATGCTTAATATTGATGGAGTTGTTACAAAATTATGTGCATAACAGCATAGTCCCTAATGTATTGAGTCTTGTTTACAAACTATAACTCGACAATTAGGTTTTGTAATTGAAATCGACTTCTTTGTGGTGCGCTCAGACGTTCGGTCCCTGCTGTATATGCCGGGTCAGACACGTTGGGCCGATGCGATATAGCGTATTTTCAGTAAATGCTCCAGGCACCAGTGCTAATTAACATGGTCTCCCTTCAGCTTTTAGTTTATATTTACATGGATTATCGAAGCGGTGCGAACAGAACCGGCCCTGACGCGAACTCGCTCACACACTCTGGACGAACTCGCATCTCCTCTTCTTACTGGTTTTAAGGAATCAAGACGAATTCATGACTGAAACTGAAACCTAAATATCCTGCGAGACAATGTTCGTGTTGGCGTAGCGGTTGGTTTATTGTGCCCCGCGTCATTATGCATGCTTTCCGTGCCTCCTCATGCGTCAGTTAATTTTTCTTTTATGAGCCAAGTCTCTACTTTCAGTCTTATCGTGTTTTAATCTGCTCGGATCAATGCGAACCGCGGTGCAGTAAAATGGTTACACAGCAGCTTTACGAGTTTGTCTCGATGTAGTAAATCAGTGTTTACACATGAAGTAACTGTTTATGGACTGTGCGTGGTCAAGGGTCATCCTCTTAAAACAGGTATTCCATCGTTGACGTGTAACAATTAAGCATGCCGTCATGTTTTTGCTGGAAGGAACATCTAAGGCACATAGCTGTAAATCAGCTCCTGTTGTGTAAATAGTAATATGTTTTGAGTATAAATTCCTGTACGTTTCTGTGAAAGAAGCAGATGCAGTGGTGCTTGAAAGTTTGCAAAATTCCTAGAATTGTCTGTTTCTGCATAAATCTGACCTAAAATATCATCAGATTTTCACACGAATCCTAAAAGTAGATACGAATACTGTGAAACAAATGAGACAAATATTATACTTGCTCACTTATTTATTGTGGATTATTCATTTAACACATGACAAAACTGAAATCTTTGGAGGCAGATGTAGAACACTTGCAGGTAAAACCTCTCCTCGATGTAAAAGAAGCCTTAGAGACTGATCATTTCTGTCTGTGTATATATTCAAGAAATGGTGTCAAACCATTGTCGGGTGGACAGGACCTTAATTCTGCATAATCATACAGGACTATACGAACGAATGGTGTGCAAGATTAAGACCTGGTTTGTTCCCACTGTAGTTTAGTCAAGTGGGTTTCATGGTCGTTCTGTTATATAGCTTGTATACTGTGTACTGAAATCTTTCCTCAGGACCTGTGCAGCACAGAATAATACGGTGGTACAATACACAGGTCTATGTAAAGTGCCGATACAGGGCTGTATGAGACGATCGAAAACAATACAATAAATATCCAAGACGATAAACACACAGGACAGAGCATGTCCATTAGACAGGACAGTAGAACAGTGGTTAGTGCAAAAATTGTCCAAAAGCTATTTTTTGCTGCAGTCAACTGTGGCAGCAGTGATAAGAGTCATAATAGTAAAAGTGTCCTATTGCAGCGTTACAAATGTGTAGTGGTAACTGTTGGGTGGTTTTGATTAGTCCAACTTATCAAAACAACCCGGTGTGTGTTGGGAGGCAGCGGTATGATGAGCATTCTGACTGCCTCAGGGAAGAAGCTGTTGTGGTAGCATGGTAGTAGCATGCATGCTCCAGTACCTTCTGCCAGACGGCAGGGGGGTGAAAGGTCCATAAGAGGGGTGGGAGGGGTCACTCATAATAATGCTCAAGAAGCTTATTGAAGGAGGCAGCGATGTTTGGTCGAGAGACCCAGATGATCTTATTCAGCTGTCTTCACAATTTGCTGTAGGGTCTTGCTAACTGAAACTGTGCAGTTCCTACACCAGATGGTGAGACAGCTGGTCTGGACACTCTCGACTCACCCTTTTGTGTCTGGCTTAAACTCGCCAAAAACATAGGTTGAATTTTGCATCTCGCTCTCTTTCGACTGCTGAAATCCACATCCTCAGTTTCTCCATGCGCAGGACTCTGACTGAACCGGAAACCCTTTGGCCGTGTCATTTGCCATTATGAACATGTTGTATTGCTACCTCTGTGTATAGCCTTTCAAAACGCGGTCCATACGCACAGCTGTAACCTGCACATTTCACTGCATGACACACAGTTATGTGCAAGGCATTATGTGGCATTCTTCCTATTAGTGTTCGGGACTCAGACACAGTCTCACTGTTTAAGTCTAGGCTTAAAACATATTTGTTTACTCAAGCTTACCCTGACTAGATTATATCTCACTACTTCACAGTCCTAATCGTTTTTCTCCCTCTCTCTCTCTTTTTGCCGAGTCCCACACGAATTTATGGAGATATTGGAGATCCAGAT
Source organism: Ameiurus melas (assembly GCA_012411365.1). Classification (NCBI taxonomy): domain Eukaryota; kingdom Metazoa; phylum Chordata; class Actinopteri; order Siluriformes; family Ictaluridae; genus Ameiurus; species Ameiurus melas. The sequence goes on from CM022762.1 coordinate 10,623,580, forward strand.
CCCTTCTGCCTCTGGATGTGCCCAAATCTTCTGCTGGGCGGCCACACGCGCTCCTAAGGCCATACTTCTCATTTTCACATTATCTGTGTTACCTTCACATTCTGTGTTACCCAGATGAGGATGGGTTTCCCTTCTGAGTCGGGTTCCTCTCAAGGTTTCTTCCTCAAAAAACGTCTTAGGGAGTTTTTCCATGCCACTGTTGTCACTCAGTGGCTTGCTCAGTTGGGATAAATTCCATTTGTTTTCTACCTGTTTGTCTCTGTTTATCTGTTCCTGTTTGTCTCTCTTTATCTGTTTCTGACTGTTTATACATGTTTTTTATTTCTGTAAAGCTGCTTTGAGACAATGACTATTGTAAAAAGCGCTATACAAATAAAATTGAATTGAATTCTGGGAAAACCCTTCACATGATGAAATTTAATAATAATAATAATAAACTGTATTTTATGAAGCGCCTTTAAAGTAGCTTCGCAAAGCGCTGTACATAAAAATACAAATCACAGAATAAATAAAAGTTAAATAAAATGACTAAAACTGTAATAAAGACAAATATAAAACAGTCAAAAAGATATTAAGAGTCAAAAGCGAGTTTAAAAAAGTGTCTTTAAAAGAGCTTTAAAAATGCCAAAGGACTGAGCTTCCCTGAGTTCAGGGGGAAGAGAGTTCCAAAGTGATGGAGCATAGACAGGAAAAGCCCTGTCACCCATAGACTTAAGGTGGGTTAGTGGAACCGTAAGTAGATTACCCTGTGAGGAGCGCAGTCTGCGATGTGGGGTGTACGGGATTAATAAGTGAGTTAAATATTGTGGAGCCAATCCGTGCATTGCCTTGTATGTTAACATCAAGATCTTAAAATCCACCCGGAACCTGACCGGGAGCCAGTGTAAGGACTTCAAAACAGGAGTGATGTGGTCATATCTCCTGCTTCCCGTCAGGATCCGGGCGGCAGAGTTCTGAACATACAATTTGTTAACAATTTGTTAATTGCAGTTTTAGAAACTCCGGCTAAAACGGCATTGCAATAATCCAACCTCGTGACAACTAATTAATTTATCAGCTTTTCAGCGCCAGATAAGTTTAGCATTGGTCTTAATCTGGCAATATTTCTGAAGTGAAAAAAGGAAGCTTTCACAGTGCTCTGAACAAAAAAATCAAAAGTGAGTTTAGTGTCAAAAATTACACCAAGGTTCCTCAACTTGCTTTGGAACTCTAGAACAGAGCCATCAACGGAGAGACACAATGGAGCCGCTTTGCGAATCTGATGACGGGAACCTATGAGCATGACCTCAGTTTTCCTGCTGTTCAGATGTTTTCTTCTATATGCCCTTCTGAAAGCTCCAGGCTTTCCCAAATGGAAATGTTTCTCTTTTGAATGAATCATCTAGAAGCTTCTGGTTTTCATTTTACAGACTTGTTACCTCCAAAAGTGGTGCAAAAAGGAGCAAATGGCTTTTTAAGATTCCATTCTTAGTCCACTGAAAGACAGCACCACACTGACTAAAGGCATTCTGCTGTTTACTGATTAGCATTTAATCTGATGTAATGCCATAAAGATTGCAAGTTAGATATCTGATCATGAAAACAATGTTGATCTCGGCCACCTTTTATTGTTCAGTATTAAAATCCTTTATTTTAAAGAGCAAGGGAAAACTTTATAGATGATTAGAGATCATTATTGTAATCTTTCCAAGTTGGCATGATCTTAAAATAACTTATTGTCCTACCTCTGTTAATAACCTAATCCACTTACATTAACTATGGCATTTTAAAGAAGTTTTCAATGGAGCATGAGTTCTCAATTTGATTATCAGTCTCTGTCTCATGACCTGAGGGAATTTAAACAGGAGGCTCACTGCTGTCTCTTCAATTAGCTGTGTGCTCTTCCATATCGGTGGTGAAATATCACTGATTTATGCAATAAGTTGAAAAAAACTTGACCGCGCAGGAGCATCAGACATTTTGACAGCTGGTATCTGATTCCTGACTGGATTTCTTTAGGCTTGTGTCCATTCGGCTATGGCATTCACGCCATCTGGCCAAAAGTACGCGGACACCTGACCGCCGTGCATGCCACTCAAGTTCTTCAACTCCAACCTTGGCAAACCATGTCTTGTTCTACAAAGACATTCTATAAGGCCCACGTATGGGTGTAATGGTCAGGTTTCTACATACGTTTGGCCATATAGTGTAGCTATCTACAAGTTTCCCATCATGGGAAAGTCCTTAGGCAGAGGAATTTTGATTTCTGATTTCCCAGTAAAATGACCAGCTGTGATTTTAGAGTGGCAGAGAGGGATGGGCTGGTGAGGGAGTAACCGTTTAGTGCAGCTATAATGTACATGAGAACCGGAACTTGAATGTTCCACAACATTAACTATATAAACCTTTTAAAAAGTGTATTTTCTTGTTCTTTACTAAATTAAACCATACTGTTTATAAGAAAATAATAATTAAAAATAATAATAATGCCCTCACCCACTGTCATCTCTGCTTATAACAGCATGCTCAGACAGACAGAGTAATGCTAGAAAATAGCCTAAATTAAAGTCGCATCTATTATGGTTTCATGTAGTGCACGACAAACGGCGTTATCGACTCCCAAAAGAAGAAATCGATTCTGAACAGCTGAAACGAGTCGTTAGTAATTCCAGATTTTCTTCCTGTACTAAACTTCACAGGTTTGTAGCAAAAGGCTCCACCTCTGCTCTTCATCGGCTGCTTGCGGACTGAGCTGAAACTCGTTTTGTACAATTTAAGTTACGAGCACATTTAAGTGTTTTACCTTGGATGCATGAAAATCTATTGTATGAGACCTTTAAAACAAAATTAGGCATGTTTCAAAACCATAATAGGTGCGCTTTAAACATTTTTATGTCATTATTAGTAAAATGTGTTTTCTTAAAGTAGATTTGAAAGTATATCGTTGGCAAAACCCATTATTATTATTTTTGGGTACAGACATGACACATTTTCCCAGAACTACATGTGTATAAAATGAACCGAGGCATGTCGGCGATCAAGGTAGCAGTAATATCTTGAAGCCAGACTCACTTTCTTCCTCAGTACATCATGTGGTGGTGCACATTGGAAATGATCCAGATGATATACCCAGATGTGTAATATCCTAACAATGATTTTCATTTTGGTATATATTCTGATACTGAAAGCTGACTGTAGATACCATGCCTTGGCTGATCGACTACACTTATGTCAAGCGGGAACGTTTTTGTAAATGATATTTAGCTTAGCTTTTCCTTTAAGCAAAACTTTCCCAGTGTGCGCTGATCATGAGTTTTAAGCACAGTAATTGAGGTTGGTTTGCCTTTGGCCGTGTGCGTGGTTTGCTGTTTGTGTACGTGAGGACAGCTAATGAATGGAGCAAAAGTAAAACGAGTTATCAGTCACGCAGGCCTAATTAAAATGCCCTATTCCCTGATTAAACCCGAACCATATCAGCAAGGGATTTATTCCGGGAAAATAATTGTGTGAATTATAAGTACTGGGCACGTTGTTAATCCCACACAGCTGACATGACATGTTAAGAAGGATTTGACCAATGAAAGCAAATTAACACCAACTCTTCTATCGGCACAGTCTCTTCAGCCTGTTCTCGGCTGTTTTCTCCTGGTTTAAACAGGATTGCAGTGGAGTTAAGGTCCTTGGGTTAAGGGTTTACTGCATTTTAAAAGCACGGGAGTCTGTGAAGTAGGAAACTTGATTCACGTGCGTCTCTTCACCATCCGATCATCATGTCACCCTGTATTCATCATGCCTTTTTGAGCTTGCATAACACTTGTGCAAGATTACAGCTCTATTATCGTTAATGACATCTCTCATGGCCGACTGTATTCTTAGCTTTCTCTGCACTTTGGTGGTTTGTGTTTGCAGTAACAGCTGTTTTCTGCATACAAAACACCTTTTATTTACTAGGAGTTGGCCATATGACAAATCTACTTCGGCACTTGAAGATATTTGTACGATACCGGTTTTGTAAAACTTGTGGGCTTGCTGAACTTTGGTAAGAAATGATCAACAAACCTGTGTACCTGCTTCCATGTTTCAGTAAGTTTGGGGAAATAAAAAAAAAAAAACCCAAAATAAACGAAGAATGAAACAATGATAGCTGCGATATCTCAGAAATGTGTGATAAAATTGATCAGAATATTGATTTAATTGCTATTTTACTCAACCTTAGGCCCGGCCTACATGAATACAGGTATTTTTAAAAACATAGTTTTGGCCTCTCAGCCACACTAAAACGGGATTTTGGGTTACTTAAATAAAAGCTTGTAGAACAGATTGGTATGCAATTAAAGGATGGCATGATTATCATTTGTGTTTCTATATGGATGGAGATATTTTTGGGATTTGTGATGGGAATTTAAAAAAAATTAAATCTTTTTTTGGAAAATCTGAAGGGTAAAACTAGGTTTTCATAAATAGCCATATACTTGTAGAAGGGGCCCTAGTCTATACCCTTCATTGTGTGGCTGCTAAAAGGTTCAAATGTTTCTTGTAGTTTTGAAAGATTCTTTCCTGGAAACGCAGTACATGGTACGTCTCCGCATCTGCACCATTTCTCCAATTTCATGTTTAGTAAACTACAAAACCCAACCTTAAATGTCTTGTCAGTCAGTCAGGTGATGTGAAGATGCTTTTTATAAGCTTCAAAGCAAAAATGCCCTGAGATTCTGCCATCAGTGGAAGTGTGTAAAACTAGCGAAACGATTTTCCACCACTCTGTTGCTAGTCAGTCTATTATAAAGTGAGCCTTTGCAAATGCAAGTTGTTTAAGCAGCTAATAAACATGAGTGATGGCTTTCTGTCTGACCCCTGTCATGACTGATCCCCTGAACTGCACATTTTTTACTCTAACAAACCCGCTGTTGACCCCAAATTACTTCAACTATCCAGCAAGTTGAGTCAGGTGTGTTGGAGCATAGAAAATGCCAAAAATGTCCAGTACGTGTGTCCACTAGTGCCGCTGGGTTAGAAGGTAAGCTCCACTACAAAAGGCCTGTTCCACTCGAGTGGAACATGTAGTGCGGTCAGAGATTTTCAGCTTGTTTAGAATCTATTTAGTAAACTGGGTCTCTCTTTCTAAAAGGTCTTTATTCAATGGGTATTAAACTCCCTGGTAGGGATGTAACTGTGAGGAAATGTTCCCGCTGGTTAATGGACACATGACAACACCGGTAATACCACTAATCCAGTGCGTTTAAATGCGTATGATTGCCGTACGGCTGTGTGCATTTTGCTTTCGATTAGCAATTCAGTGGCGCAACAAAACAGTACAATGACAGAAAAACTCGCTTATTCTAAACAGAACTTTTGAAACCAAGTCTCCCACTGTCATCTCTTCAGTCTCTCTCTTGTTACGTGATGAATTAGGTTTTTAATTGTAGCATCCGTTCTCTAACGGAACAAAATCATTACTATAAAAAAGCAAAACGATGGTGTGGGCGGTGCTATGTGGGCATGTGATGTTCGTCTTTACACCGTACAACACCAGGAACACAGACTATCGCAGCAAGCCTACCCCCTGGCCAACAGTGTGTCTTAACAAATGCACACGTTGCTTTTAACAGCATTATGGTCCAATTTTGGCCAGTTCCTCTTGGTAAATTGTCTTCAATTCTCCAAGGTTATGATGGTCCTCCTCATGGACTGTCAATTTCAAAATCCTCCATAAAGTTTCCATTGGGTTCACACGCTGCCTAGGCCAGTGTTTGGGGTAGTTGTCTTATTTGAAACGTCCATCTTCTCCTCAGATTTAGTATTTTGGTGGATGAGATTAAATTTCCCTCTAATGTTTCCCAGTACATCACTCCATTCGTGATTCCTTCAGCGACGTGCAATTCCACCACACTGTTTTCAGAGAAGTAAATCCATATCATGATGCTACCACCAATGTATGCTACTAGTCAAAAGTTTAGACACTCATTCTTTATTTAGATCCCCCCCCCCCTTTTGAAAATAGTAGTCATCAAAACTCTGGAATAACACAAATGGAACTATGGGAATTATGTTGTGGTGATTAAATCCAAAATAAATCAAAATAATTTAGTATTTTAGCATCTTAAAATAGACACGCTTTTTGCCTAAATTTTTTTTCTTCTCTAATTTTCTCTACTGATTTCTTGAGGAATCTCCTTGAGATGCTTTTTAAACAGTAAAGGAGTTTCCACCTATGCTGGACACTTATTGGCTGCTTTTCAGAATATTTCACTCGGTCATTGGTAAACACAATATATATATTTTTGTAAATAAAATGTTAGTTTACTAATGAAAGAAATGAATGTTCACACACTTTGACATATGTTGACATATTTTTGTCTTCAACGCCGATTTCGTACCTTTTAAATCATACACCTTCAGATCAAAAGGATTTTAAAATCATGAGAAACATTTCAGTCAGGTGTCTCCAAACTTTTGACCGGTAGTGTACATCGCTGTAAGTATGGTAGTGCTGGGATCACACACAATCTTTCTTTCTTCGAACACGCCATGCTGAATTATAACAGAAAGCGGTCTTTTTGTATCAGCTGACCCAAGTATATTCCAAAAGAGCTCTGATTTGTCTAAATGTATTTAGCACACGTCTGTGCTTGTTTTATTAGAGGAGTTTTGTGTGGGATGTAGGAGTAGAGGTGATGATGGTGCATATTGTTCTGTGTAACTGCTGTTCCTGCTGCTTTCAGGTCGTCCTGCAACACTTTACGAGTGACTGCAGGCTTCTCTTACCTTGGTTCTGAGCGGGCATAGCGCACCTGTCACAATTAGGTTTTTTTTCCCCCCCATGAACTTGCCCGCCTACATATTGTCGAACCAGTTGTACTAATGGGGATGTTCACTGACTTACTGATTTTGCTGATTGCTTTTTACTTTGGTCCTGTAGGCTTTTCCACTTGAGTGCTGTTTTAATAATGTGATAGTTTCCCAACCAGTGGCACTGTCTCTTATATGCATACTGTGAACACACTTAACTAGCAGAGTTTTAAACTTCTTTAGGTAGTCTGACCATTTTAACCATCATGTTTGTTGGTCTTTTTAAACAACATGATCCCAGTTACAAAAATCCTATGTATGTTTTCGTCAAGTAGAGGTGTCATAATTAAAGGCAGAAAACCCCGTATTTTGGTCAAACCATTATTTTGGCTGTAGGATTTGCCAGACATGCAACATGTGGTTCTTCACAGGATTAAATAAATTGACAGTAAATTTCACAATTTACTGTCAATTCCCCTCCCCCACCGCACACCCTTCCCGAACATTGATCATGATTTTTCTTTCAGTCAATAAAAACAAGATAATTTGTGCTCAAGCTAATGCTTGCTAAATACTATTTACATTTTGGTGACATTAAAACATGGGCATCTGGATAACTAAAGTATAAAAGGAAAGCTAACTTCTAGTTATCTATTCCATATCAAATTGAGCTGATTTTCCTTACCTGAGATCTGTATTTATTAAAAAAAAGATAAAATCTTACAAAAATGCATTCTCACTCTTTGCCAATTGTAGTGAAATATTTGCACGTTTTACTTCCACATGTTCCTGTGATTAAAATATTGAATCATGAATTGGACGTCATGGAGTGGTTGGTATTTGAGAGAAGCGTGAAACTTCTAGTTAATTATGGGTTTTTGAGTATTGTTTACTAAGCAGAAGAGTGAAAGCCTGCCACGGTAATCAGGTGTGTGGCTGCCTGCAGGTGATGAACATTTGATCTTTGTTTACTTTGTGATTGATGTGCTGTCAAGGCACGCTCACTGTGGATTAGCTGTGTGTCAGGAAGCTTTGTTTTTCCAGCGGCAGTTTTGCAAGGACATCTCAAAAAGGCACATGACCCTTCCTTATTAGTGGCTCATGGCTATCTCTCTCAAGTTATTTTAGCCCAGTGGAAACGTCTGCCTAAACGTCTAAATGCTTGTGCTGGGGGGGGACTTTCCTTTAAACTGAGACACTGCTATTTCACACAGTGGTTTATCGGAGTGTTCACAGCAGCTACCCAGCAGGAAGGTAGATCTCAAAGAAGAGGCTTGGTGACCGCTGCTGTAGACAATGTGTGTGAAAATCCCAGGAGCTCAGCAGTTTCTGAAATATTTAAACCACTCCGCCGTCCCACCTTCTGATGTTTAATCTGAACATTAACTGCAGCTCGTTGACCTCTGCATGATCAATGTTCCTAATAAAATGGAGGGTGAGTTTATATACGGGATTATTTGTGTCCACAATACTACTCGAAGGAAAAGCTTTTAAACACCAATTTTGATTTTATTTGCTGGCTTCAACTTGGTTGTAGCTTGAGAGGAGCCCCCCCCCCCCTTTTTTTTTGATGTCCGGTATGTTTGGCTGTGGATGTTGGAAAAACGGCAGTAAGAGGTTTTTGCTGGTGAAGCTTCGCATAAAGTCACTTTCCCCTCATCTGTCTGCTGTCTTTGTACACAGGGTTTACTTTAAGTTGCATATGTTATACTGGCAGTTTGATCCAGCTGACACTGCCATCTGGCAAATCATGATTTGTTTTTTAGTATTTTGGACAAATTTATGAAGGCCATTTCAAGAACACGGGTTGCCTTGCCAGGAATAAAATGCCACATCGCATCACATAGCTTATGCATTAATCCACGATCAGTTATGTAGTAAACGTTTTAGAAGTTTTCCTCTGCAAAGAGTTTGTCATTGGTCAAGCCTCTGAGAAGTAGTGCTGATTTTAGTTTTGTCCGGATTTCTGCTTTTGTATGTTTCGGCAGTTAAAATACGACACCGATCCGCTCGGTCTCTCGTGACCCTGTGCACTTGGAGTCGGTTTAGATGAAACATATTAGAGGAAACAAAAATATTTATTATTTTCCTAGTATGTTAATTTTCCCAAAAGCACCCTTTGATGTTGAACTTGATTTATTGTTAATGCAACCAATTGTAGCAGTGTAATGTTTACAGACTGGGAGTTCTAACGTGGTGCATGTGTTATTGTTAACAGAATTTGTAATAAAGATTTTGCTACGAAATCTGTGTTGTGCTTCCAAGCCTGCAGCTGGATGCCAGAGTAGGTACTCTCAACCTCATGACAGGCTTTTTAGATTTCAGTCTCCCTTCTCTGCTCGACTTTTTCCATCTGTTAAAGGCGACGGTGCTTGGATTGCTTTAAGTGCCTGTTTAATGTGGTTTGTACCTATAGGTAAAATGTCTGGCTGATACAGTCTGAAATGCCAAAGGCACTTTGTATAAAATGTCAAGAGAAGTTCAGCAGAATTCAGGAGATTATATCTTGTTAAATGTAACCTCAGGCTAGAAGAAGGATCCTAGATGAGGGCTTAAAACATCAAGTTTCCATCTTTCATTGACTTTTGCTGTAGGCACATCCTCCATTTTTGTCGTGAGGCCTGCAAAATCTGAACACTTCTGTCTTAGACCTCGGCACATCCTGACTGAAGGTAATTATGCAAAATGTCATGGATGGTAGGTTTGTGCCATTGTGTGTGTGTGTGGGGGGGGAGGAATGTGTCCTGTCCTGCTGTTTAGCAGTTGCTGCTCATCAATGGTATAGTCAGGATGGGGGTATAGGGCTCACCCAGTGTGGTTTGGGTCTGCACTTTTCCATGATGGTGGTTACATTAATGCCATTTTTTTCTGTTCGCCACAGAGCACATGCATATAGTTTATATAATTTTATTGAAGTTTCTGATCATTAACTTGGTTACAGCTATATAACTGGTTGTTTATTTGCAGTCCTAAGTCCAGTTTTTCAATGATTCCTGACCTTGATAAGGGGCAATTAAGCAAAAAATTTAGATCTTTAAAAATCTCAAGCACCAATTCTAGCAATTACAGCTACAGCCTACTCGTAACCAGTTTCTAGTGTTTTTTGTGCCATAATGACATAATGTCATTGTTCAACACTGTCAGGAAGACTAGAGCATTCTTTCAAATTCTACATTGGCAAACTGGTCCGACCCCCGAGACGCCATCCTGCACATGTACACGGCCACCCTGAGTTTTCCCGAGATCATTTACGTTTCCCTAAAATCATACATGAAACTTTCATTGGTTTAGACAAGCATTACCTACCTTTTGATATTTAGCCTCTACGTATAAAAAATGGGGCGGCTGTGGCGCAGGTGGTAGAGTGGGTTGGCGGTTCGATTCCCGGCCCGGGTGACTCCACATGCCGAAGTGTCCTTGGGCAAGACACTGAACCCCAAGTTGCTCCCGATGTAAGCTAGCGCCTTGCATGGCAGCTCTGCTACCATTGGTGTGTGTGGGTGTGTGTGTGAATGGGTGAATGAGACACAGTGTAAAGCGCTTTGGATAAAAGCGCTGTATAAGTGCACATTTACCATTTTAAGCTTGGGTATAAAATACCACCTCTGTCCTTGGAGCATGCAATATCTGCAGTGTTGCGATGCTGTTGTTCTTACGTGAGGTCCATGAAAGAAACAATCGGTGTTTCACCTGCCGTATGAAAAGCTGTGCTGAGCTGGAGTTTGCAAAGCAGTGGAGGGACATGTCCTGCTTGCCTCAAAGCTGAAGTAACGCTTTCTGACATTTAAATTGTCCAATTTTATAACTGCTGTGATAGATGGTATGTGAACACTGTTTTGTTCAGATGACCAAAATACATATTGCATTTCCAATTAATTATTTGTTTAAAAGCAAAAGTATTCTGCTATTATTAAATGTACATTAAATTTCAGATCTGAAAAAATCATGTAATGAAAATAATGGTTTAAAGGTGTATAGTGATAAGACCAACTTTTTTTTTTTTCCTCTCCCCATGAATCGCATCGTATAGAAAGTATGACTCTTGTCTGTGAAAACAAATTGTCTCAAAAATGTATTTGAATTTTAATTGCAATAACTGACTCCTGGTAGCTTTGAGGATGCAGTGTTTACGATGTTCAGTGGAGACACAGTGAGGTTCTCAACTGTTTTGTGCAACAGCAAGGCATCTGGTCAGGATGTTCTCTTTGGGAGATGGAAGGGTGAGGCTTGGTCTCATTAGTCTCGGCAGAAAATGAAAGGTGGCAGTTGGTGTGCAGCAGAGTGTGAGCACACGGAGTCCTCCTGAAGTCAACAACCATCTCTTATTTTATCCACAAGCCTATACGCCATTCCATCATCTCTGTATCCTGAATCATCATTGTTGGTAAAGCTACTAACCATTTGTCGATGTAGTGTCATCAGCTAAATACGTTGTGACTCAGTCTGTAGCACTTTTGTCAGTCAGCAGCATGAACACCAGCGTGCAGAGTACACAACCCTGAGCTTTCCAGTCAGGAAGTGCATTACTCAAAGACTTGGTTAACTTACCCATTAACTTGTCTTAAATCCACGCATCCTGTGAGCCACAAGTTCTCACCCCCAATTCTACTGCAACCGGTTTCCTTCCTAAAATTGCATTAATTCCTCCCAATAGATTTGTTGATTGAGATTGGATTGTAATCGGTGTAAAATGCATTTGAAATTGTCGTGCAGGTACTCAAACCCATCACTGATGCCAACTTGAGAGGGTGTTGAGTTTAGGGTCGGTAAAGATCCTGGGTAAACACTTCAGCCAGTTTCAATTCATATGGCCAGAGGTTATTCAGAACATCTTGGAGAGGCTTTCGCCATAAATCTCTAAGGACTGGCGAAAGGTGTTCAAGGATTGGCACTAAAATCATCTGCAAATGTTTTAATTGGCAAAAACACGGTTTTGTGGAAACAGAGGCTACTGTGTATACCAACTATACACCAGATCCACTCTTCTGCAGAATGGCAAACCTCAACAACCACCTCCTCCATGATTAAAAACCCAATTTATTTATACACCAGTGTCTTATCATGTTTTGCAACATAAAGCTGTTTATAAGCATTTTGTCCCGGTCTGTCAACACACAAATACTCCTCTGTCAGTTTCAGTTGTTCCGTGAGGTCAAAGCCAGCACTTGTTTGGACAAGCTGTCTCTTGGCCTGAATTAAGGTTATGGAAAACACAGCGCCTTCAACTGGGCTCTGTATGTGCACACTTTTCAGTAGCTTTCCGCTCAAGAGGAAAAAAGCTCTTTGCATGACTGACTGAGGCTCAACAAACCCTATTTGACCTTCCCCAAAGAACTGTAATTTTCCGAATTGGCTTTGCGATCAATTTCTGATTAGCTGTAAATGTGAGAATAGATTAGTTATGTTGAAAGTAATCGAGATCGGTATCGCTGCTTGCCACCGGCCTTGATACGGTCTATAAATAGAATTTTGGAGTGGTGTGGGTTTTCTTTTTTTTCCTTCTCTCCCCTCTCCAGACCCTCAGGTTGCAGGGTTGATTTCAGCTAGACAAAAATCATGGTTTTGTTCATCTCTCTGTCTTACCCCGGGTTCACACTGTATGATTTGGGGCATGATTTGGTCGTGTGATAAATTGTGAGAATCCTGAAAGATTCCTGTAATCCTAGGCCTTTGATGGCTAGTTTGACGTGTTCCCCGTCAGCTGATTAATTTCTGTTGCGATCATATTTTTCCTCAGGTTAAATTCAGAGGATTTGAGGTACAGTCCTGTAGTGTGGCTTCTCCTACTCCATACGAGTCTTCTTGCTTGCGTCCGTTTTTCACATCTTGACTGTCGTACACTCCGACATTAATGACAACTGATATCCTACAGTGTGACATGGCTTGCAGCACAGATAATGTTCATACAGTCTTACAAGCAAAAGTCGCAAAGAACTGTTAAAAATCGCAGTGTGTGTACCCGGCTTTAGGCAGGAGGTCAACTGGCCGGCAAAAGCGATTCCAGTACCTTTCTTTGTATATTGTGTAACGATTTTCACTTATTCATTTGGCAGATTAAAAAAAAACTTGCGTGTGAGGCAGCACCCAACCCAAACAGTCTTGCAGTACTTGAGTTACAGTAGTCTCCTTTATCAACTCTTGCACACCAACTAGTCTGAATCCGAGCGAATCTGTTTGCTGTTTGGTTTATTTTCACACTGCAAATAGTCAAACAAACCTAGAGATTTTAATGAGAGACTTATAGAGCTGCAAATGTACTCAAAACTTATTGCTAAGAAATACAGCAATGGAAAATGGTAAAGAAACCTTTGAAAGTTTTCATTCATCAAAATCACAGAGCACTGCTAAATAGATGGTTTAGATATCAAGGGTTAGTAACAGTTACAGTGCTACAGCTCACAGTTACAAAACTACAGTTGTCTTTTGGCACTTTTTTGTCAGTTTAAGAACTCGAATCTACAAAAAATAAATAAATAAATAAATAAAAAAAAATCGACTCCACTGAAAAGCTCTCCCTATCGTCCAGAGATAGCAAGTTTGAATCCTGACAATTGCTGCTTTTCCACTGCAGGAACTAGGAACTTTTGGAGGTACTCGGTGTGTTTCCACTGCAGGGACCGGGGTCTAAATTAATTTCAGGGTACAATATTTAGCCCTTGTAAAGTCCCTACTCGGGAGGTGGGACTTTTTTCAGAGTCAGGATCTTTGGAGGATGGGTGCTGAGCATCCTGATTGGTTGAGTGTACGCAGCGTTTTTCGTTTTTCAGCCACCATTTTTAAGTCTGTTGCGCTGCGTACTGTAACAGTTATTTATTGCGATTTGAATCAACACAATGGAGTTGCTTAAAAATACGCCTGATGGACCGATGCCGAAGTTCAGACCTTGAGTATTTATGCTGAGGATGAAATACAGCGGGAACTGGAAACTGCGATTCTCAATGAAAAGTATACTTAAAAAATAAAGTGGGTTAAGTGAGCTGGGCATTGTTCAACGGTGCAAAGAGAAGCTTGTGCGCTCAAGTTCGTCTCCGTCTTCTCAGTAATAGCTGATAAAATCAGTCTGTTTACTTTTAAGTCTAGCATTTTGAGCATACTGAATTCACTTTACTACCACTACTCGTCTCTCTCCCAGCATTTTCTCAATGACCTTTTTAGCAAAGCAATACATCACTACAGCAGCACAGTTTAAATCTCCTCCATGCTTGTGGTGTCATCAGATTTTAGAAAATACAGGAAGCTTCATCTAAAGAAAAAAAATGTAATGACTGGGAAACGAACCTGAGATGCGGTGGTGAGCGCGCTGAATCATAACCACCAGACCACCAATCTGGTTGCAGCAAACTCTCTCGGTGCTGTCCAAAGATTTGCGCTCCAATTAGCGTCTACTACATGTTTTTATAAACTAAGCAAACATTTTACATTACATCTTTACAATCAACTTACTGTTTAAACAGTCTGTTTAGAAATCATTTTCTTAATGTTTCAAAAGATAGTCCTGCGTAAACACTAATATATCCACCTAAAGAATAGTTTTAGGCAATGTGTTTAGTGCAGCAGGTGGTGGTATTCAGAACGAGTAACACTCACAGTAGCTATAGCATGGAGGTGCACGGTGTACAAACACAGCTATATTCACCTCCTGCAGTTGAGTTGATTCAGGGTCAGAGAGATCACGTTGAACTGAAACTCACTCTCGAAACACTTGTCTTTGTCACGCATCTAAACAAAACCCAGCAGGATTTAATTCTAAACACAGCATGAGTGAACACACGCTGAGTTTCACCAACTGAATGAAAGTGTTGCTGTAGTAGGATGAAGAGCGAGCCATGACTGAACGTGGCTGTGTATAACCACACTCCAGTCAGAGAGCAGTCAAACTGCCAATTATACACTCGAAACTACAATACTTTTTGGTATATTTATAACCCTGGCCAATTCAGTGTTGCCTAACTCTGGAAGTTCCCCCCTGTTTTCCCTCATCTGAGGAGAATCAGGAACATCCATGCACTCAGCTACTTGATTCTTCATTAGATGTTGCTGTCTTGTTGAGTTCAGGTACTTGGACACACTTCAGCAGTACATTCCGTGCTGCCTGCCTTGTGTGTGCATGTGAGACAGAGACAGAGTGAGAGTATGTGGCTGTTTTGTTCTCCAGCTGGTTTCATCTTCCAAAGGGCTCACCCTCAGCACGGCAAAGCCAGCATGTAGGTCAGATTTAAGACGCAATCCCCTGCTGTCTGATCCATCCACACATGCGCACATCTGGATTGGCTGTCAGTGCCAGCAGGGAGAGAAAAACACACCGGCAGCTAAAGAATAGTCTTTACAGTCACACCCACAGACCCATGTGTATTTTCGGTTGATTAAACAGCAACATTGAAACACTTTTCCCAGGAATGCAATGTACACGATGTTCCCCTAACCCTGAATATAGCTCATCAGCTAGCTCCTGTATGATCTCTCTCTAACAAAGGAGGAGTCCTGTGCAATTGGGGCTGAAAGGGGGAAGTTTAAAGTACATTTAAAGTGGCGTCAAAAGGAGTCTGACATGCTTCTCTTGGACTGCGTACCATCTTTGTATTTAGTTTACATGTATGGCAGTTGCAGAAAATGACATTTTCTTAGTTAACGAGGGAGACGAACTACATTTTCCATCACAAATTGGAATTGAATAACTCCATGACTTAGTTTGCTGCTCTGAGTTTGACGCTTGAAGAAAAATGCTTGTACGTGAGTGACTATAAATCTGCGAGCGCAGCAAGCACAGCAGTGTAATTCAAAGGTTCCCATCATTTTACAGCTCATAACCCACATGACCACAGAGAAAACACTTCCAACTGTTTAAAATGCAGTTATAGTATCATTCGCAGAGGGAATCGGAAGGAAAGCTACAACTTGGCTTCATGAAGTTTTAATGCATGCCAAATGAGTTTTTCCACCCTGTACCCCCTTGTATTTTGACTACAGCTATAATAAAATTGTGTGTAAAAATAAATAAATAAAAATATACAAACTAAACACTAATTCTTAAAGTTGGTTAATACCAACTGGGATAAATTCACACATTTAAAACCTGTATCCCGTGTTTAGATTTTTCTGTAAAGCTTCTTTGAGCCAATGACCATTGTAAAAAGCACTATACAAATAAAATTGAATTGACTTAATACAATTTCTAGTGACTAACAGTTTAAGTATTAACTGTTATTATTATTATTATCTGTTAGTAGTGTTTTGCCAATTCTTGTGTTCCATAGTCAAGCTTAAAGAGAGATGAATGTTTCCTCCTCCTCCTCTTGGCCTGCAGGTATGGCGTGACCCCAGAGAACATCATCCTGTATGGCCAGAGTATCGGTACAGTGCCAACGGTGGACCTGGCGGCACGGTATGAGTGTGCAGCAGTCATCCTGCATTCCCCGCTCATGTCTGGACTGCGCGTGGCCTTCCCCGACACACGCAAAACCTACTGCTTTGATGCTTTCCCCAGGTGGGTCATCATAATGCATTTACAAACTTCGTAATGGGTTTTTTAGTTGCTTTTGTTTATTTATTCACTAGCAAAAAGCTAACGTTATAAAAATGAGAATAGCTTCTAACTAAACTCATGACGATAAAATAATAAAGCAGATAACTAAATGTGACTAACAAGCAAGGGCCAAACAATATACTTCCAAACAAAACCCAAATCCTAGTCAGTTGAGAACCTTTAATTCAACATTTAGATGTTTTAGGCATATGAGGGTACTTATTCAACAGTTCGTTTCAGTCCAATACTTTGATTGGTCTAGCAGCGTTCCCAAAGTGCCTGTATGTCCTATAACCCCACTGAGACTTTTCACTGTGTATCACTGTGTATAACCTGGCAAAGGATACTTTTGAGGAATATAACTTTTAGCTTCAAATATGAAAGCTCGTCAGATGAATATGAAAAGGAAGAAGTGAAGTTTTACCAGAAGCACCTTTTAATGGGAATGTACAAATCATCAGCGTGAGCTAGCTAACCAGCTAGTCGACATGCTATAAAGTGAAGGTGGCTTCTTCTGGGTCTATTTCCGCTAGGGGAGCGAAAATAAACAGATCATTTGACCATATTGTGTTTGAAATGTCACTTGCTCTTACTCTGCCTGTATCTGCAGTATAACCGCACTCTCGCTCATGCTTTATTATTGACTTATAACTCTGTATTCTTATCTGTATGTTTCCTTTTCTCTTGACAGAAACCTTTAAATAAGAAGTAGTTGGGCGTGTGCTCAGACTTTTAACTTGTAAAAACACACTGGTATTATCAAAACTGTTTGCTAGTTAAGATTGTCCACTCACAGGTCATTGCGTGTTGGACATTTTGTAAGGTTTTTGATTGTTTGTTTTCCATCGAGCCCTCGTCACCCAGTGCATAAACAAATCTCTCTGACCACAGGTCTCCAATGGATTCTCGTAATAACTCTCATAATTGAGCCTCATCCAAAACCCCACACCCCTCCACTTGCTGCAGTTGCCATAGCAACCAAGTTGTATTCAAGGCCAACAAGAGACCCAAGGTCTTAATATTCTTGCACACACAGAAGCTCACAACAAGTCACCAAAACAAACGAATGACTACAGGTCATAATTTACATTTTACAATTGACTTCAGATTGATTTATTTGAATTCCAGGAATGAGATTGGAGCTGTACGAGCTTTTATACACGGGGTTGCTAACACAGGTTTGTACATGGTGTTGAATAACCTTTAACAGATGAGAAATCCAATGCGTGGTTTATTTGCTTGTTCATGCACAGTATTGTACAGCTTACTTCACAAGATAAATTTAAAAGCTATAGTACTTCTAGCACATATAAATATCAAATATAACCAGGGCTGTTGCTTTCTTATCGTTACCTGTCCACAGTAAATTTCCAAGTGAACATGTAACCTCGATCACTTACTGCTTCTCCAAGACTTCATGACGGCCTTATAGACTCATGGCTTTTCATCAAGCCTATCTCTAATCCAAAATGGGATTATTTCACCACTAGACCAACCAAACTACTGTCACCTGTTTGAAGGCTAATCGCAGAATGTTTTTTGTTTGTTTGTTTTTTAAACCAAGGTTTCTGGGGAAAATGCTTTGTATGCTCACCAAATGGCTGTGTAATACCCTGCTGCCATCAATGATAAAATTTTCACATTAACTCTGCAATGTTCTAGGATTGCATGCAACATTTTCCACCAATGTAGTGTGTGTTGATGTGGTGCACACCCAGATTTGCTCAATAATGCTTGTACTGTGGGTTGGGAGTGGAAATGGGTTTTATCTGGTTAAAGCCAGTTTTAGATGGTTTGATTAAAGCAGTCTTTTAAGATTACTTGTCACACTATGAGATGACTCCAATAAAATCTTGGTTGAGTGGTACTGTGGCTTAGTGGCTAGCACGTTTGCCTTGCATCTCCAATGTTGGGGGTTCGATTCCAGTGAGTGGAGTTTGCATGTTCTCCCTGTGCTGTGGAGGTTTCCTCTCCAGTCCAAAGACTATATGTGCTGTAGGCTGAATTCCATTTCCAAATTGTCCCTAGTGAATGGGTGTGTAAGTGTTTGAGCAATTGTGCCCTGCAATGGGAAATGGCCCAGTGGGGCAACCCTGTGTAAGATAAGTGGTACAGAAAATGGATGGATGGATAGATCTTCAAAGAAACAAATTTATACGATGACGATCCTCTAACGATAGGCCAACGATTAAAGAAAGCCAATGGTAAATGGTCTGCACTTATATTGCGCTTTTTAAAACTTAGTGGTTCCAAAGCGCTTTACACTGTGTCTCATTCACCCACACACACACCAATGGTAGCAGAGCTGCAATGCAAGGTGCTAACTTGCCATCGGGAGCAACTTGGGGTTCAGTGTCTTGCCCAAGGACCCTTCGGTATGTGAAGTCGTGGGCCGGGAATCGAACCGCCAACCTTACGATTAGTGGACAACCAACTGCGCCGCAACACACACGCGATAGTTAGTCCAATAGAATGCTATCTCCAAGTTTCTGGTCAAAATATTAGCAAATGGAACGTTATGACTGACTGACAGTTTGATTCTCACATTGATTAATTTCATCATTGTACTGTTCTACACCACACAGCTGTTGAGCTAATTTCTTTAAGGTACATTGTTGTCATGCACAATTCATTTCACTGCTCCTGCAAATAGCCAGATATTGCTATCATTTTCACAGCCAGCTCTCCTCTTCCATCCCCCCACCTCTTCCATCAGCAGAGCGTGATATTAAATTGCTGTCTGCACTGCTGGAAGTGGATGTAATGTTAATTCAGGAAGCAGCTTTTCTCTGCTCGGCTGACAAAGTTAAAGGTGCCCAGTGTGCACTGGGAGGCGTTTCACCTCTTCTACAACTGTCTCGGCTCTTTGCAGCCCGAACCTCTTTGATAAAATAAGGAGTCTCTATACTCGATGTCGAATGATGTGGTTACACTGTACTTCAAGATGTATGCATATGATGTGTACTACGTTCTGCACGATAAAGTTCACTTCCTTCTATTTATATGATGTACAAAATGTTCTTTCAGGGTCCAGTAGTGTTGAATCAAGGCTACTACTGTGGGAATATCGAGTAGCATTGGAACAATAGCCTTAATGTGGAACCATACCAATGTCATTTGCATGGATTTGGACTGCAAATTAGGATGTAATTGTTCCTTACTGAAGTAAGAGCATGCCAGGGGAGCAGCTGTTGAGCGTACTGGTCTGTGCTATTTTTGATCATCTTAGACATTGATAAAAATCTTTAGTAGAGATTCATTTGCATGATGTCTCTGTCTGGATATCTCAAGTACGCACGCTTGTGGCTCTTTGACTCACAAGAGTGTAACACAAAGTATCTGTGGC
This sequence comes from Ameiurus melas, assembly GCA_012411365.1. Lineage (NCBI taxonomy): Eukaryota > Metazoa > Chordata > Actinopteri > Siluriformes > Ictaluridae > Ameiurus > Ameiurus melas. Next base: position 10,643,217 of record CM022762.1, read on the forward strand.
ACGGCAACTGGACTCAAGGCTGCAGGGCTTTCAGGCTTACAGCAGATTCCCTTCTGAAACTGATACTGCAGTAAGTAAAGTTCATGGCACTTGAGCTTACAGGCGTGTGTGTGTGTGTTTGATGTCGTCATTAGCATCTCCCTAAGATTTGCCCCCCTCCCCACCCAAAAAATAATCCAGTGTACAGATGCTCTTTTGTGCCTGCAGCAAGTTGCACAGGAAAGCTGTACTGCTGTTACATTCTTGTGAGGTTGTTTAAACCACCATAAACAAATTTTAGAGCTAGTTTACCCAACGTGGCTGCATATGAAATTAATATAAAGAGGTTGCTCCTGGGCAATCAGTATATTTGTGTCTTTCAGTTGAGTCAGAATATAATGTAGCTTTCTCCCTTTTGGAGGTAACCAGACTTTATACTATACATACTATGGCCAAAAGTTTGGACACCTGACCATAACACCAACATGTTCTTTTTTTTTTTTTTTTTTTTTTTTTTTTTTTTTTTTTTAAAGCATCCCAATCCAGATTTATTTCCACCTCTGCAGAACTGTAGAGGATACTATAACACAAAGGCTTTCCACAAAATTTTCCTGCATGGGTTGGTGGAATTTGTGTTCATTCAGCCACAAGGGCTTTAGTGAGATCAGGCATTGATGTTCGGTGAGGAAGCCTGGGGTACGGTCTGCATTTCAGTTCATCCCAAAGGTGTTCAGTGGGGTTGAGGTCAGGACTCTGTGGAGGCCATTACAGTTCTTCCACTCCAAACTTGGCAATGTGTTCATGGAGCTCGCTTTGTGCCCAGGGACAATGTCTTGCTGGAACAGGTTTGTGCCTCTTAGTTCCAGTGAAGGGAAATTGTAATGCTACAGCATACAAAGCCATCCTGTACAATTGTGTGCTTCAAACTTTGTGGCAACAGTTTGGGAAAGAAACATAAATGGGCACAATCGCCATGTGTCCACATACTTTTCCTATATTATACACATAATATTCAGATACTGAAATTTATTCAGACAGATCTAATCAGGGACTTTGATTACATAATGGTAACGTCCAATCACATGTTCAGCGCAGATCACATTACCAAAAAATGAAAACAGTGTCAACAGTGATGAAAAACACATGTAAATATGGCTTTAATCTGATTTTGGGGTCTGATTTTTGTGTGCTCTTTTGCCTTTCAGACCCTCATCAATATGATATGACATGAAATTAGGTTTGTGTCATCGGGCAGAACATTTTTTGACTGGTAGATTAATTGTTTGTGGATTCTGGTACATGGTACGTCTGTGCACATACACACACAGGAATGGGAGAGCCAGACCTCCTACATCTCTAGCTATCAATCAAAAAATGAATGAAAAAGAACCTGAGCATGTGAGTGAATTGCTTTGATTTGAAAAGAGCAATAGCGATCATTAATTTGCATCCCCATGCGAGGGAGTCAGCACAAAAGTGGAAGAGAAAGACGTGTAGATTGTCAGCCACTTTATGATGACTCACTCCAAGGCGGTGATCACAGCTGCTGCACTCAACAGTGTTCTGTACAAGGGATGCAAAAAAAAAAAAACACCACACACTGCATGCTGCCTAAGCTAGAAGCTTCATATTATAATAATAGTTGTAATAATAATAATAATAATACATTTTGATTTATATAGCACCTTTCATACATTTCAAATATAGCTGTAAGTGTTTCACAGCATGAAGTTAATAACAGAATAAATGGTAGTCAAAAATCAAATGGTAAAATCGGCATAAAGAGCTACAAAAAAATAATGGCAGGGTCCGAAAAAGCAAATGTCAAAAAAATACATAATGTAAAACGTATCATTAAAAATATTTAAAATACTAGAATAATAGTACAACTAATATAATAACCAATATAATAGTGAGTTTCGGGGGGGGGGATTCTCCCAGTACAGTGAACTTTCTATAAGACACCTATAAGGTAATTCAGCAGTCAGAATTATGTTATCCTTTTAAGTTACAGCCTTATTCCAAAATCGATTAAATTCATTTTCCTCAAAATTCTATAAACATTACCCCATAATGACAACATGAAAGAAGTTTGTTTGAAATCTTTGCAAATTTAAAAAAATAAAAACCAAAAAAGCACATTTACATAAGTATTCACAGCATTTGCTCAGTACTTTGTTGAAGTACCTTTGGCACCAATTACAGCCTCAAGTCTGAGTTTGATGCTACATGCTTGGCACACCTATTTTTGGGGAGTTTCTCTCATTCTTCTTTGCAGGACCTCTCAAGCTCCATCAGGTTGGATGGGGAGCGTTGGTGCACAGCCATTTTCAGATCTCTCCAGAGATGTTCAAATCTGGGCTCGGGCCACTCAAGGACATTAACAGAGTTGTCCTGTAGCCACTCCTTTGTTATCTTGGCTGTGTGCTTAGGTTCGTTGTCCTGTTGGAAGATATACCTTCGACAAGTCTAAGGTCCATAGCGCTCTGGAGCAGGTTTTCATCAAGGATATCTCTGTACATTGCTGCATTCATCTTTCCCTCGATCCTGACTAGTCTCCCAGTTCCTGCTGCTGAAAAACATCCCCACAGCATGATGCTGCCACCACCATGCTTCACTGTAAGGATGTAGGGAAACTCCAGGTGGGCTGTCATGTGCCTTTTACTGAGGAGTGGCTTCCATCTGGCCGCTCTACCATTCAGGCATGATTGACTGAGTTCTGCAGAGATGGTTGATCTTCTGGAATGTTCTCCTTTCTCCACAGAGACACGCTGGAGCTCTGTCAGAGTGACCATTGGGTTTTTGGTCACCTCCCTGATTAAGGCCCTTCTTCCCCGATCGCTCAGTTTAGCCGGGCAACCAGCTCTAGGAAGAGTCCTGCTGGTTCCAAATTTCTTCCATTTATGGATGATGGAGGCCACTGTGCTCATTGGGACCTTCAATGCTGCAGAAATGTTTCTGTACCCTTCCCCAGATCTGTGCCTCGATACAATCTTGTCTCGGAGGTCTGCAGACAATTCCTTGGACTTCATGAGTTGGTTTGTGCTCGGACATGCATTAACTGTGGGACCTTATACAGACAGGCGTGTGCTTTTCCAAATCATGTCCAATCAACTGAATTTACTACAGGTGGACTCCAATCAAGTTGTAGAAACATCTCAAGGATGATCAGTGGAAACAGGATGCACCTGAGCTCAATTTTGAGTGTCATGGCAAAGGCTGTGAATACTTATGAACATGTTCGTTTTTTTTTTTTTTTTTTTTTTTAATTTTGCAAAGATTTCAAAAAAACTTTCATGTTGTCATTATGGGGTATTGTTTGTAGAATATTGAGGAAAATAATGAATTTAATCCATTTTGGAATAAGGCTGTAACATAACAAAATGTGGGAAAAGTGAAGTGAGTACTTTCCGGATGCACTGTAAAAGTAATTATTGATTAATCTAAAGCTAATACTTGTGTATATACAGTATAACCCATTTAAAGGTAAGAAATTATGTTTATTTCTGATGTGTACAGCTATGTTAATTTAATGTCCCACTGTAAACAGGGACTCTGACAAGACTACCCTAAGTTGACTTCAGTTGTGGTGGCATTTCATATTGCAAAAGACATTTACTCGGTTGAGAAAGAAGGGTTCTGCCAAAACCGTACTGGCATCATGGCAAATCGTGCATACAATGGTTTTTTTTTTTTTTGTATTTGAATGAACTATTGTATACTATAGATACAGCTCCTGTTTTTGCACATCTACATTTCTTAACGTCTAATAAAGAAAAAAAACCTTGCTAATTTATGTAATGTTTAAACTGCAGTATGTAAAAACAAAAAAATTTTTTTTACTGAGAATCATTCATGAAACTGAAAAAAAATAAAAAAATAAAAAATATATATATATATATAATCGTGCAATATTGCCCAGCCCTACTGCAATGTTCAGTAAATTATGACCGTAAAAACAGTCAATGAAACATCTCTGAAAGAAATCTGCATTCATCTGCAAATACTTGTAAAAGTGCATTTTTATATCTGTTTTCCAAACTTGTTCTTGGGGGGGGGGGCATGAAGCAGTCCACGTTTTTGCTCTCTTCTATGTCCTGACGCATTCTGACCCAAGCAGTCAGAGCACAGAATTACCCGTGTTTTGATGAGTGGGAGAAGTTCCCACATAAGGTCTTGTTTAATCTAGAGTGCAGTCCATTACCTACCAGGCTGAGATAAGTGGCGGTTCTTATTTGGGTCGAGTAGATCGAAGGGGAATCGATTCGGTCTGTCAGGTTTGTGTGTTGACCTGCAAAATGTTTAACAAATTTTGAGTTTTCCGGGGTGCATATTTGACACTGTACGACAGCATGGAAAAACACGCACACAAGCTTTAGCTATTTTCCTTTAGACTTTCCACAGTGTGATTGTCATGAGCTGTCTCTAATCCAAAACTAAGATTTTGAGTATTTGGTGGTAAAAATAGTCTTTCCTGTATGTTTGAAGGCTACATGAGGTTCTTTTCATGTTCTGTAATGGGGAAATCAGTTATGTGTTAATAATCAAGCTGCCTAGAACAGATCATGTGTATACACTTTGAGACTGCTGTAATATGTTCAGTCTGTTGAGAACATCATGACAGGGCACTACACTGGTCCACTATTTACACTGATACTGCTTACATTTTTTTCATTTATGCCGAATCACAGGATACACGTGGCAGCTATTCTGCATACAGTAGTTGAAAACAAGTATTAGACCCTGGATAAGAAGTCCTCAATAATTGATTTGTCACATGGCAGTGTTGCTCATACCCGGTTTTCCGCTCATAGGTATCTTTCGTACTGCATAATTTTGTGGCCATAAAACAAACATCTCATTAGAAAGCAATACAGTTTAGGCTCCCTGAGGCATAAAAATATGATGTATGAATGCGTAGTCCTTTCTCGGCAGTACTGAGACTACAGAAACTGTGTAGACCTGCAACAAAATGCAGAGGGGGATTTGTGGTATATTTTACTGCCATCTCTGTAAAGTTTTGAATCTGCCAGCCTCGATGCAGTTATTAACTTTTGAAAAATGTTCCAGACTCTCAAAACAGATTAAGATTCAATGTATTCCAGATCGGCATTGCAGCGTAATCCCCTTAAATTGTCAAGTCTAGTTGGAGTGTTTGTAAGATGAAATGAAGCCACTTGGCCAAGGTCGATGTTCAGAGGTTTGAATGTGGGGCTTCAGCTGAAAAATTTTCATTAATATGCAATGTGAAGGCCACTTATGCAGTTGTATGATCTGAATGATCATTACCTGCCTACTTCTGGAAGGCATAACCTGTGAAAGAGCTGAGTGTGCACGCTCCATCACCAGACTGTTAACTAGCTAAATAAGCCTTTGGTCGTGATTAACCAGAGTAGTTTAATTTGTTCAGATTTACTTTGTTTAACGTTAATTACTTTTGTCCGCATAACTTCTATTTCTGCTGCTGGCTCAGTGACGTCCACTTTAGGTTTTTTTATTTTTATTTTTTTTAAAATAAACTTTATGGCATCACCACTGGCAACAGTGGTGCCACTTTCATGCTCATTTTGCCACTTCCATGGGAATCAGTGGATAGTTAGACATTTGAAGTTCAATAATTGACTGTTGGTGATCCACCAGCCTCTATCTAACCTATTTACCTGTTAGTCTATATCCTTGTGTTTCTTGTGAAAACACAATTTTAGTCCATTTTCTGCCAATTCATGGGAAAGTACGCAATGCGTAAAATCTATTTTAATGGCCTTGTCGAAGTACCATTTATTCTCTTCTGAAGTAAGGCAGTTTTGATTCAGCCATCTTTTACGTTCATGCTGTGTTGCCTGAATTTCAGTCCCAAATATAGCGAGCGCAACAGAAAAATCATGTGATGTATTACAAAGATCAAGTGGCTTTGTCATTTCAACCATATACAGCTAGTACAGTACACAGTGAAACAAAACAATATTTCTCCATGGCCAGGGTGCTACATAAGACGACGCAGGACTTATTTAATAAGACCTACACATTTTTACATAAAATGCACGTGCAGAATGTGTGCAAAACAGCACAAGATAGTACAGTTACTACTAAAACAGCACAATAGACACAGTATGAGACGGTGTGGCACCGACCAGTACTCTGTTCTAATGTGAAAGTGTCTGATATAACAGTTAATGCAAAAGGGTTACAATACAATTAAAATGCTGTGAATGTGAACATAATATACTAATGTTCAGCAGATTAGCTTATACTATATATGGACGTGGCTGCTACCCCAATAATTGCTATGTAGGGAGTATATTTTGTGACTAATTAAATTAGATATTTTTCATATTGAGACATGCACACCATTATGGTCCCTAAGTCATCCCAATATAGAGTTTACATGGTCCCATACAATTTCATCATCACCAGGACAAAATTAGGCTGGAGCCAATTAATGTCCTCTTCCTCCTATCATGGTTTCAAAGACTAAACCAAATGGAGAGTTCAGACATACAGACCAAGAGAAATGTTGCACCTTGTCGTTGATCAAACTGACTAAGTAAAGCTAATGTTTAGGCAAGTTGTGAAGATTCTACCGTTGCTACTTTTAGGAGTGCAAAACCTGCAACCTGTTCATTTCAAACTTTCTTGGAGCCCTTGGATGGTGGATGAATATATATATATCACCTCCAAGAAAGTTCCATGTTGCAGTTACAGATTTGTCCAAAATAAGAAACCAAGGACAGTCCTTAATGGTTCTTTCTAAAACTGACAGGTTCCATCTTGGGAACAAAAATACTATCTACAGTGGTGGATAATCAGTAGCCTGGAAACTGGAGACACGATTTATTTCTAATCTTTCTTTATGCAAAGTTACCCAGCAGGCTAGTCATCAGCAGCATTTATTATTGATTTTTTTGCATCTCATAATCAAAGAAAAAAAACCCCTCACTTTTGCAAAACAAAAGTTATTTGATATGTATATTTAAATAAAATGCACCTTATGGTGGTGTTAATGCTGTAACTGTAGCATGCACTACTTGTTCTGAATCCCACAACATGCTGCACGACACAGTAGGATTAATTAGCTTACGCGGATCACCTGCGACCTTTTCCGATTCTGGAACAAGCAGGTATGAAACTGACAACACCTTGCAAAATAAAGTGCAATGTAAAGCTGTTCTATGACTCTGTTGCTAGCAAAACATGGAGACCATCGCATGGTTTAACATGGGGAGAAAGGAGATAATATCCTTTGTGTGGTGCAACTTTGGCCAACAGCTTGAGTCAACAAGCTGGACAACTTTTGGACAAGCTGAGCTTTTGTTGAAGATGCAAACACAATGTAGACACATTCTAAGGAATGGATCATCTTTTCTTCGGCAGGATTTTATTAGCTTTTTTGGTGCCTGTATTAATGCACTTAACTAACTAACTAGTTCCATCCATTTTCTGTACCACTTATCCTATACATGGTCACGGGAATCCTGGAACCTATCCCAGGGAACTCACAATCTCTCACACACTATGGACAATTTAGAGATGCCAATCAGTCTATATTGCATGTCTTTGGACTGGGGGAGGAAATCGGAGCACCTGGAGGAAACCCCCGAAGCGTGGAGAGAACATGTGAACTCCATGCAACAGGATGGAGGAGGAAATCAACCCCCCCAACCCCGGAGGTGCGAGGCAAACGTTCTATCTGCTAAGCAACTCCTTACTTTATTAAATTGTGAGCTAGCAGTTTTAATCCTAATAAATTAGATTTCCAGGCAACAAGAGCTTGGGACTGGGCAGCACTTTGGGGCTTTCACTTGGCCAATGGGCTAGCTAATGGATTTATGACTTGTTCACTCGTGTCTTTCTAGACGCCCTTTCCCAAATGGAACATAATTCCATCATTGTAAGATTGAAGGGTCTGTAATAATATTGTGCGTGCAGATTAGAGCAACAACAAAAATAAAACCTATTATATTGATGATTATTTCTTGGCACATGCCTAATCTAGTAGTGCATCATGTCATCTGGATTGGTTGATGGTCTTGCAGTGGATTTGTGCTGCTTGATGTTTCTTCAGTTTCCTTGACTTGCTGCTACTACTGTGCATTACAATGTTTACAACATTACAATGTTTTGTAATGGCTCTCTCACTGATGAACTCTAACAGATATTTTCACAGAATTCTGTCATAGTCTGTCTTTGTTTTTAGCTTATGTCTTCAGATCGCCTTTGTAGCCCTTGAAGAGCTGCCACCTACAACGATGAATCTACTACAAATCCTGCAGCTCCATCACATCCGTGTTTCCAATCACCTTAACACATTTCCAGATTTCAGATCGCATGCACACATCCCTTTGGATAGATGAATTGACACACTGCTCCTCTCCCTGTGGAGCTCCAGCCAGCTGGCCATGGATCTCTGTTCCAGACACTGAATCTCAGTTTGCCAAATTTGAGATTCACAGCTGTGTGTGGCAGGAGGAAAACTGTGAATGGATGTATGAAAGTTTAATGACGCGACTCTCTCTGTGGAATTTTTTATTTATTTTTATTTTTTTCGGGCTGCAGCATGGCATGGATTGGAATATTAAAACTGCGTCCAGAAACAGCGGGCCAGAGGGGAAAAATGGAAGTGAGGGCTTGTGTGGTCGTGAAAGATAGCTGGATATAACGGTTTTTGTTCCATTGGTAGACTAGCAGTGCTTGAAGCCAACCATCCTGGTTTACTTTAGCTGCACTAAGGTTAAAAAAGAGACCTTCCAGCCTGAAGAATTGTGGAGTCCTTGAGTCAAGGAGCAAAGACCAGGAACGAATGATTCACCACATAGTTTTGGACTAAAATTGTCCAGATCACAGGGTGCATATCTCCTGAATGATCTCATAATATTTGTAATATTTGAGAAGAGGGACTTGCAGAAAATTTCGGCTTTCCCATTGATTTATGTGAATATTCTTGAACAAGATGTTAAAACACCACCAGTCCATTACAGAGGTGCGGAAAGGGTGGGACTCTCATTGTTTAATCCAAATATGTATTACAACTCTTGTTTCCACCACAGTTTAGCAGAAACAACCTTTTTGTGATGTATAGCTGATGTATCACATCTGTACCACATGCATTAAAAAACCCAAAAACATATAAACCCCTGTTGCACAAAACCCCTCTATAATCATGCTGTTTACGAGTTTGTAATCAGCCAGAGGAGTCCGCACTGAATCTTGTTATCGTCCAGGTTCATTCAGCCTGTGGTGTAATTATTCCATTAGACTTTCTCATGCATTAATCTTTCTCCAAGCATGTTCAGGATGCATGTGCTTTATAAATGGTAAGCACTAATTAGCCTTTTGGAGCGCTGAATTAATATGCCAAATGGATACGCAGCAACGTAAAAGTTTTATGCCTTCAGTCTTAAATGTCTCTAGGTATGAACAGATGGCTCATATAGAAAACAGATCTTTTCTTCAATGCAAATTTTTTTTAATGATTTTTGTGATTAATGCCACACAGGCATGGAGAGACTGGAGCGTAATGTTATTTATTTTTTGTAAAAATCTATTACTCTTTGCGATTGTGGTGGTTTCTTTCTTTAATATTTTGCATCCATGTTGATCCAAGGGGTTGGTAATTAAAATAACATCCATGCTCAAATTTGTTAACTAGCCCACTGGACAAGTGAACACTCCAGTGTGTAGCCCAGTCCAATCTTTAGTCTACTTGATCATTAAGTGAAGTACAGCTTAGACACCAATAAAATATTTGGGGGAAAAATGTTCAAAGGTGAAACTTTACCCTATGCTCCACTTAGGAATGCTGAGTGTCACTTGGGGAAAACAATTCTCTGACTTTGATTAGTAATCAACAGGTCTTATATGGCCTGCATCTTCGATCTCTGGTGACGTATTAGTCTTAATTGGTCAAGTGTCCATGTTGAGGAATTATATCTATAGGGGCTAATTGGTCTAGTTTTGAATATCTCTACAAGTAATTTAGTCTTAAATATTCTCCAGGTTAATTGTGTAGAGATTAAATTGGTTTCTGTTTTTCTCCTTTTACTTCAGCATCGATAAGGTGTCAAAGGTGGCCTCTCCGGTCCTCGTGATTCATGGCACAGAGGACGAGGTGATTGATTTCTCGCACGGCCTGGCCATCTACGAGCGATGCCCGCGTGCCGTGGAACCGCTGTGGGTGGAGGGCGCCGGACACAATGACATCGAGTTGTACGCCCAGTACCTGGAGAGACTCAAGCAGTTCATCTCCTTCGAGCTGGCTACCTCTTGAAAGCACTCTGCAGCACACTGTACAACATCACGGCACACGCTGCGATGAGCTCCTCTCAGCTCTTTACACACCGAGCCGAGGATCAGAGTCAAGGCACTTGCTGACAAATTCTTTTTAAGTGTGTATGGTGGTATTAAGGAACGGGGCCTTTCCATTTCTGCAAAGAGGAAATGCCTTTTAGCGATTTTTATTTTTGATTCTTTTATACTTGATGAAGAAAAATTTTAAGTGCACCACATTACATATTTTGTGTGTTTTTGATTTGTCTGGCTGGATTTTTGTGTAAATACCCAGCAGGGGAAAGTAAATAGATGCACTATTTGTTGTACTGTTATGTTCAGTTGACCACTTTTTATTATTATTATTATTATTTTAAGTTCTTTGTTTTTTCATTATTTCTAACATTCCATTGATCCACTGGATTCTCTTGACTGTTGTAAAAGAGGATTTGCTTTTTTTTTTTTTTTTTTTTTTTTTTTATATATATATATATATATATACAGTCAGCCAGTCTGTGTATAGTAGTTTTTTTTTTTTTTTTTTTTTTTTTTTTTTTTTTTTTTTTTTTTTAGTGTGTGTTTGTTTTTTGTTGCCAGTAAGTGAAGGAATACTACCACTGCGAATGCATCAATATCACATGACTGATCAAACCACTACATTGTTTCTGGCTCTGGAGCATGGTGCTGTGTGTTACTACAGTAATCAGGGCATTGTTTGAGCATACACACTACATAAATAAGGTGTTCATTTATGAAATCTTGGTCTCGGTTTTGGCGCCAGTTCTACAGTAAGCCTTATGCTCAGACATTTTTGCTGTCTATCATTTCACGGGAGCAGGCTTTTCTCAAGGTTAATACTAGCTGCTACTCTTCCAATGAGAAAAATCACTGTGAGACCGAACTGGCAAAACAATAAGGGTACAAGGTGAATTGTATTGAGCCACAAATATCATCTCACCCACCCAAAATTTTTGCAGCTGCTTCCTCATTCCTGACATTATCTACTGACCCTAAAGGACTATAACCTCTGAACACAAAGACCAGAGAACACTAAAAGTCCTCATATTTCAGTGCTAGCTTTGCAAATGTTAATGTATTCAGGAGTAGCACTGGACACTAGAAGCTACAATGGTTTAATTAATAAGAAGAACTCTGTTTATTCAAAGTAGGTGCAATTACTATGTTGCAACTTTTTGTGAAGGTTTTTTTTTTGTGCAAATGGGCTGGACTTTTCGGTGTTAATCTATATATTGCTTTAACACTTCTTTTTTAAAGGGAAAATTGTTTTGTGTTTCTCCTTTTATTTTTTTTTTTTTTTTTTTGTAGAAAAAAAATTTTTTTTGGGGTTTTGATGGAGAAAAAACGCGCAGCCCTGACTGAGCCCCACTGTTGCTTTTGATACCAATGTTTTTAACAACGTTTTTTCCAGTACTTATTAATATTATCTTTACACCTCTTTTAATGCTGGTTTGTAAGATAACCGTACTGTACACATCATCTCTCCTCTCATAGATACGTAAAACAGGAAACTGTATTTAGTCTTTTTAATGATTTTGACACTGGAATTGCTGTATGCAAGTATAATGCCGGAAAAAGAAAATAGTTGGTACAAAATGTGCTAGTGTAATTTTTGTTTTCTCTGAGCAAATGAAAAAGCCTTAAATGTGCTGTGAGACAGATTTATTACTCACTTGATGTTGGTTGTTGCCTCAGAGCAACCCACTGGATGTTGTATTGCTATATAATGGAATAAAGGATGCATGGAATATTGAACATACTTTTTCTTTTTTGTGAAGGTTGCTTAACTGTGTTTGCTTGTCACTTCAAGCCTGATTTACAGTCAGGTTCATACATATTCAGACACTTATTTGATCTATTTTTCTAGTTGTCTGGCAGCCTATATAGAAGTTGAAATTAGAATAATAAAGATTTATTTATTATTTATATATTTTTTATTTTTTTATTGGTCTATCAATCAAATCAAATTACTTTTAATAATTGGTTGCAAATCCTTAGTTGTAAGTCTGGAACCTATAGTCATTACCTGACACTGGATTTCTTACCTGGTGATCTTTTACTGCAGACATCTACAGTTGCTGCTTGTTATTAGAGTAGTTTGCCTTCAGCAACTGGTGTGGATTCAGGTTAAGTGATTGACTTGGCCATTGTGGAACATTTACGTTTGCCTTAAACAGTCTTGGGTTGCTTTTGAAGCATGCTTCAGGTCCTTGTCCATCTGCACTGTGAAGCACCATCCAATGAGTTTTGAAGCATTTGACTGAATCTGAGCAGATAATATAGCCCTGTACACTTTTGTCAAGCAGTCGCATCAATAAATACAACAGAACCAGTTCCATTGGCAGTCATGCACCGATCAGCCTGAACATTAAACCACCTGCCTGATAGTGTAGGTCCCCATTGTGCCATCAATACAGCTGTCCTTTTGAGGCATGGACTGCTGTGGTATCTGGCATCAGGACATTAGCAGCAGATTCTTTGTCCTGTAAGCTGCAAGGTGGGGCCCTCTATGGAGCAGACTTGTTAGTCCAGCATATCCTAAGATTCTTGATTGGATTTAGGTCTGGGAAATTTGGAGGCCAACTCGACGCCTTGAACTCTGTTGTGCTCCTCAAACCATTCCTGAACAATGTTTGAAGTGTGGCAGGTGCATTATCCTGCTGAAAGCAGCCACTGCCATTAGGGAATACTGTTGCCATGAAGGGGTGTACTTGGTCTGCAACAATGTTTAGGTAGGTGTCTAAGTAACATCCACATGAATGCCAGGACCCAAGGTTTCCCAGAAGAACATTGCTCAGAGCATCACACTGACTCCACTTGCTTGCTGCTTTCCCATAGTGCATCCTGTTGCCATCTCTTTCCCAGGTAAGTGACGCACCTTCACCCGGCTGTCCACAAGATGTAAAAGGGGGGCACATATAGAAAGAGATGTAATCCCTACACTGTTCAGCCAATATGGACGTATATACCATCAAAGGTTTACTTATTTAATTATTTATTTATTTATTTTTTAAATTTCAACTCCTATATACGGTGGTAGACACAAAACAACCATACATTTGAGTTTTCATGGACCTGACTGTATTTCCACTATTCACTGATTATCTCATGTAAAAACACCTTTGGATGCAATGGGGTTAAATGTTAAAGTTGGGATGCTTTACATGGGGGGAAAAAAACTCAGACTTGTTTGGGATTCTGCTTGGGCAGAGTTGAGCCCAAGGCGGAAGTTAAGTTTATGCAGAATAATAATTCTTATTTATAATATACTGATTTTCACATACTCAAGGTCACTTTGTAGCTTTTTCATTTTATTCACTTGCTTTAAACAAAAGCAAAGAACAATCATTTAAAAAAATCAGTGACCTTGAAACATTTTTCCCATAGATTTTGTCTGAACATGATGTTTTTACATAATGTTGGCAGAAACAAAGGCAGCACTTATCTGGTAGCTCAAGCTGGCGGCCAAAATCAAGCCACAAGGGGCAGAAAGTGCTTGTTAATGTGTGTCATTTATGTCATCTGCACAGTGCGTTTCTCTTTTTAACACCATATCCACTCTTCCACTCTTCCTCCTGCTCTTGCTTAGTGAAGGGTGATGTTCCACCGAGCACACTTCAGCATTAATCACTTCTGTCCAAACCACCTGGAGTGGCCTGTTGATTAGTTACTGGTTCACGTGAGGGTCACAGGGAAAATAGAAGGTTGGCTGTGTGCCATAACTGCTGCCAGGGCTTGAGTCCTGTTCTACACACCTACATGCCAGAATGAGAAAAATAAGAGGATGGTAAAGAAGGGAGACAAAAATAAATCCACGCTTTAAAGTTATTGGCTTGGTGGTGGAACAAAACAAAAAAGTGTGTGTGTGGGGGGGGGGGTAAACTGTGATTTCTTTATACGGAGACTTTTATCAAAGCATCTCATTGTTTTCAACAAGTGCAGGATAGATATGAAGAACAAAGGAATCCCCAACTGAATACAATTAATGTAATGTTTTTTTTCAGTGTACACTTGTATTCATGGGCCCCAGTTATCAGTATTGCATAAAAAATGAAAAATTGGTTCATAAGCATAACACTGACGTATGCAGAACACAACTAACCTTAATCATACGCATGTGTGCAAGTCATAAATATACTACATGTAACTTAAAATTTTCTTTTATTTATTTATTTTGTTAAAACCTGAAATTCATTTGATTTGTAAGAATAATTCATGGCAGTCTTCTATACATCTGTCCAAACTGTTAGAATTATGGTTTGCACAATGCGATGTGTCTCAATACTTAGGTGCCAAGAGCAGTGATACCAGCCTCTGGTGACCACACCCTCATCCCCTCGTGGTACCATGCTGTATAAGCTTAGAGCTTTGAGAAGGTGAGGAGTTTGGATTATAAATGATTGATTACAAGAAAAGTTGCACATGTCTGGAATAATTATTATTATTTTTTTTTTTTAACCAGAAAGGAAGGCAATAGTGTCCGTGTATTTTCATATTTTGGAATCTTTCTGACAGATGAATATCATTACCTACTGCTTATGTAGGAAAGCTTTGACTACACTAATGTTAATTCCACCAAGAAAAATGCAAACACTACAGCATTTTTGAAGCAGCGTTTCAAATTTGCACAACTCTCAATTCATACCCATCAGCCAGATCTTCCCTATATTACAACAGTTAGCAATTGAGAAGGGAAAAGGCTAACCCATGCTTCCACTGAGACACGGAAAGCCAGTCAATTGAATTTTATTAAAATTCTATAGCTATGTTGCATTGTAGCACAATATGCTCACAATCTGCCCTGTTTTGCATACATGAGCTCACAGATGGCCACGATTGGCTAGCGAGAGTATGACATCGCTCACACTCAGAGAGCACGGCCATGGACGGCTTTGGCATTGTTGGGATTCTCACGCTTTTCCAATGATACAATGAATGCTTTTTATTGTGCTTCTCAGGAACCCGAGATATTTTGATTAGATTTTTTAAATTTTGCAATAAGAATGCAGTCAAGCTATTGATGGAAAACCACAGATTCCATGGAAGTCCTGTTTCTCAGGTCTCTGTTGTACACAGATATACAGGGATAGGAAAGATTGTACCAAGAGAAATGACCACATCCATCATTGCAGGTGGAATTATACTTGATGGTTGATCTGAACCTGCCATAAAAATACAGACAGGCTATTGATGGAAAATTACAAATACCAAGGAAGTCCTGTTTTGCAGGTCTGTTGTACATGGGTAAACAATGATAATATAGGTTGTAGTAAGAGAAATTATGACATCCATTAGTGCATGTAGAATTCTCCTTGATGGTTGAGAAATACCTGTTAAGTTACCCCAATTTAGCTCTAAAAGGTGCCTGTAGTCAAATGCACGACTTGTACAGTCTTGCATTTGTGTGCTTGGTTCATTCTCCAACTTGGGTCACAGCAGTGGCAAAAGTTCATTTGTTCTGGATTCGTTCTGATGTTCATTTTCACATATTTACAAAAGTGTTTGTATTTAAAATGAGATGCATTTAATTGAAAATGAGCAATGGATTCTATGGACAATTCAGTTGAACAAATCCCATTTTGCATTGAAATGTTTTTCGAATTTGCGCACATATCAGTGTACTCACCAATGACAGTGATGTAGTACTTGTAGCACTCCTCATTTAAGTAGTTAGTTTACCTACAGATAAAAATATTGTAATCTATATGATTAAATTAATAAAGGTGACATACGTGCATGGCAGTAATAGAAATGGCGGTAGTATTTAGAATTCTAGTGTTCTATGAACTCTACTGTCAGCTTGTCATACTAATAACTTTAATAGGCCAAGGAAATAAAATGTCTTCATGACAGTTCCATTGGAGATCATTAAAATAGCATGCTAGGAGTTCATAATTGATCTGAACTAGAAATGTGTATGATAATTTAAAAAAAAAAAAAACCTGTTTGTGCAGATGGTATTTTTTGTACCTGCCTGTGGTTCTATGTATTTAGGTTCTATTTCCAAAAATAGCTAATGCTGGCGTGAAAGCAAAAAAAACCATTATTGTTGCATCCTGCGGGATCCCAGTCTCATTGCACCCATTATGCACCCATTACGCAAACCCCCTCCCCACCCGCACCCCCGGCTCTGTCTCTCTCTCTCTCTTTCTCTCTCTCCTTCCCTTCCTCTCCCTCTTCCTCTAGTACATCCTGGTGCCATCTCCTCCCCAGGTAAGCAACAGACAGGAACCTGCCTGTCCACATGTAAAAGAAAATGTGATTCATCAGACCAGGCCACCTTCTTCCATTTCTCTATGGTCCAGTTCTGATGCTCACATGCCCATTGTAGGTGCTGTCACCGGTGGACATGGATCAGCATTGGGTACTCTGATCAGTCTACAGCCCCATCCACAGCAAGTTGTGATGCACAGTGTGTTATGACACCTTTCTATCATAGATGCCAGCATTAACTTCACCAATTTGTGCTACAGTAACTCTTCTGTGGGATCGGACCAGATGGGCTAGCCTTCCCTCCCCACATGCCTAAATGAGCCTTGGATCTGTCGCTGGTTCACCGGTTGTCCTTCCTTGGACCACTAACCAGTTCATACCAGGAACACCCCACAAGACCTTCCATTTTGGAGATGCTCTGACCCAGTCGTCCAAAATTTGTCTCTTGTCAAAGTCGCTTAGATCCTTACACTTGCACATTTTTCTGCTTCCAATACAACAGCTTGACTGCTGACAAGCTTTACGGAGATGCTGATTTCCTTTTCCAACTGTTTTGAGTTAATGAGATGATTAGAGCTCTTCTCAGGTCAACATTTCTGTACTATAAATTTTTTATTCTAATATTTTGAGATATTGGATTTTTGATTTCCTGCATGCATCATAAAGATTAAAACAAAGAAAGGCTTGCAATATTTAACTTCATGTTAAAAAAGTTGAAATTAACTTTTCAACGATATTGAAATTTTTTGTGATGCACCAGTGTGTGTGTGTGTGTGTGTGTGTGTGTGTGTGTGTGTATATATATATATATATATATATATATATATATATATATATATAGTATGTTTTTTGTATAATTTTGTATGTTTGCCCACTGACCACTGACACAGAAATGATCAGTCTATAATTTTAATGGTAGGTTTATTTGAACAGCGAGAGACAGAATAACAACAAAGAAATCCAGAAAAACGCATGTCAAAAATGTTATAAATTGATTTGCATCTTAATGAGGGGAATAAGTATTTGACCCCCTCTCAATCAGAAAGATTTCTGGCTCCCAGGTGTCTTTTATACAGGTAACGAGTTGAGATTAGGAGCACACTCTTAAAGGGAGTGTTCCTAATCTCAGCTTGTTACCTGTATAAAAGACACCTGTCCACAGAAGCAATCAATCAATCAGATTCCAAACTCTCCACCATGGCCAAGACCAAAGAGCTCTTCAAGGATGTCAGGGACAAGATTGTAGACCTACATAAGTCTGGAATGGCTACAAGACCATTGCCAAGCAGCTTGGTGAGAAGCTGACAACAGTTGGTGCGATTATTCACAAATGGAAGAAACACAAAAGAATTGTCGATCTCCTTCCGCCTGGTCCTCCATTCAAGATCTCACCTCGTGGAGTTGCAATAATCATGAGAACAGTGAGGAATCAGCCCAGAACTACACGGGAGGATCTTGTCAATGATCTCAAAGCAGCTGGGACCATAGTCACCAAGAAAACAATTGGTAACACACTACACCGTGAAGGACTGAAATCCTGCAGCGCCCGCAAGGTCCGCTGCTCAAGAAAGCACATATACATGACCATCTGAAGTTTGCTAATGAACATCTGAATGATTCAGAGGACAACTGGGTGAAAGTGTTGTGGTCAGATGTGACCAAAATGGAGCTCTTTGGCATCAACTCAACTCACCGTTTTTGGAGGAGGAGGAATGCTGCCTATGACCCTAAGAACATCATCCCCACCGTCAAACATGGAGGTGGAAACATTATGCTTTGGGGGTGTTTTTCTGCTAAGGGGACAAGACAACTTCACCGCATCAAAGGGATGATGGACGGGGCCATGTACAGTCAAATCTTGGGTGAGAACCTCCTTCCCTCAGCCAGGGCATTGAAAATGGGTCGTGGATGGGTATTCCAGCATGACAATGACCCAAAACACACGGCCAAGGCAACAAAGGAGTGGCTCAATTAGAAGCACATTAAGGTCATGGAGTGACCTAGCCAGTCCCCAGACCTTAATCCCATAGAAAATCTGTGGAGGGAGCTGAAGGTTCGAGTTGCCAAACGTCAGCCTCGAAACCTTAATGGCTTGGAGAAGATCTGCAAAGAGGAGTGGGACAAAATCCCTCCTGAGATGTGTGCAAACCTGGTGGCCAACTACAAGAAACGTCTGACCTCTGTGATCGCCAACAAGGGTTTTGCCACCAAGTACTAAGTCATGTTTTGCAGAAGGGTCAAAAATTTCCGTCATTAAAATGCAAATCAATTTATAACATTTTTGACGTGTTTTTCTGGATTTTCTTGTTATTCTGTCTCTCACTGTTCAGATAAACCTACCATTAAAATTATAGACTGATCATGTCTTTGTTAGTGGGCAAACGTACAAAATCCGCAGGGGATCAAATACTTTTTTCCCTCACTGTATATAGGCTTAGTGCTTAGCACATTCGCCTCACACCTCCAGGGTTGGGGGTTCGATTCCCGCCAGGGCCATGTGTGTGCGGAGTTTGCATGTTCTCCCCGTGCTGTGGGGGTTTCCTCCGGGTACTCCGGTTTCCTCCCCCAGTCCAAAGACATGCATGGTAGGCTGATTGGTATGGCTAAATTGTCCGTAGTGTACGAATGGGTGTGTATGTGATTGTGCCCTGTGATGGACTGGCATCCTGTCCAGGGTATATACATATATAATACATACATATATAAATAAAATCATCTCCTCTTCAACCGCTTATTCCTGTCTTCAGGGTCGCGGGGTGAACAGATATGAAAGAGAGAGTGAGAGAGAGAGTCTTCTATGCAACCTCTATTTCATATCTGTTAATCATCTGTTCGTTCAAAAAAATGTTCTTGTTTGGTAAAATTAATAGTAGAGTACTGTTTAATGAGCATAGCAATGGTATAAGAAGCCGTAAAATAAAATGAATAAGCCTAATGAGGTGGTGTATGGTGAGACGAGAAGAAAGCTCAGAACATATCCTTGAGGTAAAGGATCCTGATATTAAACCATGCATCACAGGTTCTACAAATGTAATTTGGGGATAGCACACCCACATAAAATCACTCTTATGGGGACGAGGTTTACTATATATGGTGATTTGGTGGCATTTCTTTAAGTAAATGTGGTTATGGGATTTCCTAACATCTATTGAATACAGCTGTGCATATAAACGTGTGATAATTGCCAATTTTCTGGCGCTTACTGGTGGTTCTTTCACACATAATTAGAACTTGTTCTATGCTAACTTTGATAAATGAAACCCCAAATTTATCTGAGTGCAGTTCTTCTAATGCCAATGTTAGAGAGTGACAAGGAAAAACAGGCAGTCTCTATGGAGTGGCTGCTTGAAATTGGACTGATTGTGATTCAGTAGACCACCCTCTGTGATAAAAGAAGAAACTAACTTGTAAATGCCAAGTTGAAATGTTTTTTTTTCCTTCGTAGAAATGGATAAAGGGAGAACAATCTGTAGTTCTCTGGTTGCTATGTTAGCTTTTTGAGCAACGGACTTAATTGAGCTTCCTTGAATGTAATTGGAATTTTCCTGTAATGGTGGCCCCCTGGAGATCTGAGGTGATATGGTCCAGTTGCGGGGTGATAGGGTGGCTGGTGAGTCCAGGCTTTTAGATATTAACAAGACAAGAATGGAGATAGGGCTTGGATTTTTGCTGGTTATGTGCATATCAGGGATGTAAAACAATTATGAATGTATTATTCAGATTGAACAGATAATGTTTTCATATACAGATACAAATGCAAATTTACTGTAGAAAGCTTGCCAGACATATTCACATCTGGTTGAGAGTGGAGGTGTGCATCAGGATGCAAAAAAACATGCACGTTAACATGAACATGCTTCAGTCCTTAATAATTGCCTGGTCAGGGATATGGTGGGTTAAATTTGTTTAAAAATTTGTTCGAGATTTTTTTTAGAGAATTTTTTTTTTTTTTTTTTACCTGCTTGTGCAGTTATTTTTATTTGTACCTGCCCACAATACTTTTTGTATCTAATCTATATGTTAAGAGTAATTAAGAACTTGAGTGATGTAGCTGAGGTTGAGGAACCATGGAAGACAGGATTTACACACCCAATGCATTTCTACCTCTGTTTGATTTTTTTCTGGAAGCTTTTAGGCCACACCCATGTCGGATGTAAATCAAGATACAGAAATGAATATTTGGAGAACCAAACAACTACAGATTCAGACAGTGGCTTTCTGTTACACCCCTTTTGTGTACGATCAGAACTTTCTGCTAGTACTTGTTCAGAGCAGTGGGTTATTTTCATCTTTGACAATTTTCTCTCAGCAATCCCAAACTTGATCCACAGGCCGTGTAGAGCATCAGAAAGCCAAGGGCTTGAAGTGTGCTGTGCATACTGATCTGGATGTGCTTTATTTGGTGGTAGCTCAGTGGTTGAGGCACTATGTAAGTTATCAGAAGATTTGAGTTCAAATCCCAGGGCTGTTAGAAAAACACTGCTAGACCATTGATCCAAGACCCTTAATCTTCTGCAGCTCAGCTGTATGCACGGACTGTAATCCTGTCTCTTTAGATAAAAGTGACCGCCAAACAAATTTATAACATGCTCCTGCAGAAATCCTGCATATACAGTGGGGAAATAAGTATTGAATGCGTCAAAAAAAATTCAGTAAATATATTTCTAATGAGGCTATTCACATGAAATTTTCACCAGACTTTGGTATTAACTCAAGAAATCCACATACGTAAAGAAGTTCATAAATGAAGTTGTGTAATAAAGCGGAATGACACAAAATGATTTAATACTTAGAGGAGAAGCCCTTGTTTGTCATGACTGCTTCAAGACACTTCCTGTATGAAGATATTAATGGGCCGTGTGATTTTGGCCCATTCTTCTAAACATGTTGTCTTTAAATTTTGTTAATTTGGATTGAAGTCAGGTTATTGACTGGGCCATTCCAACGCCTTGATTTTTTTTACTCTGAAACCAATTGAGAGTTTCCTTTACTGTATGCTTTGGATCGTTGTCCTGCTGGAAGTTCCACCCATGTCTCATCTTCATCATCCTGGTGGATGGCAGCAGATTCTTCTCAAGAATCTCCAAGTAAAGAGTATCCATTCATCGTTCCTTCAATTATGTGAAGTCTGCTAGTACCATGTGATGAAAAACAGCCCCACACCATGATGCTTCCATGTCCTAACTTCACTGTAGGTATAGTGTTTTAAGGGTGATGTGCAGTGCCATTTCTTCTCCAAACATGGTGTGTAGTATGACAGCCAAAAAGTTCAATTTTGCTCTCGTCTGACCAGTGTTCACTCCAAATGAGTTGTAGCAAACTTTAAACAAGCTTTTACATGCCTTTTCTTTAGTAATGGAGTCTTGTGGGGTGAGCAGTGGAGTGCATTGCCTATTGATTTCTCTGTGATGATGGCACCTGCTGCCTCCAAGTGTTTCTGGAGCTCTTTCTGAGTGGTCCTTCGTTCTTGGGCTACTCTTCTCACTATTCTTCTGACTCCCTGGCCAGAAATATTGCGAGGAGCTCTTGTGTGTGACCGGTTGATGACAGAGTGATACTGCTTCTACCTGCAGTTAATGGCTCCAATGGTGCTTACTGGAAGATTCAGAAGTTTTGAAAATATGTCTGTATCCAATTCCATCCATCAATATGTTTCACAACGATAAAGTTGTGAAGGTCTTGGGAGAGCTCTGTGCTTTTACCCAGCATGAGATCTTTCTTGTGTGACACCTTGTTAATGAAAAGCCTTTTTATAGACCATAAATTTATTAACCCAGCTGATATAAATTTGTACAGATAGGAGTTATAATTACTTACTTATTTCAGCTGGTTCCTTGCCTTAGAGAACTGCTTTTTCTTAGTGTGTTCAATACTTTTTTCCTGTGTTATTCCACTTTATTCCACATAACTTTATTTATGGACTTTAATGTTGTGAATTCTTTATATTTCCAGATTTCTTGAGTTACTGATGTCTGGTAAAAATTTGAATAGCCTCATTGTTTTTTTTAAAAGTAGAATATTATTTTAAAAATTATTTTTTTTTTTTTTTTTTTTTTTTTTTTTTTTTTTTTTTTAAAAGTATAAAAATTTTTTGTTATGTGTAAGATTGAATTTCTGGATTCCTGATCATTTCTGGATTCCTGATCAAAAAATCTTTTTGAACTACTGCATGTTTATCAACATGGACATATTTCATTGTTCTAAACCAAATGTATAAATGAACCGTCTGGTGAGTGAGTGACGCGTTTAGATATTTATTCTCAAATGCAGATGTTTCTGACAACATCTCTCTAAAATAAGGCGGAATACCAGTTGTCTGCTAACGAGAATATGTAATAAACAAAGCCATCATCTATTCATCCTCAACTGCTTATCCGTTATTGGGTCATGGGGGCAGCAGCTCCTGCAGGGGACCCCAAACTTCCCTTTCCCAAGCCACATTAACCAGCTCTGACTGGGGGATCCTGAGGCGTTCCCAGGCCAGTGTGGAGATGTAATCTCTCCACCTAGTCCTGGGTCTTCCCCAAGGTCTCCTACCAGTTGGACATGCCTGGAACACCTCCCTAGGGAGGCATCCCGGGGCATCCATACCAGGTGCCTGAAACACCTGAACTGGCTCCTTTCAATGCAAAGAGCAGCGGCTCTACTCTGAGTTTCTCTCGGATAGCCGAACTTCTCACACTATCTCTAAGAGAGAAGCCAGCCACCCTCCTGAGAAAACCCGTTTCGGCCACTTGTACCCGCAATCTAGTTTTTTTCTGTCACTACCCAGCCTTCATGAGCATAGGTGAGGGTAGGAACAAAAATTGCCCTGTAGATCGAGAGTTTTGCCCTCCGGCTCAGCTCTCTTTTCGTCACAACGGTGCAGTAAAGGGATTGCAATACCTCTCCTGCTACTCCGATTGTCCGGCCAATCTCCCGCTCCAATCTTCCGTTACCCGTGAACAAGACTCCAAGGTACTTGAACTCCTTCACTTGGGTTAAGTACTCATACCCTACCTGGAGTAGGCACTATATTGGTTTCCTGCTGAAGACCTCAGATTTAGAGGTGCTAATCTTCATCCCAGCTTCTTCACACAGCTGCAAACTGATCCAGTGAGTGATGAAGGTCACAGACCGATGATGCCATCAGGACCACATCATCTGCAAAAAGCAGTGATGAGATCATCAGGCCACCAAACAGCAACCCCTCCCCACCATGACTATGTCTCGATATCCTGTCCATGAATATCACAAACAGGATTGGTGACAAAGCACAGCTCTGGCGGAGACCAACCCCCACCTGGAACGAGCCCCACTTTTTGCTGAGAATCCGGACACAAAGCTCTCGCTTTGGGCATATAGTGATTGGATAGCCCTAAGAAGGGAACCCCTCACCCTATACTTCCTCAGCACCTCCCACAGTAAACCCATAGTGACCTGTTCATACGCCTTCTCCAGATCCACAAAACACATGTAGACTGGATGGGCATACTCCCAGGCACCCTCCAAGATCCTTGCGAGTGTAAAGAGCTGGTCCGTTGTTCCATGACCAGGACAGAATCTGCATTGTTCCTCTTCAATCCGAGGTTCGACTATTGGCCAAACCCTCCGTTCCAGCACCTTGGAGTAGACTTTACCAGGGAGGCTGAGAAGTGTGATACCACTATAATTGGCACACACTCTCTGGTGACCCTTTTTGATCAGGGGAATCACCTACTACTGAGTATTCCCACACCCGCCCGACGCCTAACACCCTAGTCCACTACAGAGTAGAATAGAGTCCATCCTGTATCCAGGAGTACGGTTCCAGAACCGAGACTGTGCATAGAGGTAAGCCCCACCAGATCTAACTGGTAGCGCTCCACCTCCCGCACAAGTTCCAGTTCTTCTCCCACAGAGAGGTGTTGTTCCACGTCCACAGAGCCAGCCTCTGCTGCCTCAGTCTGGTCCGTCAAGGCCCCTGACCTTCACTGCCACCCGTGTAGCAGTGCACCAAGACCCCCACAGTTCACCCCATGAGTGGTGGGCCTATTGGATGGAGAGGGGGGTGCCACGTTGCTTTTTCGGGCTTTGCCCAGCTGAGCTCCGCGGCAAACCCAGCCACCAGGCCTGGCCTGGCTCCAGACTGGTGCCCCAGGCTTCCTCCGGGCAGGGTAACTCCTCCTCTCTTTGCTTTCTTCATGATGGTTTCTTTGAACCATTCTTAATCTGGCCCATCCGCTGAGACCACTTTGCCTTGGGAGGCCCTACCAGGAGCACAAGGATCCAGACAACACAGCCCTCAGGTTCATAGGGACACACAAACCTCTCCACCATAATAAGATGGCAGTTCCCGGAGAGGCCAAAGCCATCAGTATGATAAAATTAGACAGGCTGTGCATAAACTGGAATAGTGTTCCAGTCTAAACAATTAAACTGTGTATGCACCATGTTTGGAAGAACAATGCAAAAGTCATGGCACCAGTCAGACTTAACCAAGCGCATGAAACTAGGGTGTGTGTGTTTGACCAACTTGGGATGTCTGAGTGTTTATGAATGAAATACTACATGAAGCCGAGCTTAAGCACTTTCTAAAATTGATTTACATGAATGTAAACTGTAACACTATGTTTGTGTATAACCAGGGTCATTGTAATATACTGCACCAACCACTACAATGCTATCATATTCCTGTTTGACTCCAAGAATGTCAACAAACACTGTTCAAAGTATACATACACATTTTTCTGGTTTTATATTTACATATACAGTCCCGTCCATAATAATTGGCACCTTTTTTTCTTTTCCAAAATCAGCATAAAATTAATATAAATTGAATATTAATAATGTATAATACTTTATCTTAACACTATTGTTTTTTCAAATCTTGAAAGTGGTCGTAAATATTCTGTTTTTTTCCTGAAAGAGTCTAATTTCAAAATGATCAGCACAGCCACAGTTATTATCTGGTGAAACCTCCCCCAGAGAGAATAACAGCAGCAGGCCTGTAATGATTAACACCATAAGAAACACTTGTAGAAGTCCTCTTAAGTTAGCATGAGTAGGTTGTTCTTGTTCAATACAGAGTACATAGTTCAAAACCAAAGACTGCAATGATCAGTACAAAACACTGATTTTGTGTTCTTGCAAACAGCTGTCATTTGGATGAAAGTTTGGAGTCAATAATATGTTTAAAGGTCAACATTGATCTGGTCAAAACTGATTTTTTGAAAGCTCCTCATGCTTATTGATGACAAGTGACTTGACAAGTATGCATATTTAGTCAAACAACGCAATAGCAGTTCCACATACTGGGAGCAACTATGCTCCCAACTATGCTTGAAAAATTGTTCAAGAATGACAATGTGCTCATGTTTGCACTTTTAAAATTCTTTAGAGCTGTCAATCATTTTGAGAGGAAATACAGTTATTTAATAATAATTCTCATAATAATTATTAGATCCTCCTTTTTGTCTGAGGAAAAGTAAATACATTTTCCAGTTCCATAGTAAAATTGAATTAATGAAATAAAAATGTATGTTTTTGTATTATTTTTATGAACAACATTAAAGTGAATAGGACCAATAGTTCAGTAGTTGAGCGTACATTTATTTATTTGGCATGAGATACAAGTGCTGCAAATTGCTGCAAGTATCCAACAGCATGCTAGAAACAAGTGCAAGAACATTTAAGAGGGGACCACAACAAATGTTAGTTGTACAAGTGTACATTGTATTTTTTTTATATAGTTTACTCACACAATTTTCTTCGTATGCTGTAGCATAAAAATTTCCCTTCGCTGGAACTAAGGGACTGGCACCCTGTCCAGGGTGTACCCCGCCTTGTGCCTGATGCTCCCTGGGATAGGCTCCGGGCTCCCCCGCGACCCTGAATAAGGAGTAAGCGGTAGACGATGGATGGATGGATGGAACTAAGGGGCCTAGCCCAAACTTGTTCTAGCATGACAATGCACCTGTGCAGAAGTGAGGTCTGTAAGGATATGATTTAACAAGGTGGAGTGGAAGAAATTGTGGCCTGCACAGAGCCCTGACCTCAACCCCACTGAACACCTTCGGGATGAATTGAAATAATTCGTCCCATGGCTTTTGGTTGCTCATCAGTGCCAGGCGTCTTGTCCTTTTGTGGCTGAATGAGCACATGCTCACAGCCATGTTCCAATATTTAGTGGAAAGCCTTCCCAGAAGAGTGGAGGACATTATAGCAGCAAAGGGGGGAACAATTAATTATTAATGCCCATGGTTTTGGAATGGGATGTTCCCAGGTGTCCACATACTTTTGGCCAAATACAGGGTGTTTCAAAAGTCAGGATCCGATTAGAGTAAAACTACATATACTATATGAAACATATTTGGACCGACATACTTGCTCAAAATATTCGTATTGATTCCTGATTTTCTTTTGGACACCCTGTAGCATATTTTGAATATATCTATTAATTCTTATTATAAGATTACCAAATAATAAGCAAAATATACTGTATGACTATTAAGGCAATTTCTAGACATCTTTATTAATTTCCATTTTGAAGTAGCCTTACTCTGTTGGAAAATAATTTTGCTAGTTTTTGCATGAAGCAAAATCATCCATAGAAATATACATTATCTCACAAAAGTGAGTACACCCCTCACATTTTTGTAAATATTTGATTATATCTTTTAAGGTGACAACACTGAAGAAATGACACTTTGCTACAATGTAAAGTAGTGAGTGTACAGCTTGTATAACAGTGTAAATTTGCTGTCCCCTCAAAATAACTCAACCCACAGCCATTAATGTCTAAACAGCTGGCAATGAAAGTCAGTACACGCTGAAGTGAAAATGTCCAAATTGGGCCAAAGGGTCAATATTTTCTGTGGCCACCATTATTTTCCAGCACTGCCTTAACCTTGTGGAGTTCACCAGAGCTTCACAGGTTGCCACTGGAGTCCTCTTCCACTCCTCCATGACGACATCACAGAGCTGGTGGATGTTATAGACCTTGTGCTCCTCCACCTTCCGTTTGAGGATTCCCCACCTGATGCTCAATTGGGTCTAGGTCTGGAGACATGCTTGGCCAGTCCATCACCTTCACCCTCAGCTTCTTTAGCAAGGCAGTGGTCATCTTGGAGGTGTGTTTGGTGTCATTATTATGCTGGAATATTGCATACTGATCATGCTCTGCTTCAGTATGTCACAGTACATGTTGGCATTCATGGTTCCCTCAATGAACTGTAGCTCCCCAGCGCCGGCAGCACTCATGCAGCCCCAGACCATGACACTCCCAACACCATGCTTGACTGTAGGCAAGACAAACTTGTCTTTGTACCCCTCACCTGGTTGCCGCCACATACTCTTGACTATCTGAACTAAATAAGTTTATCTTGGTCTCATCAGACCACAGGACATGGTTCCAGTAATCTACGTCCTTAGTCTGCTTGTCTTCAGCAAACTGTTTGCGGGCTTACTTGTGCATCATCTTTAGAAGATGCTTCCTTCTGGGACGACAGCCATGCAGACCAATTTGATGCAGTGTGCAGTGTATGGTCTGAGCACTGACAGGCTGACCCCCCACCCCTTCAACCTCTGCAGCAGTGCTGGCAGCACTCATACGTCTATTTCCCAAAGACAACCTTTGGATATGACGCTGAATATGTGCACTCAACTTCTTTGGTCGAACATGGCAAGGCCTGTTCTGAGTGGAACCTGTCCTGTTAAACCGCTGTATTGTCCTGGCCACTCCTGCAGCTCAGTGTCAGAGTCGTGGCAATCTTCTTATAGCCTAGGCCATCTTTATGTAGAGCAACAGTTCTTTTTTTCAGATCCTCAGAGAGTTCTTTGCCATGTTGAACTCCCTGTGACCAGTATGAGGGAGTGTGAGAGCGATAACACCAAATTTAACACACGTGCTCCCCATTAACACCTGAGACCTTGTAACACTAACAAGTCACATGACACCAGGGAGGGAAAATGACTAATTGGGCCCAATTTGGACATTTTCACTTAGGCATGTTCACACTTTTGTTGCCAGCAGTTTAGAAATTAATGGCTGTGTGTTGAGTTATTTTGAGGGGACAAATTTACACTGTTACACAAGCTGTACACTCACTACTTTACATTGACGCAAAGTGTAATTTCTTCATTTGCTGTAACACTGACCATGAAAAAGAAACACCAACCAGTTACTGAAGATAAACAAAGAACGAATAAATGATATTGATTTTTCCCCAACTCCAGTATAATGGATTATTCTGTGTAAATTGTATGAGATAATCCCAATTAAGTCTATTTCAGTTCTGGGTTATAACACTATAAAATGTGGAAAAGTTCAATGGGGTGAATACTTATGCAAGCCACTGTATATTAAGGAAAATACTTAAACTGTCTATAAAGTTATATTTGCTGTGAAAGTGTAACTTGACAAAAGTGCATGACGGTGCGTGTGGTGGATGGAATGAGTGTGTGGTGCTCCCACTGGGAAATGGGATGAAAGATATAGTGGCAGCTGAGGTCTCAGTTTATGCTTCAGTCCACATTTTCTTGTGTTAGAGAAGTCATCAAAATGCCTGCTTTACTGACTATATTTTTCACATGGAACTCTCTTCACTCATTTACATTTTGTGGTCCTTGTATCTGGATTATATTCTCATCATATTTGCATTTTTATCGATGATTCCTATCCGACACACCGAATAACTGCATCATTGCTAAAAGAATGTTAATGATCAAAGTAGTAGAAGGTCCTACACCAACCAGTGAGAAAACATTCCACTGTGTAGACTGAAGTGATCCTACCATCACACTGACTGAAAGTCAGGCATTTATTTTCAAAGCCTGTATTGAGCACACACAGGGCAAATAAACAGGCTTCCAGTGTGTGTTTTTACCTCATTCTCATTCAGCAGTATGTCTTCTCTAAACAACTTCAGAGAGAACTGAAAGCAGGGTGTAACCTGCTGTTCGATGATGGACTAATGCTAATGAAAATGAAAGTTGCCCCAACAGAACAGATTCCAATTCGTGACTTGTCACTGTAATATTGTGGTCCACAGATGCATGTCGAAATTAAGCATCCAAATAACGTTATAGCATAACATTACTGTGACACATAAACAATGTTTCCATTAAATGACCAAATTAGATGCAAAAATATGCAAAATAGACTGTGTTTGCTGTGTAAACATTTCAGAGACACACGTTATATACCTGACTGCACATCACTTCCATTACAATGTGTTGTTTTTGGATGTATATACAATGGATATAAAAAGTCTATACCCATCCCCTATGCAAGAGTCTTCTGCAATCCCCCCCAACCCCTCTCACCCCCTCCGCCAACACCCCACCCATTAATAATTCAGATTTTTGTGATATAAAAAAAGGAAAGAATCCGATATAAATAATGTCAGATGTGATATAGCAAGCAACGAAATGTAAGTTTAAAACAAATTTAGGGGTGAAAAAGAAAAATAACATATAGAAACAATAAAGTAGAAAAAATTCTGAACACAGTCACATGCTCCATTATAAAAAGGTTTGTCCACTTATGCAACAATCACATTGAAACTGATGCTCAAAAGACGTGACGTGACGTGATCCAGATTATATGTGTACAGTATCTGATATACTTTGAACATTACTGTGTCAGAACATTTCCCTTGTCCTAGATGTGGGCCAAATAAGCAGCTGTCCTCTGACCCACATATGGGAGTAAATGACAACCCAAATCTGACCCATCTGAACTGCCAGATGCTGCAACACAGTAAAAACAGCCACAAGCGAGCCATATTAGAGAAGTTGATATAGATAACAGCTGTTCTTTATGCACAGTGTTTCTATAGAGTGGCCCACAAAACTACACCTAGGTTATAGTAGTAATTACTATATCTCTTGGTGAGGTCATTTACTCGCAAGGGTTTTCATATCACTGCTATGCACATAAACACTGAACTCATCCTCTCCTTTGCTCCCTCAGACACTCATGTTTCCACTCAGATCTCAGCATGTCTGGCAGACATCTCATCACGGATGGCGGCTCATCAACTGAAACTTAATCCTGGCAAAATTGAACTGCTGTTCATCCCAAGTGATTTATCCTCACATCAGGATTTTGCAATCTTCCTGGACAACTCTCTGATCTCACCTTCAGTCACTGTGTGCAACCTTGGGGTAACCGTGGACAGGCAATTGTCCTTTTCTTCTTACATCTTCTCACACTGCCTGGTTTGGAAATTGCACCGTATCGGATCGCAAGACAATGCAGCGGATAGTGAGGATGGCTGAGAAGATCATGTGGGTTTCTCTCTCCTCCATCATAGACATTTACACCACACGCTGTATCCGCATAGCCACCAGCATTGTGGATGACCCCACACACCCCTCACACAAACTCTTCACCCTCCTGCTGTCTGGAAAAAGGCACCAAAGCATTTGTACCCTCACGGCCAAACTGTGTAACAGCTTCTTCCCCCAAGACATCAATACTCAGAGACTGGACTGACACACACACGTGTACACACACACACATTCTGAACTGAACACCATTGCACTCCCCTTGCAATTTTTGCACATTTCTGTACTGACAACCTGTACTTTTGCTGCTAACTTATATAAAATATATCAACTTAAATTTCTTTTCACTACTATACTCTTTACCTGGCTGCTATCGCAATAACTTCTTTGTCCATATATGGTATAAACTAATGTGCTGAATACTATGTCATAGTATGTTATGTTTACATTTACAGCATTTTAAAAATTATATTGTTATTCTTTTGGCACTACCTGTTATATCAGACACTTTCACACTAGAACTGACTACTGGTCGGCACTACGCTGTCTCTTACTGTGCCTATTGTCCTGTTTTTGTACTGTACTGTCTTGTGCTGTTTGCATGTGAACTTTAAGTATAATGTGTGGTCTTATTTCATTCTGTGTCATCTAATGTAGTTATTGTGTTCTTTTATGTATCACTATGGTCCTGGAGGAACGTTGTTTCGTTTCACTGTGTACTGTACCAGCTGTATATGGTTGAAATGACAATAAAGCCACTGGACTTGACTTCACATCACTCTGACACTCATGTCCATTTCTCCTTTACGACATCACAAGGATTCGTCCATTTCTATCTACACAGACCACTCAGGTGTTTGTTCAGTCCCTTGCCATTTCGAGACTGGACTACTGCAACTGGCAGGTCTGCCTATGAGTGCCGATCAACCTCTGCAACTGATCCTGAATATAGTTACATGACTTGTTTTCAACCTTCCTAAGTTCTCCCACAAAACCCCACTGCTATGCTCCTTCCACTGGCTTCCTGTAGCTGCCTGCATCAGATTTAAAATACTGATGCTTGCCTACAAAGCTAAAAATGGACCAGCACCCACCTGCTTCAAAGAATTTATTACACCCTGCACTGCACCACACACCCTCTGATCCTCTATCACTGCTCAACTGGTCCCACCATCTCTCAGGGTTCAAGGAAGGTATGAATCAAAACTCTTCTCTGCTAGAGATGTCCTAACAGCTAAGTCACTGACAGTATTTAAAGAACATCTACCTACCTCTTACGGAAGAACTTCAATTAGCACTTTAATTATAAAAAAGTTTTCTCTATGTGTTTTCATACTATCTTACCTACCCAACAGAGTTTTTCAGCTGGTGGTAGTCCATGAACTTGTGAACCAGTATCAGGGTTTATTTATTAAAAACACCATACCAATACTAGGTAGGATCCTCTTTACCCTCAGAACAGGCTAAATTGTGTCATGGACTGCACAAGGTGTTGGAAACATTCCTTTGACATTGTGCTCCATGATTATATCACATAATTGCTGCAGATTCATGCAAACTCATGCCGTGAATCTCATTCTACCCATCCTCTACTGGAAGATCCTCTACTGGATTTAGATCTGGTAACTCAAAAGGGCACTAAAGTACACTGAACTCATTGTCATGTTCATGGAACCAGTTTGACTTGTGCTTTGTGACATGGTGCTTCATCATGCTGGAGGTAGCCATTATAAGATGAGTAATTTGCAGCAATCAAAGGATGCACATGGTCAGCAGCAATACTCAGATGGGCTGTGGCATATTAGGGGGCCCAACATGTTCAAAGAAATCACTCTTACACCACCAGGAACCTGAACGTTGACACAAGGCAGGTTAGGTCCATGGATTCATGCTGTTGATGCTAAATTCTAACCCTGCTATCTGCATGCAGAAATCATGCATCTCTCTCTCTCTCTCTCTCTCTCTTCTCTCTCTCTCTCTCTCAAGGACATGTCAGCATATTGAGGGGCTGGGGATTGAACCACCAACTCTGCTATTTGTGGACAACCTGCTATACCACCTGAGCCACAGCTACCCTACACATATTGCACAGTGCTTTTCTGAGATGCTTTTCTACTCACTACAGATCTTAGTAGCAGTACAACTCTTTCGGGTAAATTGTTACTTGAGTTCCCAGATTAAGTGGTAGGGAGTACAAAATGAAGCAAGTTAAGTTATTTAGCAAAGGAAAAAGAGACAGCATGGATGGAACATTTCTTGTTCAAATTTAGTCAGTTGAATGAGGAGTGTGAAATAATACTAGTGTTTGGGTGGTCTGGCTCTAAACTACTTCGACTGCTACTACTACTACTAATAATAATGACAATAACAACAACAATAATAAATACAATTATACAGACATTATACCTTGTAGAGG
This sequence comes from Ameiurus melas, assembly GCA_012411365.1. Taxonomy (NCBI): domain Eukaryota; kingdom Metazoa; phylum Chordata; class Actinopteri; order Siluriformes; family Ictaluridae; genus Ameiurus; species Ameiurus melas. Next base: position 10,676,356 of record CM022762.1, read on the forward strand.
CTCTTACTTAGAAAAACACTAAGACATGCTTATGAACAGTGAGCTACATCGTTGGCTCTATTTTAAAAGCCTATTAATAGACTGATTCATTAATTAATGTCAAATAATAAATTCATGAATTCTGTTTGGTTTGAATGATAACAGTTTTGTAAAACTTGATAATAAATTTCATTGCACCAAATGTATAACTGAATCCTATTTAACAGTGCATATCATTTATTCATGGATGGATTATTTCCAATTATGGCTTAATACTAATTGACGGATGGACGCAGTTCTGCAGTAGCCCTTGTAGCACTGCTAATTGATTATTCATGCTGTGAAATCAATTGGGATTTAACAACCTGTTGTTTGGGTCTGTGGTGTAAAATATGTGGAATCATACTGTCCCATTTTTAAAATTGTTCTTTTAAAATGTAAATCTATATCAATAAATACCTAATTTTACTTACCTCATTATACTTACTTAGCTACTGGCTTAGTAGCTAAATTACTAATTACCAGATTATTATCTAGATAGCTAGATGGTTGGCCAAGTGACACACAGTTATTTCTAATATGGTCATGCTAATTCCTATAATATGGTCATAATTCCTGTAATATGGTCATCTTTAATTTCTCCATATGGGGAGTAATAAAGTATTATATTATTATCTTATGATGTTATTACAGAATTCAATCCAGTTTACACACAGATAGCATTCACATTTAGCATGACTGAAAAGGACTTGGGAGAAGATGATTTATTGTGACTTGCCCCCTTCATTCTCTCCCCGAATTTGGTCATTTACCAAAGTCACCTCTTCCCTGTCTCACAACAGGTACCAACAAGGGCTAGCTATGCTGCATTACAAGGCAGTGTAACACTCAGAGGAAAGCACTAACTGCCCTCTTTTGCATACACAAGCTCACAGACACCCATGATTGGCAAGTATCACTGTGATTGACAGGCAAGACAGAATAGGCAATTTTGTATCCTTGGTTTCTGGCCATGGATGACTGTTGTTTGGCATTGGTCTACACTGGGAGGGAGGTGTTTGGAGATGAGTTTCAGACTATGAGACACTGATCAATTTGACAAAATGCCTGAGGCAATGCAGAGAATCCTTTATGGATCACAGAAGGTACAGCATTCTAAAACACATCCAAAAATACACATTAATCACCCAAAACCACAATCAGGACATTCTGGAAGGGGAGAAAAACAACTCAAAGGGAGAGTTTCAACTTTATCAGTCTGACTTGCAACTGTAATTTATAAAAATGAAGATTGAAAAAGCCAAGGAACTTTATACTGCTTAGGATTTTGAATTGAAATTTATCTGACCTGATTTACTGTGGAGGATGTTCATCGTTTTGAGACAGCACTCTTGCTCTCTGTAAACAAGAAGTTTGACTCATGGATGTGAGCTGACATGAAGATGGCATGACAGGTTGAGTCAAAGAGCATGAGTCTTAAACATTTAAGAATGCCACGTTCTGCTATGTTTGGCTAAATGAGAAGATAATTTTAAGGAAATTATGTGAATTCCACTGGTGGCAAATATTACTTTACATGTAAAATAAAATAGATCTTTACAGTTTATTCGGATACATGTGTGCCTACATCTACAGCTACAAAAGCTATGTCTACTTCAACATGTAATAATATACAGTACAAGTAGAAAATTATAAAGCTAAGAATAATGAAACACATGGCATATAAATGTTAAATTGTAGAAAATATGGTTGTTGTAGCTCACTGGTTAAGGCTTTGGCCTACTGTTCAAAAGGTTATGCCTTCAAATCCCAGTACCACCAATTTGCACTTTTGGGATCTTAATCAATGCTCAGCTCTTAAGCAACGCTGCTCAGCTCCGTTGTAAGGTACACTGGATAAATGTTTTTGACAAATGAATTAATGCAATATCACTGGGAAAATTAATTGTTTCCAACCCACGTTAACAAAGTGAGGAGTTACGTCCCCATTCAGTCTGACCACCAGTCAACTCAGCAACGGTTTATAACTGGGATAGGTGTTTGACTAGCCCAGGTGAGTGTTGGGAGGCAGCAGGGTGTTGATTAATCTGACTGCCTCAGGGAAGACTCATACCACTGCACATGCACTAACCCAGTAAGAGTCATTACACTGCACTTTACATAGCTGCATCATTCACTTTAACAATGGGACTAGTTTTTGATGCCAGTATTGCTACTATACTTGTGCTGCTTCATTACACAATAGCTTAGATTTTACAGTCTATGTTCTGTGTATCCATTGTCCTTTGTATTTACTGCCATGTGTATTTATTGTTTTGTTTTGTGTATTTATTGTCTTAACATGTTCTCTGATCGTTGTGCTGCAACTGTAATTAAATATGTACAATGAGGTGTAAAACTGATTGCATTTGTGACTTGTTTCCTGTGTCCACTGTTGGCAGTGATTTGGCTTCAGGTAGTGTTACCTTCAAACACATGAATGAGAATAGGGCTTTTTAGAAGAAAAACACTAAGTAGAAGCATTGTGTGTAGTGAACAATGTTTAAAACACATAGAAAACATTTTATTTTTGACTCAAAAATAATAAAAGGTGTAATATTTTGTCCTGAATTTCTCCTTGTTTATTGGATTTTTTTTACATTTTATTTATTTATTTATTTATTTTTGTCCTGAGCAGCAATAGAAGAACCAAGAGAGAAACAACTAAACACGTTAGGGGTTTGGGTAATTGCTAATATCAACCAATAAGCGCTATCATTTAATGGGTGCAAACAGGCACACAGACACAATGCCAAGAACACCCATACAGAAAATAATATGTCATTGCCAGCACTGGCAAGTAGCCACGCTAGGCTTGTTTATGCCAAGAACTGCATATATGGCCAAACCTATCTGATTCAGCGAGACAGTGTATTGAAAGCTAATATTGCTGAACAATGAAACTTCTAAGTGAAATAAGCTTTCTTCCGAGCTAATTCCATGTATTGGCAACAAGACAGGAATAAAATAAAGCATTCAAAGTCATCATTGCATCCTTGGACTACTAATCCTTTGCCCAGCAGGAATAATCCATAAAATCCATTTGAACCAGATGAAATGGATCAAACATTGTGGAACAGCTGCTCTATCATGCACATTGTCTGTTCATAATCGTACGTCATGATGAAGTATGAATCAATGAACTCAAAAAGAGAGAATGAGCAAGGCCACATTTGTTTGGTCCGAGACATGGACACTGCTTGTGCCTTGTTAATGTCGATTCACTGTGATCTCTCTGGTTGAGAATGTATCACAAATCGCATTGTATCATTGTGTGCTTGTCAGTATGATTCACAGCATTGACTGTCTTCTACCACACGTTGAGTGTAAACCAGGTCTCATCTGACCACCTTCTAGTGGTCACCAAAATGGTTTGACTACACAAGAACTATAAGATAACTATAACATGGTGCTTTTTTTTTTTTCCTTTTCTCGAGTATAGCCCGTGTCTGAAAAAACAAATGCAGACACAACCTCAACTCTCTTGAAATATTGTAGTTTCACTGAGTGACCCCAATCCCCATCTCTGTCCTACAAATGCATTGGCCTTGTTTCTGGTCAGTTGTTTCTGCACTCCTGAAAAGTTTTATACCTGGATTGGAGCATTCCAATGTAATATGTAATTTGTCATGTTATATAGTACTCAATATTGCATCTCTCAGCCTCAATATTTTGTAAAAGAATTATAATTTATGTCATTCTGTCAGTGCTACAATCAACATGCATTATTCAGTACAATTATTGGTAATCTTCACTGCGAGCAACCAACCCTATAATATATCTCCCATTACCATTCATTGTGTAATGCTTATTTCAATCCTAGCGAATTGGTATCAGATACACTAGACAGACCCTAAAGCCAGGCTTTATGGAAGAGTGACAAGAAGAAAGCCATTATTGTGGAAAAAACAAACAAACAAAAAAAAACAATGAAAGACAGTGTTGGAGACCCAGCACTCACAAATGTGTAAAAAGGCTCTCTGGACTGATGAGACCAAAATGTAACTTTTTGGCCTTGGTACAAAATTCTATATTACTAGAAGGGAACTGACCACTGCTCATCACTCTGAGACCAGAAGCTGGTCAGGGTTGAGGGCAAGATGGCAAGATTGATGGAGCCAAATACAGTGTAATCCTAGAAGAAAACCTGTTCCACTCCATGACACTTGAGGCTTGGGCAGTAGCTTTACTACAATTAGAAAAGCTATTAGTGTACATTTGTCAGACGTTAGGTGATCACTGCTTTTAAAGTCAGATAGTAAATAGAAAAGAAACCATACACCCACTCATCACTAATTACAGATCTTCGGCTCTCATGTTGGAGGGACCCTTGGTGATGCAGTGACTGCACCTCTTGCTTTTTATTTAAAAGGCAACAAAAGGCAAGAGAAACGGAATTGGTCCACAAAATGTCAGCATCCATAAATGGACATTGTCGTGTTGAGTGACTGGCAATGCACACAAGAAGTACTCAATTCTCACAGGAACAATTAAATTCAGTGTTGCTCTGTGAGTTGTAGCGAGAATAAGACCTTCACAGACAAGGTTGTTGCTGTTTGCCTTTGTATTGATGGATACATGCATTTGTGTTGTATAAGTATCATTAGCATCTGAATAAAGTTGTATATTATCTACTTAGTCTCTACTAATTTATTTTTTAAATGAACGATACTCTATGCTCCTGGAAACACTGAGGAAAAACTCAGATGTGGAAATGTCAGACAGTATGGTCTGTAAATCTTTGGTTTTAAAAGTTCCTCCACCTTAGATACATCACTCCAGTTCATAATTGGTGTCAACAAGAGATAGAGATAGAACTGGTTTTTAATTGTGCAGTTTTGTTTGTACCTTCCCACAAAATTTTGTTGGTTCTATTTCCCAAAATATAAACAAACTAATAGTCTGGTCTAAACAATTGTAAGCCTGATCAGGCAGTTACTAAAAATTAATAAAGGAACAATGTAAATGCATTGCCAGCACACATTTATGGTCTTTGTCTGCCACACTGTTTGTTAGTGCCCCAAGATTACTTGCATAGAGCTTCTGCTTGCATGACTTTTTTTGCTTTCACTTGTGGGATCCCAGTCCCGATGCTCACCTCTAATCTTAATCGGACGCCCTGTGAACCTTTCTGGCAATTTTTAAAAATAAATAAATAGTACACCTCTGTATTTGTATCTGTTAGAGCACATTATCATTTCATTCAGAATAATGTTCATATTCTGTTACATCCTTAGTGTGCTGTCATAAAAATGAGGACAATTAGTTAGTCTGATAGCTTCTTTTGATTTGCAGTTATCAGAAGAGGTGAATAATGGATGCAGCTTCAACTCAAATATAGATAAAGAAGATCTAAAAAAAATTAAATAAATTCTAAAATAGAGGGCATTGAGCCCACTCTAATTTGAAGAGAGACTACTGCTTAAGTCACCTATCTCACTGGTTTTTCTCCTGAGACAAGAGGCACCAGTAATCTCACATGTCTCCTTTAGAATTAAAGGTCTCAATAAAGTCACACTGTGCTCAGATGTGACGAGTTAATAATATGTCAAGTTCATTCAAATATACTACCAAACCTATTTAGTGATGATTACTACAAGCATACTAATGTGCATTTAGAAAGATGAACAGGTTGCTTTTGTCTAATTATATGTGGAGAGAAGTACAGATGTACAAAAATGTGAAGTACAGATGCACCTAAACCAGTGTGTTTTTGATATGCCAGTCGAAGTACTTGAAGAGAAGTACACTCATGTGCTTTTTGCATGTTAGCATCCTCTTTTCAAATATCATAATGCTTTTCAGATATAACTTTTTTTAACTTTTTTTTTTTTTTTTACTTGTGTTTTCTGTGTAGCTGTTCATCCAGCACATGAAAAATAAAAATAATTTGAATCTGTAAACTAAATCGCACTATCCAGTGTCACCCAGCTGAGAATGGGTTCCCTTTTGATTCTGGTTCCTCTCAAGGGTTCTTCCTCATGTCATCTCAGGGAGTTTTTCCTTGCCACTGTCGCCTGTGGCTTGCTCATTACTGATAAATTCATACATTTAAAATCTATATCCAGAATGTATATATTTCTGTAAAGCTGCTTTGTGACAATATCCAATGTTAAAACCGCTATACAAATAAAACTGAATTGAATTTAATTGAATAAGGTCAAACATCCTTTATCTCTCATCTCACATCTCTTTTTTGTCTCTTCTATTTCTCTTAAGGAAGAGTGGCATCCCGTTCAGATTGGGCTCGGTATTCATGACGAGCAGTATTTCACTGATACACGCAGTGAAACGTCCCAGTGCATCCCACTGTGGTGATATAGACACTCTTGGAATGCTGCGTGATCAATCAAAGTAGTGTACCAGAGCTAAATGTCGTATAACAGTATTTAAGTATATCAAGTTAAATCTAGGAAGTGGAAGCAAAATTAACCAACCATCATCAGGAGTGGGGTTTCCTAAACTGGGAATCTTACTCATGAGAGTACAGATTTCTAAAGATCTAGTTGTTTACAACAGATGGTTACAGATTAAATTTTTGCTGTACATGCCCTTTAATAGCTGAAAGATTCATTGGTATTCTGGTATGTAAATGTAACTCTAGGGAATATATAGCTGACATCACATCATATTGTATTGTGGTATCAGCCATATAGTGAGGGACACTTTGCTTTCTGTTTCACAACATCAATATTATGATAATACTTTTATGCTGATAATACTGCTATGTGGAAAAACTGTATTAGCAAATCAAGGAGAAAGTCTGGCTGGAAGTGGATGAAAGGGCTTGACATCTTAATGACAAGGTAGAAGAAAAAGTAGGTGTGATGAAATCAGCTTAAGAAAATCAGCAATTGAAGCTTGAACTTGATGAAAAGATGATACATTTTTTAAACATGATGAAGCACATAAATGAATGAACACTATTATCTCTTTCATTTCCAGTGTTTGTGGTGGCCATACAATTGAGAAGTGACAACATGTTATAGAAAATTGTGGTTTTCTTGAAATACTGTTTCCAGGTTACATGGAAATAGCAGACCGTGTTTTTTTTTTTTTTTTTTACATGAAAGAAAGTAGGTATTATGTTCCGAGGTAAAGAATCAAGCATCCCAACATCCAAAAAATGACATTGTCAGTTGGATGTAAAGGATGAAAAGAAACCAAGAGTGAAAACATGTCTGAATCTATGTTGAGAGAGTGATTGGCAACGTATTCAACAAGTACAAAGTTCTCACAGAAACAGTTTTAATCAGTGTTGTTTTGCTATATGTGGGTGACAATAAAACCTTCTTATACATATGTGCTGTCATGTTGCGTAAGTAACATTAAGTATCTGTATGTAAATGTAAATGTAAGTATCTAATGTTGCATATTACTGATAAACTGACCTGCAAAATCATGTTGTACTCCATAAATTAGCTTCCTATGATCAATATTGCTTCCTGCTATTAAAACACAAATATAGAAAAATATAGTAAATACAGTTAAGTACAGAATGGTGTTTTATTACCATTGTGTAACTGTATGTATATGTGTCATTTAACACTGCTTAAGCATTGTACAAGAGTTATATTGACAATGCTTTTCAAAATATAGCTGAACAGAGTGGATGAAACCAAACATCATCAGCTGTAGGGCCATCCTCAAGTCCGACACAGCCAACATTAAACCACTGGACCCTGCAGTTTTCATTTTTGCCTACTACCAAGTCATATTTTTTCAGGTCTGTTACAATTTTTTTTCTTTGTTTGTGTTTCTCTTTTTAAACACCTCCTTTGGTTTTGTGCAATGTTGGAACATAAAGGCTGCACATCTATGTCAAAGTCTTACAAACCACTCTTCAACTGTTTTCTTTTTGCTGCAACATGTGTGCTCATAGGTGAGTCTGTGGAGGCTGCGTGAGTAAAGTGCTGAGCAACAAGTTCTGTCTTGAAAAAACTGCTGTGCTTTCTGTCTGCACATCCTCCAGAATGCATGTTTTGCTAGAATACATAGGACAATGTCCAAACCAAAGTTATAATACTTAATATCAGTGACAAATATTTGTGTCTGAACCAGTGTTTAGTATCTGTGTCTTTTTTTTGTTTCAGTTCTACTTTTCAATGAACTATTTCAAGTCAGAATTCACTGTTTTCATGCCTGCATGGTTCCTGGATCATGCTGTGTTTGTATTTTGCTGAGCACTTAATCTCAAGACAACCTCTTTCACAGCAGACACAACACATCACAAAGGTGATGGCCTGACTTGTGGCAAATCAGAGGTGATGATAAATGTACACGTTGCAACCACATGCCTGTAGTGCTTTTGATTTGTTATATAACTGCACACTCATTCTCCACTTTATTAGAAACAACTGTACACCTGCACATTCATGCAATCATATAACCACTCCTTACAACCATGGTGAGCAGAAAAGCATCTCATTTAAATATATTTACATTTGTAGCATTTAGCCTTATCCAGAGAAAGTTACTTATCAGGTGTAGATTTTCCAAATTTTTACCCGTCTATTTTAGGTGAACCAGTGCCTACTGTAGCCTCAGGTTTCTGATGTGGTCTTCTGCTTTTGTAGCCTATCCATCTTAAGGTTCAGTGTGTTGTGCATTCTGAGATGCTTTTCTGCTCACCACGGTTGCAAAGAGTGGTGATTTGAGATAACGTAGCCTTTCTGTCACCACTCTGACCATTCTGACCTCAAATCAATAATATCATGCCATTGTTTACAAGGATTTCTGAACACTTCCTAGAATCTTAATTTAGCTTCCTCTGCTACTGAGAAAGATGAGATTGGGAATGAGGTTGAATGTGATATAACAGTGACCTTTTATAGGGTACACGTGAAGTTCAGGTCATAAGGTGACTGATCAATTAGCAACTCACAGAGTTGTTTGGATCCATCAAGTTTACGGTCACACAGAATGAAGGGGGACTTCATCTTCATCACTGAATATGTTTACATGGACAGCAGTAATCTAATTGACCTTATTCTGAATAAGACAATATTGTGATTAAGGTGTTTACATGAGTCACTTTTAGAATATGCCTTTCATGTTCAGGTTTTACATGTTATAGAACATAGATCGATTAACAGCACACGTCATTACATCCCCACACCAAGCCGTCCGATGTTCCCTCCAGAAATTATATCTACTATTATATCTACATATATTATATGTCTACATGGTACCGTATACAGTTTGGGTGTTTTTATTTTAAATTTGAAAAATTTTAAACTTCGGTTAATTATTTGTCATGCTATACGTTTTAATAGACAACTGCTTGAAGCCATGGGTTGCATCCCAAACCGCATATTTTCCTACTGTATAGTAGCTGAGATACATGTATTTCACTCACTATATACTGTAGCAGGTAAGTACGCGGTTTCGTACGCAGCCATGCTCTCTTGTTTGCCGTGAAATAGTTGAGCTCTGCCGTATGTGATCGTGTCCTGTCACAAAATATTGTGAAGACGTTAATAGTGTGATTAAGGTGTGTACATGTCTGGAATACATGCTGATAATGCGACTAAAATAAGAATACTCCACGTCTTAATTCAATTTCTGTTTACTTCGAGTATGACTTTAATAGGATTAAGGTAATTGCTGTTTACATGGTAGTTTCTTAATCAAAGTATTGTCAGGTTAATCGGGTTAATATTGGATTATTGTTGTCCATGTAAACATACTGACTGTCTGTCCTGGATCGAGTTCAGAGTAATCAGGAAGCATGCTGAGAATGGCAGCTTTGTCACCAAATTGATGCAACTGATCTGAATAAAATGCTGTCCGTTCCACAGGGATAGGTCCTGCAGTTGTGGTCTCATGGCAAAGTCCTCACGACAGGCCTGTTGTGTGTCTAACTATCCAGACATCTGTCCAGTGCCTTCTTCTTGGCAGAAGCAGAAGTGTAATCAATTCTGTGTCTCACCTCAGCATGCATATTGTTGACATTGCTTAGGAGCACCAAGTAAGCAGGCTTGTCTGTCACCATCCTTCATTCCTGGCAACAGAAAGCTCTAGCTTGAGCAGCAGGACTCCAATATGAGTACATATCTCATCTATTCCAGCCAGACATGTACAGGGTGAGAACAACACTTCACCTGACAACTTAATGGAGGCCCAAGTCTCCAGGGGGTCTCATTTAGTCATTGGGCACAGGGCACCATACACACACACACACACACACCTTCACACCTTGGGGCAATTTAGCAAGGCCGATTCACCTCATTCACTCATGTTCAGTTACCACTTTATCCTGATTAGGGTTGCAGTAGATCCAGAACACTGCCTATTGCAGGGCACCTTGCATACACAAATTGAATCACACATGTTTTTGGGAGTTGGGAAGAACCAGAGAACCCAAATGAAACCCACACAGGCAGCTAGCTCAGGGGGTAACCCTGAAGCTGTGAGACAGCAACACAACTCTCTCCACCACCATACCACTTGATGTTTCATAGAAACTCATTGTGCAAACATGTATTTGAACTTGCTTTTTCCCGTTGATGTAGTTGTGATTTGCATTTTGAGTTTAAATGCAGAAGTGAAATGGTAGCCATAGCAATAAGTTTATCTTAGTTTGAGACTTTACCCCAACATTCAACAGCATGATACATCTCCATATTCCCTATTCAAATCACAGGGGCTCATTAAATCCTCAGTGTGTACAGGAGATCAACTAAACATGCAATTACAGACCATTTATATGAATGACTTCTAAAATGGCTCCACCTCAAACATCAACACCTTCCCATGGGAGCAAATTAAATCTCCAGCAACATTTCCACTATTTAATTTGTGCCTCTATGTGGAGCTGTATCTGCATGACAGGCTGACAGATTTGCCCAAGTGAACTTAGGTTACTTTTCGCATGCAAGCAGGAAGGGAGGGAAAAGCATATTCAAAAGGCCTCCATATCATACCATGCCAACACAAGGCATAGCCTTGCTTGCAACGTCTCTGCTTGCATAATCTCCTTCCAGAGAAAATAAAGCACATTCCCATTTTCAACACTCAGGTTTTAATGAGCCCAGGGGTTACATCACTGCCTCTGATGAGAGACTGGAGGCAGCCCTGATTCAAACAAATAATGCTGTTTTAAAATTTCCTCTCTCCTGCAGAAATGATATTTAAAAAAAATGTATTTAAAAAATAGTTATGAACTTAAGTTACACACGGTGATTGTTAGCGGTATCCTGTGGGATAGCATGAGTGTTGTGGAAAAAAATGTGAAGGCCTGTGCCAGCTATGATCAATGGCTGCAATGAAAATTATTTATTTTGTCTTCAAATATTAATGCATCATTTGTGGTGGTGATATCATGCACTGGCTACAACACCAGGCAAAATCTATTGCTGACTTGCATTAAAGAAATAATGCCAAACAAATGACATTTACAATGCTGTAAAAAAGTATTTGCTGATTTCTTCTGTTTTTCTCTCACTTTATATAACTGGAGATCAGTCTTTCTCAGCACTGTAGTGGAATCTTGGCCCACTCTTCTTTGCAGAACTGCGTTAGTTCAGCCACACTGGGGGTGAACTGCCTTTAAGGTCCTGCCTCAGCATCTTAATTGGTTCAAGTCAGGAGTTTAATTAGGCCACTACAAAACGTTAATTTGTTTTTAACCATTCAGTGGTGGACTTACTCCTATGCTTTGGATCATTGTCTTGTTGTATAAACCAGTTATGCTTGAGTTTCAACTTACAGACTGAAGACCGGATATTCTCCTTTAGGAGTTTCTTGTGGAGCGCAGAATTCATGTTTGCCTCAATTATTGCAACTTGCCAAAATCCTGAAGCAGCAAAGCATCCCCACACCATCACACTTCCACCACCATGCTTGACCATAGATATGATGTTCTTTTTGTGGAATTCTGTGTTTGGTTTACGCCAGATGTAACAGGACTGCCGTCTTCCAAACAGTTCAACTTTTGACTTATCAATCCACAGAAAATTCTCCTAAAATATTTGAGGATCCTCAAGGTTTGTTTTGACAAAATTTAGATAAACCTTAATGTTCTTCTGGGTTAGCAGTGGTTTTCACCTCGCCACTCTTCCATGGATGCCATTTTTCACTTCCATGGATGTCTTTCTGATAGTGGAGTTACGAACAGTGACCTTTATTGATGCAAGAGAGGCCTGTAGTTTCTTTTATGTTGACCATGGCTCTTTTGTGAGTTCTTGGATTAGTCGTTGCTGTGCTCTTGGTGGAATTTTGGAAGGTTTGCAAAATTCCACTTCTGGTAAGGTTCACTACTGTGCTGAGTTTTTCAATTTTTTAGATAATGGCTCTCAATGTGGTTCATTGGAGTCCCAGAGCCTTTAAATCAGCTCTGTAACCCTTCCCAGACTAATGTATTTCAATCACCTTCTTCCTCATAATTTCAGGAATTTCTTTCAACTTTGGCATAATGCATTACTGGGTGAGACCTTTTAACCAACTTCAAGCTGTTGAAAAAAGTTATATTTAAATGTTGATTTGATTTGAACAGGGCTGGCAGTAATCAGGCTTGGTTGCTGAACCCCATTAATGCAGTTTCATAGATTTGGGGAATTACTAACTAATTCAGTCAGATCACTTTTTCCCCCCATTCAGAAGTTTTGATGTGAATATTAACTGCAGCTCTTGAGTCTGCATCTTTACACACCGCGCAGCCTGATTGGATAGTTGTATAATTTTGTGAATTAGCAGGTGTACAGTTGTTCCTACTAAAGTGGACAGTGAGTGTGTAAAAACTGTGAGAGTTGATTCAGCACTGTAGATATTGTTGTAGATATGTGCTTGTTTTAATGCATTGTGACATTTCTGGCATGCACAGCCTTTCTCATAGTTAATTACTGCAAGCGCCCTTCCTGGTTTATTAAATAAATCCCAGAGTTGACAGATTGGATTGATTCTCCCTCAGCCCAATTATTGTTTAAAAACCTCACACCAGTTCCACTATAAAGCAATCCCACATGAACATTAAACTATATATATATATAAAAAAGATAGAAAACAGAACATTCTTTCCCTTAATCATTAGATTCAAGGGTGTAACAATTGGTAAGCAAGTAATGCAACTGCATCAGGGTCCTCCTATTTTATATATATATATATATATATATATTTCTGTAAAACTATTCAAATAAGAAGTTTTTAAATAAGGACTTGTGGATTTTGGTTTGGTTTTTAAAAAAAACAGCACTGGGGAATTCTGGGACATTACTAGTAATTGCGAACATGTGGAATATGTGCAAAACAGAACCAAGTTGAACTTGGATTAAACAGTGATGCCATGGAGTTTGAGTATAGACACAAAAGTAGCTTTTAGAAATGAAAACTAAAAGAAACGGCAGAGAAAGATCATAAACTGCCAAAAATAGGACATTTGTTTAAAAAGATCGCTCACTGACAGTGGCTCCTGCCGTGCATTCTTTTCTAAACTGAAATTGATTATATAAAAAGAAAATTATCTGAGGAGCTCAGTGGGACAGAGCTGTCTCTCTGAACTTACCATACCCTCGATTGAGAATGCCCTGGCGCACCAGGTGGATCTTAAGGATTTGATCGAAAACTTTGCAAAGAGGAAAGCCCGGAAATTGCCGCTACGATGTAAGTGAGCATCTTTCTAATTATTTTAATGATCAGGTATTGTGGTTGGATAGTAGGCAGAGGGGCCTATGTGTGCACAGCCAAAGCAATGTGTTATCTTTAATGGTGTGTCATCACCAATGTTTTTTTAATTTGTTGTGGTGCACCTACTCCTGATTTGTTTAGTCATCTCTTTGCTACTGTAAAATATGTACGATAGTCTATGTTGTTGAATATTGACACTAAGGTCTGCTTAGGGGGCTTGCCTTGACAATCCTGCATTGGGGCTCATTTTTGGCTCATTATGCCACTGGTTAGATTTGTTTCCACTCCTACAGAGATCTGCCAGAATATTTACTTAATTTTTAACTATTTATGCCAACTCATAGTTGCTTGTGCTTTATGTAATAGATATCCATTAAATCATTCCTTTTTCTATGTCTTAGTGCATCCATGCTTCACACTTACTATTTTTACTCTCTAGTATAATGGAAAAAAATACAAGTGCTACAAATAGGGACCACCACAACTTTGATTTCTAGTGACAACATGATTAACAACACGCATTATCATTTTGTCATGCGATGACATCACCCAAAAAATGGTTTCCCCTTTTCAAGAATAACATACACAATATTCCCCTTTCTCATAATTTAGTTCCTCCACGAAGACATGTTGTCTGATCTCTGGTTCTCTAGTTTGCTACTGGAGCTGCAAGGATACGCTTCAGTGTGAGCTGGTAATGAAGCCCCAATAAGCTCCAGTGCTACATGGGTTGAGGCGGGTGTGTGATAATTAACCTAGAAACCCAGGACGGAACTTCAGATCTGTTTCTTTCTAAAAGGTATAAGCGATCACTTAGGGTCCACAGACAGAAAAATAAATCAAAAATACACTTTACCATCATTTCGCAAAAGGTTTTGTGTCAGGCAGTCAAATGGGAGCACTTTGTGGTGTTAAAAGAATAGAAACAGTAATTTACATATCTGAATTAGGTGACTAACATCATAAGATCACAAATAAGTAAAGAAAACAGATTTGAAATTGGTCCAAAATACAGGTAAGAAATGAATACAAATTAATTTAATTTAGTCAGTTTGTCTGATTCTACTTGAAGATATAATTGCAATGACAGACCAAACTTTTTTTTGCTACACAATTCCATTTTCTCCCATAACTTCTTCTGAAAGGTTTTGTCCATGCAACAAACAGTCCTGCTAACCTGCCACTGTGTCCAGCTGGTGCAGATTTAGTGAAGGTACCAAAGCTATAGAACCCGAACATTTAGCAGAATACTACACAAATGACTGATGGAAAGGAAAAACAAGCACAGCTCCACTTTTCTGGTTCTAAAGGACCTAGTATTGTGTGCAGTAAAAAAAAAATCCTTCAGATTCTTAAGATCCTAATCATTAATGATCTAATGAACCTTTGGCTTTGTGTAATAAAGTAGGAATAATAGTGGAAATGTATAGCTCTAGGTAGTGCAGTTACTCTATCATATATAATATATTATATCATATATCATACATTCACCAAAAAGTAGCTGAACATATCTAGTTTTTTTTTAAGTATCATTATTTTATATTTTGTATATTATTACTTTCTATTTGAAGATCAGTTTATTTTCATCTGGTATTTGCTTTAGCTTTGTGACTTTCTATTATTTTAATTTAGTTTTCAAATTTATTTTGTGACACAGTGTGTCCTTCAGTTGTTTGTGTCTGATTTCCCGAAAGGAATGCATGAAGACACACTGAACATTGTGTAACTTCCTTGAAACAACCAAAGCATGTTTAACATTTGTTATCACTAGTCTACAACTACACTGTCAGCAAATAATCTTGCTGAATGTGGGTCAATAAAATGATCTAGCCTACTTTTCTGCTTATGTTAATAGTTTTAGTATAGACTAGTATAACATTCTTCCACAGAGCAATTCTTTTTTGTGGAATGTAAGATCGTACAATCACGAAGGACTCATACTCAATCTGGCAACCCACACCATTCTTCAAATGCATGCCCGGAGGAAAGCAGCAGGTGGGAAATATATATATTGCTGCTGATGACACTTTTTTTCAGCGACTTGCAACAGTTCTTTTTTAAACTTAATGTCATTTGTATTGGAATGAGAATGTGGGGTCAGGTTAGACACCGGAGAACATCCGCAGTGTTAATTCAGCTCATACCCTGTTGAGATAACCCCTAAAGTGTTGAACGGACACTTACAGGGTTGCCAAGTTAATATCAACAATGCTAAATTAACTAGTGAAGGGTTAACACGCCATGAACTTATTTATATGAACTTAACACCTATAGTTTTACATAGATAGATAGATAGATAGATAGATAGATAGATAGATAGATAGATAGATATAGATAGATAGATAGATAGATAGATAGATAGATAGATAGATAGATATATAGATACTTTATTGATCCCCAAGGGGAAATTCAAGATTACCCTTTATTCTACATGACCCTTTATTGTGCACAATTAACACTTACTAGTGATCAGTATTAAAACCATGAACTTTGTGTGTTCTGAATTAACACCTACAGCATTACAAGTCTATTGTTGAATGAAGGCCAACCCAGAGCTGAATTAACCCAGTGATAGTTTAGTAATGAATTAGTATTCAGTTAATTAATCTAACTAAAGTAGTCAATAAGTCAATTAAGGGTCCGGTCCACATTGTAGGGGTTTATACAAGACAGTAAGGGATCAATTCTGGTCAATTCATCAATCAAGTTTGTTCATGTTATGGTTGATGTAAGTGTTCATTCTACACAAGTTCTCTTAAATCGGTTAATTCTGCGCCTTTTCAATACCGTTGGAACTAGTATGTGGGGTCAGTCCACACACACACACACGCGCGCGCGTCAATTCCACTATTACTGTGAAGAATGTTACATGAACCTGTGGCAAATCTCGTGTTGAATGTACACAGCACAGTATCAGCTCGTGATGTTGTGCGTGTTAATTCTTTTCAGTAACACTGTGTATGTTAGTTCGGCACGGTGTTCATCCTCTATAGCAGTGTTGGAGCAGGCTCCTCAGCCTTTACTGACGCCCTCCGAATGAAGTTTTGCCAAAGTGCCTCGCGCTGTTTTGAATTCCACGTCTACCCGCAGCGCGCGGAGCGCTCCCTTATTTGCATATGCATACCTGGTGAGCCAATGGTGTGCCACGGGGCGTGGCTTCTCCATCAGCGCGGTGCTGGCGGCTCTCGGCTCGCACAGGTCTGTATAAATGGGAGCTCAGTCGCGCGCACAGCTCATACAATAACGCATGCACGCACACGCAGGGTCACACACTCCGCGTTAATCCTTCTCCAGCAGCAGTTTGGATGACAGTCCGGGTTTTATTTTTGCCAAGAAGTGGACAGCGTTTTTTGTTCATGCTTCCAGGTTTGTGTGTCACTTTGGACTTTTTTTTAATCTTTATGGAGTTTCTTTTTTATTATTATTATTATTATTATTATTATTATTATTATTATTATTATTATTATTATTATTATATATTATTTTTATTATTATTATTATTATTATTATTATTATTATTATTATTATTATTATTATTTTAGATCTATGTAGATCCGTTCTAAAGGTCGACAATTCAATAGAACACAGGTGCGTGCGAGCTCATTTTTCCTGAGAGGAGGGAAACTCGGGTTGGTATTTTTTCCATTCAGTGTGCACCTTTCCATATTTAGGCTCGTGCAATTAAGGTACCGCCTGATTTAATTGCTACTCGGGTTTTGCGTTTTAGCATGCACAACACTTCAAATGTATAAACCCCAAACAAACCATCTGAATGTAGTGCTCTGGAGTCACTCATTCCACTGTTATACTGGCAACCTGCTGTTTAAATTCCAGTCCCCAAGTCCTTATCATTTGAAATCCGCTTTCAGTGAATCTCCCTATTCAAAACTCATGTGAGACTGGTAAGTCAGGTGGGATAATCCACAAGATGTACTGGGCAGAAGGACTGAAGAAGCAGGACTGGGAAATCCAGTAGATCGGCAGAAACAGAGCTGAACAGCTGATTTTGAGCTGTATGCACGTGGTCGCATTCCACGGTGCAGAATCGTGTCAGTGCAGTCATCATCATCATCATCATCATAATAAGCGTCTAGATCTGAGTTTGTTAAGTAAGCGCACTTGGAAACTTCAGTCCTTGGTGTGATGCTGAGATGAGCGACCCCCGAGAAGAGCACCTGTTACGGCATCGTTGCATCATCACACACACACACAGGTGAGCGCACGTTTATTTCTATTCTTATGAGACGTTATGATCAAACGTATCATGATCAAACACTTCAAGTGTTAATTGAAGAGATAACTGAATAAAGTGTTGTGGAGGAAGATCAGACGCATCTTATTTGCACTGCAGACCCTTCAGTGTTGAATCGAATACCTAGGTAAGGTGTAGTTTTCAATTGCCTCTTATAGTTCTTCAAATAATGCCGTCTTGGCGTGACACCTGAGCATAACGTCTGAATGAACACCTACACTGTTGAAATAACTCTTAGAATCCTAAACATTTCCGATTTCAGATCAGTGTAGATGTTAGTTCAACACTATGAGTCAGCTTAACACTGTGGGTGCTCATTGTAAATTCTGCCTGGGAAATGTAATTCAAAGCTACAGTTGTTAGGTCAGCACTGTATGTGTTAATTCAACACTGTGGTTATTAAATCAGCGTTGTATGTGTTCATTCAATACGAACGGTGTTAATTCATATCTGTAGTTCTGTATGGGTTCAATCAATACTAATGGTCTTAATTCAACAATAGTTATCAAGTCAGCATTGCAGGGGTTAATGCAACACTGATGGTGTTCATTCAGTTATTAAATTAGCATTGTAAGTGTTAATTCAGCACTGTAGTCATCAAGTCAGCATTATAGGTGTTAATTCAACTCTGTAGTTATTAAGTCAGCATTGTAGTTGTTAAAAGAAACACTGTAGTCATTAAGTCAGCATTGTGTGTGTTAAATCAACACTGCAGGTGTTGTTGAACACTATGGTATTAATTCAGCGCTAGATGTAAACTTAATATTGTCTGAGTCAGTTTAACACTTTTGGCAAACCTGTGACATTTAATTCAGCATCGCAAGAGATTATTCAACGCTATAATAATCACTTGAACACCAGGTGTTAATTCTACCCTCTAGGAGTCAAAGGGGTTTTATTGTGAAATCTGAAATGTACAATCTCTAGCATAAAACACCCAGGTAATATCCAGTGAAATTTCTCATGCAGGTGTTTGATGTTGTTTTTTATGCCAGGTAACGCGTGCACTCACATGTACACACACGCACACACTCAGCAACACAGTCCTGTGATGTGATGGAGGTTGACTTTTGAGAGCTGATCTGTATTATTCACATCTAGGAAGTGACTGATGAAAACAATTGTCAGCTAGTGTTATATATGACTGCTGTGGGCCAGGTTGGTACACAGGAGCTTAATTTATGAAAAAAAAGCATTTGCATTTGGATCTGTAGTCTTTCTGTAATCATTATTCCAAAGACAATTATTCAGCAGCTCTCAGTTGGTAAGATCAATCTTTCCCTAGTGGAATATCCCAATGTGAAGTTTGGGGTTCTTCCAACCTCAGTCATGCCCATCATACTGGCACACATCAGCCTGTGGAACACTGGCATCTGTAGGCTTAGAGCCATTATTGAGCTTTAACAAAAAGTGGGTGTGCTTTGCCAAATTCACTCACATCGACTGGTGCCAAATAAACTGGAATTGCATTTCCAAGTCTGCTGTTATTGAGTTGACAAATGCACTGGCATTGGAATGCCAAGCCCACTGGCATTTGTTTGCCAAGTCCATTGTTATTGAATTGCCAACCCAACTGGCATTGGGTTACCAAGGCCATTGCCATTGGATTTCCAAGCCTACAGATACTGGGTTTCAATACCTTCAACTTTGGTTTGCCCAACCCACTGGCACGGGGTTGCCAAACCCATTTAAATTAGGTTGCCAGCCCCACTGGCATTGCCTTTCCAAGCCTACCAGCTTTGGTTTGCCTAACCATCTAGCACTGGGTTGCCAAGCTCACTGGCATAGAGATGTTTGTTGTTTTTTCTATTAGTGTGAAATTGCAGCAGGCTGCCAGAAACAGCTTTTCATTCCTCGTCCAGCAGCTACTAAATGGTGTGTGAAATTATCGAGAGTGGCGATCCTTTTCCCACACACTCTCAGAGCTCCCACTCCCGTTCCCTCTAAGTTGTTAATTAACGGCAGCGGCGTCTTCAGAACGAGTGTTTTAATGAAATTAGTGCCGCGTGTGTGCGACGGTTTGCATCCCATGCCTCACTAATGACTTGTGCAATCACAGCATGCTGGTTTGCAGTCACCTACTTTCTCTCTCGGCTCCTCAGAGGAGGATGAGAAAGCGGCACACAGAAGCGGAGACCATTGTGGCTGCGTCTTACTCATATAAAGTAGCCCTCAGTGGCAATTAGTTTATTGTAGGGTAGAAGGAAAGGAGCAGTGGCTATAATTCTGCTCTTCCTGTCTGAAGGTTATTTTAGGCTGTACATTAAACACAGGCTGGTTTTAGAGTGACCTAGTTACTCACACACACACACACATACACACACACACACACACACACACACACGCACACACACACAGGTAGAGGCTGACAGATGTCCTCTCACTCCACCCATGCTCTTACTATCCCTCTGATCCTTCCATGATCCTTCCTCCTTCTCTGTTTTAGTCTAAACCCATTATTTATTCTGTTTCTGGGGGTCTGTAATTACTGAAAATGCTACATTTTATGTCCAGTGTTCTTGTTAGAAAGTTTTTTTAAGAACACCAGAATACATAGAATCAGCTGGAACAACATTCTGGGATAGTTGTAATTTTATGTAATCGAACAGTGTAATCTTGATGGCTGTAGTATTGTAGTATGAGTGTCACATTCAAATGATTATGTAGTGAGATAAAATGAGTGTTTTCTATAACATGTAGCTAGAAATTGTTTTTGTTTAGCATCCTTACACTTTGTCAGGATTTTACAAGCATTTAGTTGTAATACCTTAATGTAAATGTTCCAAACTACACGTTTTCTTGCACATTTTCTTGATATGTCTCCCTGGTTGTCTGGGTTTGGACTGGAACGAGATTTTTGTTACAAATTTAACTCCAATGGCTGGGATGAACAGGCGCACTAAAGCTAATGACGAAACATAATGTAAGCATTTGCCGCAATATTTATTGCACCTGATTGTCAAGCAGACCGACTCATGGTTTATGTAGGTTCATGTGAGCTAACAAGAACCTGATCAACTTCTTAAATAATGCATGACTCATTCCATACATCAGTTTTTGTAATGGTTTCTGAACAAGATTTAACAACATGACTATATATAGGTCACCACTTCATACCCATTCACCTGAAAAACACATTTATTGTTTTTTTGCCAAGTCTAAAAATACTGTTCCTTTGTGTCAGCGAACATGCTCCTGCAAGTTCACTGTCAATCACTGCTGTATGAACAGATTCAATTTGGAAGAGAAATGATTAGACATTGCCAATTCCCACTATCACTTTGCAAATGCCAACCAGGGAAGGTGCGGACTTCCTCATATGCCAAACGCCAAATCTTTTCTAACAGGCCCACTGAACACACTAGGGGAAAGTGCTAATTGTCTTCTCGCCTATACACAGGCTCACAGACTGGATAGAGTCACTTTGATAAACCGAGAATACACCTAGATTGCAAAGCCAGTTATTTTTTTTTGTGGACTTCCATCCATGTTGGGATTCAAACTTGCAATCTCCAGACGTCATAGAGAATGCTTTCTGCTGCATCAGTTGGCTGCCAAGCATTCTGAACAATTTTCATTCACATTCTCTTTACATTTATTCTACCAAAACATCTAAGGGTTTAGCTCCAGGGCACAACAAAACAGAGGCTCGCTAGCATTTAGGGATTTAAAATTAGAACCTTTTGGCTACAAGGACGGAACCTTAACCACTTTGCTTTCATTGCTTTCCTCTTCAGGTCTGTGCTCAAAAGTCAGGTCCTGCTTTTGCTTGACTCTTTCCCACTCATTTCCATGCAAATGACTACTAATATAGACTTGGGACTATTGGCATGAGATTTGAATATTGAAAGCAGGGCCAAGAAGTCACAGTGAATGTAGTGATTAATATCCATAGGGGAACTGCTTCCATTTGTGGCCTTTTGCTTCCTTTAAAGGTTTAAATTATTTTCCCTTTATTAAATTTTCAGATGATGATCAAATATAAAAGGCTGCTAATGCAGCTTTCTTTAATATAATAATTGAATTCCTTTGAGCATGATATTTGTGTGGTGTTATGGGCAGCAATGCTACATTCCTGTCAGATTTAATCATTTCAATCTGTAAAACAAGAGGGCAGCAGGCTTCTGAAGAAGTACCCAGAGGCAATCACTAGCTATAAGGACTACTGGGCAGGAATACAGAAAATACTATATTCATACAGTGGAAAGAGGTGCTCTACTCGCTGTTATAGTTTCATGTATTCATATCGATGCTTTTATGTGAAGCAGCATGACAGAAACAAACATGCTAGCTTTGAAATGTGGGGGGTCATGTTCCTTCATAGGGACTGCCATCCACAAAAGACATAGCTTCCTGGATTCACAGGTTCAGAGGCCAGGGCTGTTAGCTGGACTGTTAATCATCTAGGGCTTATATGTGAGGGCTAATTTCTTGTACTTGAGGGGAAAATTGTACAAATCTTTGTGTGCCTCAGGTGTTGTCACTGTTTGCAGGACTACCAGACATATAAAATATAAAACATTTGGCTATCTAACACGAGACTAGGGGGCCATTTACACGACAATGTTTTCAACGAAAAACGGGTCTCAAAGTGCAAGTTTTTGAAAATGATCCCATTATCATCTCCATGTAAACGTACAAAAACGAGAATCTGTGAAAACGATGATGTTATATGCATGTGTATTACGTGTTCAGTCTATAGGCATGCTCTCGAGTACTTCAAAACAACGTGCGAGACATTTAAAACTACAGGACTGTTTGTGCTGCTCAAGATTTTGAGTTTATTGACGCTTCTCCAGCAACGTGTAGATTTACTGCATCACTACTACGACCAGCGGAGACGTGTTTGTTATGGCAAATTATTAACCCACATTTATGCCGATGATGGGTATTAAAAATGTATCTAATCTTTGTAATTGTCTGCTTTGGAGTATATCTGTAGCCTTTTATTGCTAATAAAATATAGAAAGCAGACTCACTGTCAGTGTCTCACTATCTGTACTATTTCGATTTTTTTCAGTATTTAAAAATAAATGAGCTTTGTTAACAGAATTCTGACCTGGAGCACAAGAAAAGCTAAAAGATGGGGTTGAAGACAGAAAAATCCATTTCCACAATGAAAAAACTTTTATGCACATTTCATGTACATTAAATTATATTACATTAGGGACGTTTCAGCTTTTATTAACTAAGAAAAATAAGCCAAATCTATGCTTGACGAGCGTGACTTTTCACATTGCCTGGAATGACAAGGAGTAATTTCAGTCTAACTATTGAGATTCTAAGTAACTGAAGACAGAACTTTTTTCTACTGAACGTAGATCATAAACTATTGAAATCATTTGAGAAATGTAAACGTTATTGTGCGTTTTATCCAGAAAACCCGCAGCTCCTCCGAATACTTGTATTTGTTTATAGGGCAGTCTTGCCCGGATCAATATGGCGGACACGTTGATGTGAATGTTTATGTGCACAGGCA
Organism: Ameiurus melas; assembly: GCA_012411365.1. Classification (NCBI taxonomy): domain Eukaryota; kingdom Metazoa; phylum Chordata; class Actinopteri; order Siluriformes; family Ictaluridae; genus Ameiurus; species Ameiurus melas. The sequence goes on from CM022762.1 coordinate 10,699,728, forward strand.
TGTAGTGTTTCTTTACAAAGTGACATCGGCAACTACTGGCCTGGCATGTATAATACAGCATTTTTAATCGTTTTCGCGGATCCGTGTGAATGTGAATCCTTTTTTGACAACGTTGCCGTTTGTACGCAAAACAAGCAAAGGAAAAACCTTTCTGTTTTTAGTACATCGTTGTCATGTAAACGTACCCTGGGTTAGTTTGGTGTCTCTAGTCAAGGGGAGGCACAACTTTGCTATCATTGTCTGGGTTCAGCTGCTGCAAAGCCCTACAAAGTACGTTAGCTGTCCTTATGCTCTGCTCATATCATGTTCACATAACTTGGAACTCATATAGACATTTAGACCCATATAGACCCTGATTTCCTGCTTAGCATGAGAGGATGCCAGTGTTTCATTTTCAAGCCCTAGACACGCCGATAAGACATGGGTATTTTCGTGTAACCCTTGTCTGATTGCTCTTACCTCCATTCACTGAAGATACAAAATTGCCATCTTTTTTTTTTTTTTTTTAATTATTTATTTATTTTATTTTTTACTGATGTTCACGTTACATAGTGACAACATGCTCTAAGTGGAGAATTATTCTTCAGGGCTACAGCTCCGAATGCCCAGGACAGGTTACACCCCTGACAGAGACCATAGCAGAATCCAAAGTGAAGCAGAATCCAATCGTACATAAAGCTGCACACTTCAGGTTGAGGTTTTACACCAACACCAGGACTTAAACTCATAACTTTCTGGTCAAAAGCATAAACTGTTAGTAAACAGCTGGATTTGAAGTAGTAACCTTTGTCACTTGTACTCTAATAGCAGCACGAGGAGCCTCTCGAAAAAAAAAAAATGCAGCGGCACACCTCAATCTGCCTCCGAGAAAGCACGTACACACTTCTAGATTGGATTGCTCGGAATTGGAAAATGATGAAATCCGGCAACAAGTGAAATGCATAATAAATGGTTCTATTTCTTGTGTGTGTTCTCCCGCAAGCAATTTGTTGAAACTGTGAAAGACGAATTGCTAGTCCCACAGGAACACATGAAGTGCCTTATCGCCCCACAAATGCCCCTGTGCCCTTATGATAACCGCTTGACTTCTTATTCATTATGAACTATTTAGAAAGGATCTTGAGTTCAGTCAGAAGCTAATGCTGTTTGTGTAGACTTTATGCTGATGTTGCAAAACAGGTGTTACAACAGCCTTAGCTCATTACTTGCATATGGGAGGCATGGATTGGACTTACCTGATGAAACGGAGTAACGGGAATTGAGGATAGAGAAGAAATGGAGCATTGCCTGCAGCCATTGTCAGCTTTTTCTTTAGTGTCAGCTTTCTGGAGGTCATGTGGGGCCAATTAATGTGTTTTATGCCCAAGATATGTGTTGTGTGTGTGTGTGTGTCTGTGTGTGTATGTGTCTGTTACTCTGTGTGTGTTTGTATCTGTATCTGAGGGTGTGGGTGTGTTTTTAAGTGTTCCTCTCAAAAGTCTAAAAGTTTGTGTAGTGTGTTAGAAAGGCTGGCGTGTTCATGCATATATATACAGCACATGCGTACATGATAAGAATGACCCCAATAAATTCTCTCAATCTGCGAACAAACTAAGTCATGTAACATGGAGAGTGTGCGTGTCTGCACATCACTTAGCACCAAAGAGGAAGCGAGAGTCAAAAAATCCCTAAGGTTATGAATTTTCAGGTGGATACAAAGGTAGCCTTTTCTCTGTTGCTCACTGATTCAATCTGCAAATAAAACCTCTGTCAAAACTGCACTAATTCAGTGACACTAAGAAGATAGAAATTAAGAAGTTAGGATATATCTTTTTATATGTTACTCTATGAAAGTATAAAAGAGCTTCTGTGAAGGAGTTTAAAATCTAATGCATCACAGTGTGCATGTTATTCAGATCTGTATTGCATGTTAGGTGTCCATAAGAATTTATAGTGTCTTATACTACAGAACTGTTGTTTGCTCAATTCTGATTAAAAGGTTAGAATGTGTTGATGAATTTTCTATAATTGCACGCTTCACATAAACGGATTGAAAAAAATTGTCGATATGGTGGAGTTTTCTGTGTGGAGAGATTTATTTAGCATTTTGGAAGGAGTCTCTGAGGGGCACCGTCTTGGGGTGCTTAGTGTTAGGTCAGCATGTTTGCCTCGAATAGGGGTTCGAATCCCACCTCGGCCTCTGTGCAGGTCGTGAATGTTGTGCCTGTGCTTTTGGGGTTTTCTTCGGGTACTCCGGTTTCCTCCCCAAGTCCAAAGACATGCACTGTAGGCCGATATCCATATCCAAATTGTCCAGAGTGTGTAAATGGGCGTGCAATTGTGCACCCCTTCCCAAGTTCCTTGGGATAAGCTCCGGGCTCCCCTGCAACCCTGTGTAGGACAAGCGGTATGGCTGGAATGAGACTCCACTGTCAGAACATAGTAGTAGTCATAGATGGATGATGTTGCACTTTCTAAGGAACAAGTTGCATTTTTTCTGTCTTATTAAAACAGATGTTTATAGATGTTATAATATATTTAAGTTACAACTTAATATTTATGAAATCATTTTTGTGGTATAAACATTTAAGGCTTAACTTTATGTGGCTATGTGTAAAAGAAAGATGTGCTTATGCAAGCTCTTTTTGTGATTTTAGTCATGCTGCAGAGTCTAGATGAGTGTACCATGTGAACTCAAGTTGTAAAAGCGACTTTCAGTTTGTAGGAATGTGGTAAAGCTGCAGTGGAATGACAAGCCGACATCTTTGTGTAGCACGAATGATTGATTACTACAGGGAGGGCTGTGTGTACCCACATACACCTGCTTTGCCCCAAAGGGAATCGGTTTATGGTATGAACCTGTAATAATACACAACCTCGGGCTGCTTATTGACAGCTATATACTTTCAGACTGCTCTGAGTCTTTGAGAATCACTGAAGGCTGAGCTATAACTCTCTGCAGTACCTTCTGTTCAAAATGGGGTACTGGTTATTGGAACAGGAGAGGATAATAATAATTACTTTTACTTGGATGTTTTGTGAAAGAGAAGATCAATACATCCAGACATCTCATCAGCTTTAAGACGGGACCTCTCTGTATTGCCCAGTGATGGTCATAGCTTATTTTTTCTAGTCCTAAATAATATTCTTTATTCTAAATAAAAAATGACCCACAGACCATATACTATATATATATATATATATATATATATATATATTTTTTTTTTATATATATATATTTATTTTATATTTTATATATTTTTTCCATTACCACAGTAATAGATATACACCACTTACACACACCTTTTTTACTCTCCCATGATCAGAATATGCTGTGTTGGAACTGCTTGACTGTGAATTAAAAGAGCACAAGCTTCCAATTAAATGCAAAAGATGAGAGCTAATTTGCCAAATATATTGCACCGTTTATTATAGCATGCACACTCATGCAAACTCATGCCCCTGTAGTTAACTGTATAAATTTTTTTGTTTTTTCGTTAGTTTTTTTCCTATCAAAGCAAACTGTTAGTTAACCCTAGCCTAGTCTAACCCTAGCCTAGTCTATCCTCCATACCAGTAAAAACCTGCTAGCAACTTAAACCACAAAATAAAACATGACTATGAAGCTTATTTTTATAAGGAGTTTTTACTAATGTGACTCTATAAATCATGCAAAAATAAAAACAATGTTTCTAACTGTGATGAAGTTGTATGCCATACTCAACAATATCATATATTTTACAAAGAATTTTGTATTTCTTGAATCTGATTGGTCAGAATGTTTAAAAAAAACAAAAAGATTCTATAATGGATTCAAGACAATTGACAAGTTTGTATAAATACACTGATTCTGATGCCTTATCATTTCTACAGTAACTGCTAGTTCACAAGGACTTGGCTTGTATGAGACTACATAATCTCCCGACGGTTAGTATTACCATGTCACATTGAATTATTATTAAAACCATGCGCGATTATCATGACTTATAAAACTCGCGGTAAATGCTGTCGACACACACCCCAGCATGAGTCTGACGCAGGTGCAGCATGCAAAATTGTTTTTTGAGCAGGAAACGGATTAATTACAAACAATTAAAAACTGAATGCATCTGCTCAATTCAGCATGAGCCGAATGAGTCAGAGTCGCAGGATAGATCAGCAGCAGTCAGATTTCATTTAACACGTGACAAAAGTGAGGCGAGCTGACTGATGGGAAGAGTGAGGCGAGCTGACTGACGGGAAGAGTGACGCGAGCTGACTGACATGAAGAGTGAGGCGAGCTGACTGACGGGAAGAGTGACGCGAGCTGACTGACGGGAAGAGTGAGGCGAGCTGATTGACGGAAAGAGTGACGCGAGCTGACTGACAGGAAGAGTGAGGCGAGCTGATTGACGGAAAGAGTGAGGCAAATTGACTAACAACATGATGGCAGAAGATTTGGTTTAATATAAGCGAGTTTGTCATTGTACTGTTTTGTTGTTATTGTTTTCATTAAGAATAGTAATGAACCCACCATTTAAGCAATTTCTGCTAATTTGAAAGTGAAATGTGCACGGCCGCATGGGCATTCAATAGTGATTTAAAAGCGAGGCGGGAAAGACTGGCATAAAGTTGGGTTGACGTTGGATATTGAATATTCACAAATTAAGGGACCATCTCTAAAGTTACATAAGACATTGGTATACACATTTCTACCTTCAAGAGCATTTGAGGGAATGACTTACTTAGGGTAGTAAGGATATTCGAATGCAGCTATGCACTTGGCTGGCTGCATGTGCCTTTGAGGAACCACCTTAGTCTGCACCATCTCTAGTTGGTTCACCATCTAACTGTTGTAAGATAAGGGAAAGCTGGCCGGTTTGAGGGAATTGGTAGGTGACTAAATTGGGGAGAAAATAGAGGGGGGTGGTTTTGAGGGGAATTTAAATCCCTACAATGTGGTTTTTGCTTTAGGATTGGGAAGAAAATATTGGCCTGTGTAGATTAGGCAAATTTACAGTTTTCTATGCTGCTGAATGGTTAGACGTATCTCTTGTGAGAATGATGAGTACAGGCACAATGAGAGAATATGTGTAGTTGAACATGCAAAAAATTGCCCCAGAGCCCCTGGGTTCACTCTATTGGACAGATTGCCTCTAATTGAAACAGGAAATAAGAGCGGTGTGTAATAGACTTTTCTATTCTGTTATCTCCCTCATCATCTGCAGTAAAAACTGGAGCATGGCTGAAATGACTCCACCAAACAGCCAGAAATGAAGCAATATATCTGAAGACACACAGACTTGCTTACAACAAGTGAGCAAGCCGCATTTCTGCTTTATTTTGTGTGTTCAGCATGGCGGTTTGCTGATGCAGTCATCACTTTACATTATTAATGGATGCAAATGAGAGTAAGAGACAGTTGCTATGAAATTTAAAGAACCAGTGGTCACTCTGTATCTTTCTCACACAAATGTGTTAATTTCCCATCCTTGCAGGATTAATCTGTGCGAATCGATTATCCTGAAGGTTTGCACGAAAGGGATATTTGATCTTTACTCCTGCTTGATGTGCTGATGAACAGAGCAGTGGCAGGCAGATACTCTGATTAGGAGTTACAGTGGTGTAAGAGCTGAAATGCAAAGCAGAGTTGATTGTAGTGACAATATTTGGGAAATTTGAACTCTCATATTGTGCTTTTGGTTAAGCTTCATACATACATGACGCAGCATATCCATCCATTTTCTATACTGCTTATTCTACATAGGGACACCCTGGCAGGCGTAACTGCACACACACTTACACAAACCTCCAGAGCACAGGGAGAGCATGTAAACTCCATGCACACAGGAATCAAACCTCCAACCCTGGAGGTGCGAGGCAAATGTGCTGACCACTAAACCACCGTGCCCCCCATATACTGAATTATTTAGGTCCTACAATACATATACTTAATGGGTTAAAAAGTTAAGACAGTGTGGAAAATGCAAAAATTCAATTCACCTTTTACTATACTGGAAACACATTATTAACACATTAGCACATCTATTAGCACATCGGAGATCACGTGCATTCAGAAGTGGTTTTTGGCCTTGCCTTTCCCTCACCAAGATTTGACCAGATAACTTGAATTTTTTTATTTATATTGTGCAATGTAGAAGGTGAAATGCCCTAAATACTACCGATTTGTTTTTGGGGAATGGTGAGGGAAGGAAAAAAAAAAAAAAAAAAAAAAAAAAAAACAAAAAAAAAAAATTAAAAAAAAAAAAAAAAAAAAAAAAAAAAAATATAAATAACAAATTAAAAAACTGAAACATTAAACACATGGCTCTATCCGTCTGTTATTGTCCAATGAGCTTCAGCATTAGATGACAGTTCAAAATTTATACACTTCTTTTTTTTTTGACTTTGTTTATTGATTAATTTTCATATGATTCATTTACACGTGATTCATTTACATATGATTCATTTACATGTAATTCATTTTCATGTGATTCATTTACCTTTTCTCCCCTCCCTTCCCTTTCCCAAATATTTCATTGAGAAGAAAAAAAAAATAATAATAAAAATTCCCCGCCCTCCCCCGGCTCATCCTGGCTACTCAATAGCTGTCGCTGGTTATATAAAAATTATAAATCCCAAGAACAGGCACCATTTAAATAAAGTAAACATTGGAATATAAATAGCCAATTGGAGCCGAAGAGGGACACTCACCCAAAAAACCCATAGAACAAGAGAGACAGCAGTGTTTCACCCCTAGGATTGACCTAGAGTAAGCTAAACAAAATTCCCTAATCTAAAAAAAAATCCCAGTAAGAAAAAAGTCCCCTACTGACTTCAAATCTAATAAATAGTCTGAGCACTTTAACAAATATAATGTCCATACCTTTTAAAGACTTATAACTAATAATATTACACAGTGTAACATATTTTAAAATAATAATAATAATAATAATAATAATAATAATAAAAAGAAAATAACTAATAAAATAAAATAAACTCTAACCCAGTCAGAGCATCAAAACAGAGAAGCACATTAATACAGAAGTAGATTTAAGAGGAGTGAGTCCACAAATTGTAGATGAAGTAATAATGCACTGACAATATCTTCAATAAGAAATCGAATTTTGTAGAGCTGGAAGGCCGAGTGCAAAAAAAAAGAATAAAGAATAAAATAAAAAATATATAAAGAAATAACACTACACTATGTAGGTGATGCAGTTTACCCCGGTATTAAGAGTTTAATGTAGTCCCCTGCTTCCTCCGCTGAAATAAAGTCCTTCTGGACACCGCTATATGTAATGCGAAGCCGAGCTGGATGAAGTATTCCATAGCGAACGCCTTCAATATCACGAAGTTGACGCCGAACCTCGTAAATTTATACACTTCTACACATGCATTTTAGCTGCCTCTGTTCCATATTCCTTCTTCCATATTTCATTCATCATTAGGAAAAGCTTCTGTGTGAATTTCATAGTCCATCTGAGAATTTGCAAATCACCCACTAATGGTAAGAGTATACATCTGTGTTTCTCCACAATATAACTTAAGCAACATGGGTCGCACTGAGAGATAATGGTCTCAGTGGAGGCAGCCAGTTTGTTTTCCATTAACAGTGGATGAAATCTCCAGGATGCAAGGATTTTTGCCAGCATGTCACCTTATTTCTTTTTGCTGTCACATTTCTCACAGCAGGAGTTCAATCCATGACATGAAGAAAGGACTGGGGAAACAACATCGATAGCACTTATCTGTCTGTTGGACGTAGTGATTTGTATGAACAAATCAAAATTCAATTAGGAGTGACGATTATGAATACTATGAACTACAAAAAATTCCCTCTTCTAAAATATCTGCTTAGCCCATTTTACCCAGAAATCTGACATGCAAGACCAATCCAATGACTTCCTTCTTTCTGTTTGACAACTTTCCATTTATATACTCAGAGGGTCAGATATACGGTATGTACAAACAGTGATTTAAAAGTCACAGTGAAGTGGGGGGAAAGGTCAACCATCAAAGAACTTAAGCAAACTGTAGGGACTATCGAGAAAAGGCAAGTTTCGCAACAAAGTTGTGTTCATAATTAAAGTTCTTATTAAATGAAAGGTAAAAACTAGTAAATGATGTGGAGGGCATTAATTATATTTAGTTAAAAGAATGCATTCAGATGAAGCTTCAAACAATTAATCTGTATTAATTTTTTTTGTGGTCAGCTCCATCTTCTATAGCATTTAGAAAATTAACAGCATCGCAAAGTGCTGTTTGCAAGCTCTGACAATAGCAGCCTAATTATCAAGCAGTACATAAATTTTTTTTTCTTGAATAGTTCTTTTACCAAAAACGATCTTGTAGTGTTACATATTTAGGCATAAATTTAAAAAAAGGTGTATGAAAATGAATAAAACAACTCATGCTGGCAGATTAAAAGTAGGCTGATTTTCAGAGTAAATCATGCACCTGGAAAATCTACCTATAGAGCATGGTGCTAATTTACACCTGGGTTTAGGAGAAGGGGGAAAAAAAACATGAACAAAACTGACCAGCAAAGTTTAATACATCGAATGTAATATGTAATCAGTTCCCATTACCACCACACTTTTTTAAGTGGTCAATCCTCCATGAAATTCATATGTATGAGAGGAGAAGCGTGCTTTGTGTGCTGCCGCCTTTATGCTTGTATGCCTTAATTTTTTTTTATGCAGAAGGCATATCTAACTACATCTGAAAATTGGCTCGAAGCGCTCAGAGCCACACCCAGTCAGGACCATTGTCATTTACATAAACGCTTCTGTAGTCTGATATGCTATTGTGGAAATAGAAAACATGTTTTTACAGTATGCTTAGATTCACATTGAAGGGAAGCAAAGCGCTTTCTACAACAGCAGTTGGGGGTTAGAGTGAAGTGTATGCAGAGTTGTTTTTAGCTGTTCAGATTCAATTCAAATTCAGCTGAAAGTTTGGCACACATTTTAAATCAGGAAATGTATCTCCGGTTTGATGTGCAGTCAGATATTGACTTCTTTATTCACTTGTCATTTGCATATATTTGAAGGATTCTGTACTTTATTCTGCTCTGTCCTCTCTTCAGGATATTAGCCTGTCTTTATCCAAAATGAATGGGAGACATAGCAAGAAAAATGAGAAAAGTTTTACTTCTCTGCACTGTGAATGTAATAGAAATATGGATTAAGAAGAGCTGTAGTAAAGGGTGTAACATATGCTCTTGATGACATTGTATTATTAAAAACTGAACAGTGGTTGATGGAAATACTTAGCTATTATTTTCTTTCCAACTTATATGGAAATCTCAGGGCACTTAGAGCTACCAAGCTTTTCCCCCTGAGATCCTGTTGTGTGCTACTGTCTGGGAGTAAAGCATCCACCTCATCCCAGCCAGAGTTTCTCAAGAACATTCCCCCTGATATCCTCAGAGAGCTTCTATTCCTTGTGGATGTTATTTCAGACAGGGCAAAAGTCCATGTGTTTTCTGTCTCACAGCAGATTTCTGTCACAAATCTCGATAGCCTTGTAAAATAATCAACTGGCAAAGGACGTGATGTCACCACGAGGCCTTGAGTAACTTTTTCACTTGGCATTCTCAGTTTCGTGTCTACTACATTCAATCAGATTATGCTAAGAACACAGACTTTGAACTTTTCAAGACCCAACTGTCTGAAGTTTCCAGTGACGATTATGAAAACTGAAAAAAAAAAAAAATTCTTAGAAATCTATCTGTATAGCTTATGTTCGCTAGAAATTGGTGACACTCAAAGCCAATCCAGTAACTTCCTGTTCCTCTTTCTGTTTCATGACTTCCTGGCATGTAATCAGACTGTCAGAAAGAAATCATGACGCAAAAACAGTAGTTTAAAAGCCAGAGTGACGTGAGAGGAAGAGGTAAACCATCAAAGAGCTAGGGTCTATTGAGAAAAGGCAAGTTTAATAACAAAGGTGATGTTCTTATTAGGGCGGCAATCATGCAATTGTAGCATGTAGAATGATTTTGATTTTACATAATTACTCAGAAATAAAATTCAAAGTAGGCTGATTTTGAGAGTAAATCATGCACCTGGCAAATCTGTTAATTTATACCCTGGTTTGGGAGCAGGAAAAATAATCATGGACAAAACTGGCCACCAAAGTTTAACACAGTGAATGTAGTAAAGTTTCATTCCATCATCAGATGATTGCAAGGCAAACTGGAAACCCTAATGATGACAGTTGTTTAGGTTGTTTAGGAGACCTAGCTAGAGGTTGAAAAATTGAGAGAATTGAAAATTACCATAGAGACCAAAGAGCGTTGGGGGGGAGAGGATGTTACGAGGACGCTGCTAATAAAGTGCAATTTCACATTGGATTAACATTTATTATTATTTTTTAAAAATACCCCAGGTTTATGCCGGTCCTATCATTTTATTTTGTTGTATTTATCCCCTTGCCACACCTTCAAGGCCGGTCCGTGAAAATATTGTCTGATATTAAACCGGTCCGTGGCGTAAAAGGTTGGGGACCGCGCCTTATACCACCTAAGCTACAAATCTTTTTCGTGCAAATGTTTTAAAATGCCTATTGAAATTCCAACTTGATCAGATTTTTATTCTTATAGCTATTCTATCTGCATAGCAAAAACAAGCACAAGCCCCAGCTCACACCCTAATCTAAAGTTTCTACCGTGAACCATAGAAAATGTGCTTTTTACGATGAAATTTTTTCAGGGGATTTATTTGAGTGCACAGACTGGTCAAAGTGCGAAAATTGCAGAGGTTTTAACACATTCCTTTAATCTCAAGGGAACCATGAATGACTCCATATTCCCACTGCTTCTGTTGTAACGAGTAAAGAATAAAACATGACGGGCTGTGCAGTTATAAGAAAATAGTTAATGACAGTTGTTGTGGTACAGCTCAGCAAAAGCAGTTACTGTTACCACCCCAAAGGTGATTATTGTCCTACAACAACATATCCTGAAGTGTTAATTTCATCCTATAGCACGAGCAATTTGCTAAGGATTGCATGTTTTAATTCATTAATGAACAAAATAGATTTTTTTTAACCCATTTATATTTATATTTAGTGTTGTTCCAGTTATTACATACTTTGTAACAACGATAAATCATCGCTCCTTCACCACTCTCTTTTTTTTCTTTCTCTTAAATTTAATAAGAAAAAAAGCACAGACACTGGAGACTCCTTCTATAATGATTAAATAAATGTTTAAGTAAATGATTGTTGATGTTGTTTTCTGGAAAAAGAGTTCATTTTCACATTCACAGTATATATAGATTGCTCCATAAGTGTGTATATGCAGGTGCTTCTGTTCAACTGAATTAAGTTCAGTTCAATACTTAATGGAATCTGTTCATTAATGACAGTTATTTTCTGGAACTGACACATTAAGCAATTTATCAGTCAATTTAGGGGAAAAAATATGGTCTTCAAATCAAGATTGGGTGACTTTAACTGTTCATAACATTCGATAACATTCACCCAAAAAACTCCATAATTTCTGTTTGGAAACTGTACTGCCGCGTTCACATCATCGTGAATAATAGAGAGATATGTACAGGTGTGAGATCAGTGTTTTGTTTACTCCACCTTGTCCTCACCCCTCAGTCTGCTAAGCTAATTTGCAAATGTGCACCACTTCATGCATTCGGAGCTTGTTAGTGAGTGCACATACCCTTTAGCAGCTATGAGTGGAGCTCACATCTCTTGCCTGTAGTGAAATAAAAGTAGGTTTGTGTGACTGAAGTGTTCTTACATGCAGTTAAAAAATTGTGGTGGTTGGGCGGAAGCTTCTGGTAAACTGAGATGATGAGTTGATCTTCTGGAGTAATTGCGCACCATCTGGCTCAGAGTGTAAAAACTCAGCAACCGGAAAGTGTTTAGTGCTTCAAAAATACCCTACAACTTTTAGACTCCCAATTTGAGTCTGTGCTGAATAAATATGGATCTGTTTATTAGCATGTTCTGTAATGCTTGGTTCCAATCTGTCGTCAGAAGGAAGGCTGGAGTTTGGGATTTTAAACAAACCATGAATGCCTAAAGTACATGGCTCTTGTCAAAAGCCTCTGATTGAACATGCCTCAAATCCACAAAGGTTCTGTAAGTCAGAAGACTGTCTGATGCTAAACCTGTTTGTCTGACCACTTCAGAAGGCTTAAGCTGATTTGTGTTAGAGTAATGGACCATCCTTCATTAAATTGCCAAAAGAGCAGCCGAATTAAAGCGAGCCTCTGTGTGCAGTGTGATTAAAGTGAGCTTAAATGGTAACACGAGCAAAAGGGTCACTGTAGATCCATGGGGAATATTCACACATTAGCAAATCATTAGCATTCTTTAATTGTATTTTTCCCCTTCCTTTGTTAGATAATACTTTTTGAATACGTTTGTTGTGCTTCTCAGTTTACAGAAGGTCATATTTCTCAGGATTCTTAATCAAATTTAGCTTGATATTTTAGATTCTAATGTTCATGACAAGCTCATCAAGGACTTAGAGACAAGGGACATTGTGGTTTTGTATGAATAGATGAGTGACTTTTTGAGTAACAGACACTGCAGTGTTATGTTAGGAAAGTGTAATAGGAGAACAAATGCTTGTGTTTTTTCTGTTCTTAAGAGTTTTATTTCAAGTCAGGTACATATTGAATGGAGAAAGTTACATTTTTAAAGACTTTACAAAATTAAAACGAAAACAGCTATTATAATAAACAATAATTAGCTCTTTGCATGTTGAGTCTCAGTATTGGAATATGCGTTTTCAGCAGTGCAGACTGGTCACGACAGACTGCTGCTTAATGATGGTAATTACAACTTAGATTAGCAGAAGATTGGTGATTAAATAGAATAAAAGAGAAAGCAGTTGCTTGTATTTAGGTTGTGTTTCGCATGTTATTTGGTTTCTTGGGCTTCACTGATTTGATGATTTTTTATATTAATACTGATCCTGTTGCCATCATTAATACTGATCCTATTCTTTTAGTTTCTTTGCATCCATTTGTTGCAAAGATAACAAGTTTCTACATCCTAGCATTTTAATGCCATCGCTATTTGCAGGACTACCAAGCCGATAAAATATAAAACTTGGCTACAGTGCCCAGCAAAGTACACTAGCTGTCCTTATGTTCTGCTCATATCATGTTCATGTAACTTGGAACTCATATAGACATTTACACACTGTCTGGCTCAGCATCAGATGAATAAATCGGTTGTATATCCATTTTCCCCTCATACTAATTGAGCTAGAGTTTGGCAGAATTGAGACCTGTCAGCCAATAAGATACGTGTATTTTCCTGTAAATCCTGCATGATTGGCCTTGCCTTGTTCAATGAAGATACAAAATTGCGACACTGCTGTCTACTTTTACTGATGTTCAGTTACTGGTGACAAACTGCTCTAAGTAGAGAATTATTTGGGCCAAAAAAAAAATAAAATCTTTTGGGGCTACAGCCCAAAAATGCCCCAAGCCATCTTACACCCCTACTAGCACTCCTTCACCTACCATCTCACTCAGATGGTGTTGACCATTGGTTTAAACCAACCCAAGCACTCCTTAAAAAGCAAATTAAAAGACTGTGGCTGTAATTCTAGTAGTAGTGATAGTAATGCAGCAACATGGTGTCCATTGTCACTTCACTTCTCAGACTGTGTGGAGTTTTGTTAGTGTCCCTGTGTTCATGCTGGTTTCCTCTGGGTTCTCTGGTTCCCTTGCACTGTCCATTAGCATGCAAGTAGTTGGCTTGGCTATACTAACTTGCCCCTAGTTGAAAGTGGGTGTGTGTGTGTGTGTGTGGAGTGCCCTGTGACGGACCAGCATTTAATCCCAATTAATTATCCTGCCTTGCACACAGTAAGTTCCAGGGATAAGCTCAGGATCCACTGCAACACTTACAAGGATAAATTCGCTACTAAGATGAATGAATGATAGTAATGGCATTAACATTCATGCTATAAATGTGTCATTTGTGGATGCCATTATAAGCATTGTTTTTGTCCAAAACAAAGACACTATTTACCTGTTTTTTTTATATTATTTTATTTCTTTTTTTTCTTCATTTTTTTTTTTATTTCTTTGCCTCCACCTGATCAGTACTTTATCTCCTAAGCAAAATGTTAAAATTCAATGCTCCGTTGCCAATTTCAAGAGCCAGGTGAGATAAACATGCCTCAAAAACTATGAATAGGTTTCAAATTAGATAATAGACGTGTATAACTTGGTCTGGTCAAAGACAGAATAAAGGAATTAAGTATAAATGAAGACAGATTTTTGGACTGGTTTAACAACTCATTGAGTCACTAATGAGTCAAGATTGAAGTAAAAGCAACATGAGTCTGATACATAACTGTACCTGCAGAATAATATATTGTGTTCCAATTAAAAATAAATAAATAAATTCTGCTATATCAGAATGATGGCAAAACAATTAATTGTAGACAAACAGTCTGAATTTTGGCTTAATCTTAGTAAGAAGAATTTGTACTGCTCATGAGTGGAGAAGTAACCAAGGCAAGAGAAAACTATTAAACAACTTTTAAGTAACTTATAGAACCAAGCAGAGAAATTACGAATAAAAGGAAATAACACATCAAGTATGTCCCCTCATTATTATAATAGTTTTCCCCCTTTCGGTTCCGAATTGTGAATACCATTGAAGAGACTACCTCAATAGCTTCAAGCCCACAGTTGTGGCAGAATTTGTAGAGTTAGGTGCACAGAAATAACTAATAAATTATTTCATCATGCTTTATGTAATTGCTCGCAATAGCCAAATCTTCAGTGTGCTATATTCAGCAATCATTATCCTAAGAAACACCTCACATCATTTATATCACCAAGCATATTCTTTTGACTCCTAGTTGTGGCAATAATCAAATTGAAAACTTTTTCCTTGCACTACATGACATTATCTATGGATCATGGTTTAGATCTACAACCCATACACCAACCAGGTCTATAAAATTCAGGGTGGTTAACTTTTAGCATGATTCTGAGGCAAGATCAGGCTGCTATGGTATCCTAGTTCCTTATTGGTGGGGGTCAGAGTACCCGGTGAAGTCCCCAAGGCAGAGAAGAAGAATGCAGTCTCTGCACACACAGGGCGAGGCAGATTCAAACCCTCAACCCTGAGGTGCAGGCAAACGTAATGTAACCACTAAGCCACCATGTCACACTGAAAATAACATCTCAAATCCACATGTACAGTTTAGCAGTAAAAGGATGGTTTATTTATTTTGTTTAGATTATAGCACAAACACTGCGTGAAGGTTTTGTATTTATATTCACTCTTCGATTTCAAGATGGAAGTTAACTGGACTTTCAAACAACTGACCAAACTATTGACCAGTCGTGTATTTGTTATTCACTTAGTCTCTAGTCTTTCAGGTTTTATATAACTTACAGTTTCGATGAGTATTTTATATATTTGTACATTAATCTCTTTGTGCTTTTATAAACTGTTTACTGCAAGAGTAATTATAGAAAGTATAATTCACTATATCTTTGAAAAATAAACAATGCATATTTAACTAATAACCTTGAACATCCTTTCATAAATGAACGTCTACTTCAGCATTCGCAGTTAGATTTACTACAGTAAGCAGACAGTATATACCAGCTCGACTGAATGAGTTCTCTCATCTGGCTTCTCCTATGAAAAGCAGGCCATGAATGGAGCTCTAGCAGCAGTTTGGAATCACACTGGGCCATTCATTTGAAGTGAGGAGAGCAGCCTACTTAGGGTCTTTACACTACATTTATATGACAAAAGTATGTGAACTATTCAGGCAATAACCAAAGAAGAAGAAAGATGGATGAGCACTCTTGTTTGGTTTAATAGTTGAAGAGCACCCTTCTGATCATATTGTCCTTGTCTTTTTATTTTGCTCTCTTTCTTTCAATGCCTCAGTTTTTTTCCCTTTTGCCAAATATTTGTACAGTTCGACACATTCGTATCTCCTCCCGTGAGCCTTGATAATATTTGCTGACCAAGATTAATGCACTGGTTGAGCGGATGCATGATATGTTGCGTGGACGGAATACTACGAGATGATGGCAAAACGTCTGTGTCCAAATGAAATTTTCACTTTTCACTTTCAGTCAGTGGGTCAGTGGGTTTAAGCTCAGCCGGCCCTGCATTGTGGCATTTCTCAATATCATGTTATTGCTAAAATCACAGGGATTTCTTAAGTCACATCATTGACGGTGCCACTCGGTGTTTGAACACACAGTTTTTGCAACATGGACTGTCTTGCTACGTTGTACTGCTCAAATGCCATTCTGACATGGTGGAAGTGTCAGATTTGACATTGTATAATCTCGATGGCAATATTGAGATTTTCTTCCTTTTCAAACCCATACCTGCATCTAGGCATGTGCCAAAAATAGCTCTTGTGATGTACAGATCCCTGATATTAAAGTCACACTTCAAATATCCCTTATATGCCCCGCATTCTGTTTGGAAAGGAGACAGTCTAGTTAAACAGCATGGATTTTGTGCGACGCATAAGGACAGCTGTTCAATTATTGCCAAAATTCAGCTGATCCTTCTTGGTGAATACAATGCCATAGTTCTGTTCATAATTTTGGACAGAGACCAGGCCCAGGTTATCATGTAGTCAGTAGTCGGTGTGGTGGGGTGGGGGTGTTTACCATGGTAAATGGTAAGTGGCAACTTATATAGCTCTGTTATCCAAAGCGCTTTACACTGTGTCTCATTCACCCATTCACACACACACACACACACACAACACTCACACACCCCAATGGTAGCAGAGCTGCCATGCAAGGCGCTATTTTGCCGCCGGCGAGTAACTTGGGGTTCAGTGTCTTGCCCAAGGACACTGGCATGTGAGTCATCCACCAAC
This sequence comes from Ameiurus melas, assembly GCA_012411365.1. Lineage (NCBI taxonomy): Eukaryota > Metazoa > Chordata > Actinopteri > Siluriformes > Ictaluridae > Ameiurus > Ameiurus melas. Next base: position 10,716,553 of record CM022762.1, read on the forward strand.
CCTACGATTAGTAGGTGGCCACTCTACCATCTGCACCACAGCCGTTCACCATCCATCCATTTTCCACCTACCCTTATCCTACAAAGGGTTTGTGAGGCCTGGAGCCTATCCCAAGGAGCTTGTGGCATAAGGATGAGGACACCCTGGATGGGGTGTAAACCCACATGAGGGCACAATCGCACATTCACACACTATGAGCAATTTGAAATGCCAATCAGCCTACAACACATGTCTTTGGACTGGGGGAGGAAACTGGGTACCCAGAGGAGACCCTGAAGCATGGGAGAACCTGCAGCTTGTAACTTGCTGTCTGATGCTGCAGCTAGTCCCACATGAATACCTCAACATTTGCTCATGAACAGTTTGTTTCCATGTTTATATCTCCCGCTTGCTTCAGTGGATCATCTCACCTGGATAAAAATAATTTATAATCTATAAACTCTTGCGGCAATCATAAAGATTCACTTTGCTCATCAAGGACCTTAAACAGTATTTGTACTGACTCAGCTTTGCGTGATGTCTTTTAATAAAATGAATTTTCTTTTTTACCACAAACAAATCCAAAGCTAAGTTCTTTTAACTTGAGATCAAAAAGCTGATGGAAGAAGAAAATAAAGTGAGGCAGGAAAAACTAGTTGTAATAAATTAGTAAAATCATAATAAAGGTTTGGTTATTGGTGGGATTTCAATAATCAAAATTTCAAAATTATTGCCATCATGCCTGTCTGCACAGGCATTCAGTGAGAGCCACATGCCTCTGTGCACTATTTCAGAGTGAGCTGTATTCAAAATAGATGTTCGTTGCAACAAAATTATCAGTCAGTTGCGCAGGTGCATATGTTATGATGTTAGCTCATGATGTGATTTGCAATTGACCAGAATCATATTTGTGCTTGATGATGTGGCTGCTGGTAATTACAGTGTGATTTACATGTCGATCGAAACGTACAGTTTTCTGTAAATCGTATTAGGAATATGCGGGTGTGACAATCGCTAAAGTTGACGCTGTGAAATGGTGGCACTACATAATTTGGCACACCAGGTGTGTGCGTGCGGGTTGTGCCCCTCGCTGAGCTCTTCGGTGTAATTGTTGTATTCTCTCTCTGTCCCTTGGGTTCTCTCTGGATTAGTGCCAGCCTGCTACTCTCCACCCTCCTTCTTATCCTCTCGTATCCTCTTGTGTGTTCTCATTTTATTGTCCTCTTGTTCTCTCTATTGATATTTCATTCCTTCTCCTTTATTCCAATTTCACTCGTTCTCTCTATCCTTCATATTCAATCTCACCTGCTTTCTGAAGAGAGTAATGTTGTGAGTGGAAGATTTTGTTGTTTCTGCTCTCAGTATTTTTAACAGTTCTAGTTGGTTTGATTATACCCAAAAATAAAGTGGTAAAACAGCCTAGTAGCCTATTTAAACCACCAAAGCATTGACCAAGCAGTGCTACAAGGATGACTGTAAATGTATCTGCAGCACCACACATTCACGTTAACTTTCCCTCATCGAAACACACAATTTTTTGTTAGTCTACAGTATCCCAGCACACCTCCAGTTTCAACCTGATGCCCCTGAATAATGTTGTTTTGTATTCAGTTACATCTCTAATATATGGAATGTGGAGATCAAGACAAAAAAAATAACATTAGCGAACAATTATGTAATCTTGGATTATAGTGAACAATGGTATCATTAGTTGTTCATAACAAACTATACAGAAGGCGGGTCTGAAAATTTTAGGACATGGCTATACTCAGTAGAAATCAGTCTTGTATGTTCCAGACACAAGCACAGAATGATGATTAGTGATCTACTACCCCTAGTCATGAACCTGTATTAAATTCAAAACTTTGTGCAAGACAAAGGGAAGGTTCTGTATGCATGAAAGTACAAAGTGTGTCTGTGTAAGGTCTAGGACTCCACCCAGTCCTGTGGCTTTAAAATGATATTCATCTCTCCAACATAATGGCAGTCTTCTCCCCTACAGCAAGCTTGCAGGACTGCAACATAGCTCTTAAACCCAGATAAGCAGCGCCCTGTTTCTGTCCTGTTATTATAGGTGGGTTATTCCTCCAGCCTTTCTAATAACTTATTCAGTGTGTTAAGATTTGTGCTTATCTGACTTTCGTCGCTTGTTGAAAAATGGCAGATGGTGGATTTCCAAATGCCAGTCCAGCACTATTTGCATTAGTGACATTTTGTTCCTGAAGCAGACCTGACCTTTTGCCTTTTTGCTCGGGTTTGAGTGTGTCGGAAACGCATACAGCCCTGCAGTTTGTGGTTATTGGACAAGCTCAATCTGGCTTTTTTTTTTTGACCCCAACAGTCTACACGTCTGTCTGAGTTTTCTACCATCTTAACTTTTTTAATATAACATGATTATTCTTCTGACTGAATTGACAGATTGTGTTTGCTGTTTGCATACATTTGCATAAGATTACACATATAAGGCATCCTGACACTGACATTTTTTCAGCTTCGCTAAAGCAGTCCAACCCCCTGAACACGGTTGACGATACTGCTATTTCATCAAACACTGTCTTTCCTCTCCTCCACTTATAAGGAGTGGTTATAAGCCCGTAATCACTACCATCACACACTGCAATGTAGGTCTGTGTACAACATGATGTTGTATATCAAATCTCTATCATTTGAATGGCTTTAGAGAAGGTAGGGTGTGTTTTCAAATATATTATGCTGTCTGTTATAGTTTCAGACTTATTATTTTTTATTACTATTTTTATCTCTAGTACATAGAGACTTAAGTATTTTGTAAGCAGCACTGAGTAAATGTTGAAGAAATATTATTATAATTATTATTTTATTTATTTATTTATTTTTAATGTGAATCCGTAGTATAATAATGTTTCAGATGGATAATCTCATTGTGTATGATATCAGGTGATTTGTTTTGGATTATCGATTTCGATCTGAGTTCGGGGTTTTGTAATTTTTCACCCCACATAAGTATGGTTTTCTCATGTTTCTAGTTTCTCAACCTCCCAAAACTGTTGGTGGGTTAGTTGGTTATTTTGAATTGCTCACTTGGAGTAATCCAATGAAGATATTGCCAATGGTGCCATACAATAGTCCTGGCATTGCATCCAGGCGTGCATTACACATCAGGTTTCCTCTGGGTTGCTCCAGTTTCTTCCTCAGTTCAAAAAGACATCGTTGTGAGCTGATTGACGTTAAAAATTTCTTCTTCATAATGTTGAATGTGCGATTTTGCCCTGCGATGTCTGCCCCTCCTGTGCCTGGAGTGCCGTGAGTTGGCTCCAGGCTCCTGTGAATCTGTGTGTAGGATAAATGTTGGCGAACATGGATGTATAGATGCTACCAAGGCATCCATCTGATTATGCATGTTTTTTCTAATCTAAATTTCATAATTCCGGATAAAAACATATTCCAGAACTGTGAGTAACATGTATACCTTATGTAAGCCTAGTAGTGTTGTTTACATTCACTGACATCCCCACATGTCCTTTCTGCTCCTTGCAGCAGCAGGTGTTGACAGGTGAATTGTGAAAAGAGCATGGTTCGGAGGTTTTTAGTTTGCTCCCTGCATAAGTTGAGTTGTATAGCAGTGTAGTGGGTGTCTCTCTCTCTCTCTCTCTCTCTCTCTCTCAGATGTTGCCTTATTGTATGGGGTGATGTTGGCTACATCGCAGCCATGCTGAAAGGGAGTGTTTGTGTTTGAGTGTGTGTGTGTGTGTGTGTGTGTGTGTGTGGGGAAAGAGACCAAGACAGAGTGAGTTAGTGTACATGGCACATCAGTGAAGATAAACTCTTGCAAGGAAGCCCCAGGTTATGTTGGCGTCTCGATGGAATCCTATGAAGAGAAGCCGAGGGTGGCTTTTCAATAGATATACGAGAGACAGACAGGAGGAAACAAGAGATGGGTGGAGGAGATGACATTCAGCCAAATAGATGGGAGGAACAGCGGATGTTCTGAAAAGATGCACAGCAGGATGGAAGGAACAGGGGTGTGTTGTTGAACTTTGTTTCAAGATAAAAAGCTGACAGTTCTCAAAAATGCAGTGCAGACTATATTACACTTCAATAAAGTGTACCCAACATTGTATAACAGTTTGGACCAAGTGCCCAAAAATCAACTCTAGCCAACATAATATGTTTTTGGACATCTTCTACTAAATTAATTGAAATATTTCACTTGCAACACAAAACAAAAAGTCTGGTTACACACTGAGCCAAGAGAAAATACATTCGAATTTTCCATTCCATTTGTAGAGTATCAGCAGACATTTTGACGGCTGATCTGATTACAAACTAAATTTATTAGGTTCATGTCAGTCACATAGCTATCTAGCTTTATGGTCAAAAGTCTGATAGTAACTGTTATGTTGACCTACATTCACATTAGCTATGCAAGTTGTTGTAATAAATTTTATAGGCATACCGAGTGTTTTCTATCATTATTAGATGTTTTGGCGGGAACGTGCTAGCAAAATCTGCAGGTTTAGCCAGACCTACACAAAAATTAACGAAAAAATGATGATATACAACTCCTATGTACAAAACACTTATACTATAGGGCCTGAGGTATGTTGACACCCAGACCATCACACCCTTACAGTATGGGGTCTTTCCCCAAACATGTTTAGTATACCAGTGCCCCTGTTGCACAAAGTCAAGGTCCAAAATCTAGTGAAAAGCCTCCCGAAGAGTGGACATTATTGTAACAGCAAACAGCAGACTTTTACTGAGCAGCAGGGGTAAGGCATAATAGGTTCCATTACTACTGGCAGTGAATACTGATTAATGAATGAATAAATTAATTTTTTGCTGATTTATAATTGTGCTAGCCTTGCCTTTTATGTGGGTGTGTGCTATGGTGTTTACACCTTCCCAGGAGGGGTAATATGTCAGGAACTGGCCAAATTTTATTTTTTTATTTTTAATGGAAACAAAGTAGTTTATCTCCACCTCTCAAGGTTGGGATTTAATTCCAGCCTTCCTTCCATTATGCACAGAATTTCTCCCTATGCTTTGTGGGTTTCCCTGGATACTCCAGTTTCTCCCTAAACCAAAAAACATGCACTGTATGTTGATTTCAGAATTGTGTGTGTGGTGTGTGAACGGTGTGAAAGTGTTACGATTGTTCCCTCGATGATGGCTGACCCCCGTCCAGGGTGTCCCCGTACCTCGTGCCGCAGGCTCCCTGTGACTCTATGTAAGATAAGTGGTAATAGAAAATGGATGGATGGTTGGATGGGTTGAGATCGATATACGGCTTTATAAATTTGTTCCATGCACTCACAAACAAAGTATTTCCATACTATCCCCTGCCTTGTTCAAGTTCCCTGGGATAGGCTCCAGGCTCCTGTTTTCGGATAACGGTACAGAAACTGGATGGATAGATGGATAATCTCCACAATTAAGCTCTTCTGGGAATAATAACGCTATCTACATAGCAAGAATCAGGAAGAGCAACATGAGAAGACCAGCGGAGATGCAATGACTCTCTAAAACAGACAAAATCGATTGCTCTAAAAGTCTAACCCATTGCCATAGCAATTGACCATGTGATACTGTCAGGATCGATATTCACTGCTATGGAGAAAAATAGATGCGCTGGGGCAAAACTCAGCAGGGTGACGACAGAGAGCCTAAAGAGAGATGTCTTCAAATTGATAATGCATTAATGTGGTTCAGAGATATAAAAATCAATTTCTTCTCTTCAGTAATGCATCAACACACAGATATTGATTTCTTTTAGGGTGAATCAGGTTTTGAACCTGCTCCCCCTCACAGAATTTCAATACAGTGTAATAACAATCATAACCAAACCCATATGTCTTTACATGAGTCAAATGTCTCATGCTTTCACCACGATATACTGAAATGCATATTGTTGCTATACTTAGTTCTTTTTTCTATGATTGATCAAACACATGGGCATAATCTGATCGCTGATCTAAACTGAATTTTGACCTACAGTTGCAGGATTGAGATGCTCTGAAGCCTTTTTTCTGTCACTCTTTGTCATGAAGAAATATGCTAGAGAAGTCTAAACTCTTATAGCATTTATTCCAGAGCTCTTTTGTATGTCTTGCCAAAGTGTCATTGACTTGCATCCCATTGTCAGGGCTTTTGTGTAAAATCGTGATTACCCCGCTGTTGTAAATACAGCCCCTTTTTTTACGCTCATTCTGGTTCCATTTATTCAACGTAAAAGGTTATTTCCTTATTTCCCTGTACCATGTCCTTCTCCCGGCCCTCACTGACCAGCTCTTGTTCGAATTACCTGATGGAGCATACGAACATGCGCCCATCCTTTACTTGCTTGCTACTGTCACTGTGATTTGTTGCATGCATATTTGTTCCCTGGTAGAAGGAGGTAGTTTGGGCCCGTCTTGATATTCCTCTCCAGGGGATGAATCATTATATAAGTTGTTTTGTGCTTCTTTACTCTGCATAGTCTAAGACCACCATACTTGGCAAACTTGCTGGAGGAATGAAGATGGCAGGGGAAAATGACAGCAATTCAGAACCAAATTGTTTTTTGTTGTGTCTTTTTTGCATTTGAATTGCTTACCTGGACAAATAGAATATATTTTGTATTCTGGTATATAGTTCTAAGTAAAAGTGAAGGTATGTAAATGAAAGTCTACACCATCCTAAGTTTTGCTAAGCGCTTACCCCCTATATCCTCTTCATTACCTGGATTCCAAGGTTGGCAGAGGTCGTGGTTAATCTGGTGGCCCTCAACAGTGGGCTGTGTGTTGGAAATCATAATGGAGTTTGGCACCTGCTGAGCCAGCACCTTGCACTCAACTTTATTATTGCCGGTGTTTTTGAATAAAAGCCTTTCCCACAAGGAGGAGGAACATGCAGCTCTTGTACCATTACGTTAAGTTTCACACCTCAAAAATGCTCCAAAATAAATTTATAACAGCAAATGGGTTGTTGATGTGTTTCACCACCCGTATGTGAAATGTTGAAGGGTTGAATCCTTCTCACTTATTTTGACTGAGGCCATAATGACCACTGCCATTATTGTGTTGTTAGCACATCCTGGGAGCTGGAGGATGCACACATAAACAAAGTGCGGAGCAATCGAACCTTTAAAAAGGCCAAATAAAAGGGATATTAGTTGTTATTTAACAATCATTAAGCACTTCTCTTTTCCTGCATTGAGCGGACCAGAGGCGAACAGCAGCAGAACGTGTGGAGGAGGTGAGGGATTTTGCAATGACGATGCTCTTTTGTAGCACATTGGCAAGGGTATTGAGGTCAGTGATAGCACTGTTCAGATAAGTGAGCAGACAAGGATGAAAGAACCATTTCAACAATGATTCTGAAATTTCCAGGGGCGAGGAACATAAAGCATCTAAGCAGGAGTATTCAACAAATATTTGTTAAAGAACATTTATATAAAAACTTGATTCTTAGGTCTCGACAAGCAACTAACACCACTGAATGGCGCGCTTTTGCTTGGAGCATTAGTGTTTTTATGGCATTAAAGAAGACAAATAGAAGTGGTTATGTTTTGTTTTTGCAGTACTTCAAAGGTCACACTACAGAAGTGTTAACCAATCCCACCTGGTCCCCAGTTTTTTGTTTGCCCCTGTCGCACATGTATCGAAGAAACCTTTTTGGTTCTTATACTTTTTCAGAGTTAGCTTCAATGATTTCTCAGATATCTGTGTGTGTCGATAGGGCAGCTTGTATGAATGTGAGTGTACATTGGTGAGCAAGCTTCCACACACTACCCTCTTTAGCTCAATGCCACAATAATATCCAAAATTGGCCCGGCCCTCAATGGCTCACAGGTTTTGTGTCAGAGACCTAAATGAGTCATGCATATAACCCTAATGTGAAATATATAGTATATATATATATATATATATGCTGCTATATATAGCTATATGTATATATATATATATATATATATATGTATGTGATATGTGGGACTAGTGATATGATTTGAATCTGCCAGGAATCATAGTTCCATCATGGTTTTCCACATTTTCATGGCTCATATTCCTGAATCGACCTTTTGCAGGCCTGGCACACCATCATCAGCACTGTGTGATATTTGAAAGATATATAAATAACAATACAAAATATACCGCGTTAGCACCACAACATTGTTGCCGCCATGACTCGTGGCGGTGTGATGTTCTCGCGGATGCAAACAAGCCGAGCTTGGTGATGAGCAAATGGCACAGATGGCATGCTGGATATTGACATGGCACATTTTTCTGGCGACTTCATAAAAAGAAACAATGATCACGACAGGTGGGGAGTACTCCAGGAAGCGCGATACTGTTCGGTGCGATTTTCTGAATATGATAACTGTTTCCCTGATATGACATAACTCGCCTTTGTTTTCCATCAGAAAGTCGAAATTTGTTTTGCATTTTTAATCAGCAAAACAGTCATGCATTCTCTATGTTTCTGTTTAATACGAAGTTTCTTCGTTCCTGTGTTAAATAATTTTATGTTAAAATATTGCAACACTGTCATCTTATATTGTGAAAATACATCCATGTGGAATGGTTGAGGCCATGATTTTGTGAACCCACATCAGCATGCGACAAAAGCATGGTTGGGGGTTGTTGAAAGGTCATCGCACACAAATAGTTACTCATTGCCCGTGATTAATAGTGCACCTTGACATATTGTATGTTTATTCAATATTGCTCCTTGACTGATCGTCATTCACTTCGGTAACTGCTGTCGGTCGGGGTCAGCGCTCAGGCTCCGCTGCTCAAGTTCACGACTGCAGCTGCTCATGCAGTTTGACCGGTAGAAAAGATTTCCAGCTTTTCTTTTCGCACACTACAAATACCAGACTATCGAAAAAACAGCCTGGCAACAACGACTGGGGACGGCCCTCAAAAACGACCTGAATCCTTCGGTGCCTTTTACTACGCACTGGTTTTATTCTTACTCAGATGAAAAGTGCTTTCTGTTCTTGGTGTGATTAATAACAGGTCAGCGACTGCTGAAATAGTAATTAACTTTTGTGTGCAGCTGGAGTAGCTTCCAATGTGAAAAGACACAAATGACCCTGTCGAGGATGGTTGACATCCAGAAGATAATATTCTAACAGGTAACTTCATGATTACCAAACGACCTGTCATTTCCTGCTGCTGATATTGGGAACGAGGAATGTACATGAAAAAACGGCTTAATAACAGTAAATAAGCTCAAATGTGCCAACAGCAGTGTGTGCAGCGAA